>OY744536.1:46203185-46245685 GCA_963556195.1 Sepiola atlantica | reverse complement strand
CATTTAAATATATCAGATATTATAGTTTATTTCTTTTTTAATAATTGTGCGCCTCGTGAAAATAAATCATTTTTGAGTCCCTATTTCAAGCACGTTAATTATTCTGCATTATTATTTTTTTAAATCTCTTGCATAGCATTTAAAAAAACAACAACATTATAATCCAGGGAAACGGTAGGTAGGGTCAGCTAGTATTTTTATGTATTTTTTTTCGATTTTGCGTCGTAATGTTTTTTTTAATCATCCCATCCTCACGTTGGACTGACTGTTATAGAATTATACATGTTTAGCCAACCATACCATTATGTTTACAGTCACTAACCACTACCAATGCGTAAACGGCGGTAGCGTTACGCTTACAGTTAATATTTTCGGTCCTAAAACGTCATCTGAAAAGATAATGAATAATAATATACAGAATCGTTTACAGTTACTTTTGTCGCATATCGTAAAATAAAACGCAAGCTTTTCTTCGTTTCGGTTGGATTTTTGAACGCGACTCGCAGGTAATAGTTTAACACGTGGTAATATTTTTAAATTATTTTTTCTGATAAGCCTTCTTCTCAGCAATATATTTCAACCCGCGTAACGCCAGGAAAATACTGGAAGTATTATATATAATAAATACTAATCAAACGAAAAACGGATCATCTAGGTCGAGTGTATATATAATACGTGGATTCGGGGTTCGAATTGTTCGACCGGCGATGCGGTTACGTAATTCCATACTGACGAGCGTAAAACAACGCGAAACATATTTATGTCTATCGATATAAAAATATTTAGTTATTAATAATAATTATTAATATCCGATTAAGTTTAGCCCTTTCGAGAGTAAATAAACTGATGATTCATAAAAATTAACCACGTTGCATGATTCTCTCCCTTGGGAGACAGAATCGTCTTTAGAATCACACTACTTATGTTTACATAAAAGGCACATTTCTCTCGTGTCAAATGCATGATCAGATCGGTGGCCTAATGGTTATGAAACCAGAGTTGATTTGTTCGACCGGTGATTACGTAATTCCATACTGACGAGCGTAAAATAAAAACGACAAAACATATATTTCTATGGATATTAAAATATTTATTTATTAATAATAATTACACACACACACACACACACACACACACATATATATATATATATATATATATATATATATATATATATATATATATATATATGCATTTAAAAAGGATGCGCGGAAATCTCTCAAAGGCCCTTTCGACTATCATCTCGTCAGGAGAAAATCGATAGTTTTTAATCAGTAATATCGTCGAAAGAAAGAGCAAACGGGGAATTGAATGTGCCAAAGTTAACGATGGGGCGATTAAAAGAAGTGAATTTAATGATTTCGTTAAAAAACGATTAAAAGGCACTACGTTAGGGGGGAAAAGAAGGGAGGGGGTTCAAAGTTCCCCAAAGAGATTTACCGATCTGACAAATTCCTTCTGCCGGCACAAGGAAGGTTTGCGAATAGCGATAGAGACAGATTCCAATATTTTCAAATGGTTCTTGGAATCTGCTCTATGCAAGACCTCAAAACGGTCTATTTTTATAGCTACTGGCACAACTTGGGTTTTCAACCAAATCCTGACCAATAGTAGAGTCCAAAGAATTAGAGGAGGGGTAACACAAGGATCCTACCCTTCCCTTCTTTTTCCCCCCTAATCGTTTTTTTTAACGAAATCATTAAGTTCACTTTTAATCGCTCCATCGTTAATTTTGGCACATTCAATTCCCCGTTTGCTCTTTCTTTTCGACAATATTATTGATTAAAAACTATCGATTTTCTCCTGACGCATCTAAATTTTTATCTTTTTAATTTTCGTCACGTTCGTAACTGCATTTATTTTGGAGTAATTGATAGACATACTTTAATCCTGTTGTTTATTTTTACTTTCTTTGTGCGACCAAATCCCATTATTCTTTTTGTTTTAACCTGTAAGCTTTACCCTGTATTTCATAGTAAACTAACCCTAACCCTAACCTGTATTTCATAGTAAACTAACCCTAACCCTAACCTGTATTTCATAGTAAACTAACCCTAACCCTAACTTGTATTTCATAGTAAACTAACCCTAAACCTAACCTGTATTTCATAGTAAACTAACCCTAACCCTAACCTGTATTTCATAGTAAACTAACCCTAACCCTAACCTGTATTTCATAGTAAACTAACCCTAAACCTAACCTGTATTTCATAGTAAACTAACCCTAACCCTAACCTGTATTTCATAGTAAACTAACCCTAACCTGTATTTCATAGTAAACTAACCCTAACCCTAACCTGTATTTCATAGTAAACTAACCCTAACCTGTATTTCATAGTAAACTAACCCTAACCCTAACCTGTATTTCATAGTAAACTAACCCTAACCCCAACCTGTATTTCATAGTAAACTAACCCTAACCCTAACCTGTATTTCATAGTAAACTAACCCTAACCCTAACCTGTATTTCATAGTGAACTAACCCTAACCCAAACCTGTATTTCATAGTAAACTAACCCTAACCCTAACCTGTATTTCATAGTAAACTAACCCTAAACCTAACCTGTATTTCATAGTGAACTAACCCTAACCCTAACCTGTATTTCATAGTAAACTAACCCTAACCCTAATCTGTATTTCATAGTAAATTAACCCTAACCCTAACCTGTATTTTATAGTGAACTTCCTAAATCTTTTGTTTACTGTACAGTTCTTTGGGAAACTATTGTTAATTCGTTCATTTGTTTGGGGTATGAATTATTATATGTTATTACATATATATATATATATATATATATATATATATATATATATATATATAAAATATTTGTTGTTGTTTATTATCTATGTACGTATACGTTTTGTCCCTTTTCAATCAGGACTCATCAGCATAGAGATATGACTATTCACTACCGGTCGTACGATTCGAAACCCTGGATTACAAGTATTTTTCAACTTACATATATATATATATATATATATATATATATATATATATATATTCAACTTACATATATATATATATATATATATACATTTATTAATTATTTTTACGTACATATAAAAAGATATATATATATATATATATATATATATATATATATATATATATATATATATAGAGAGAGAGAGAGAGAGAGAGAGAGATTTTCCACTTAGAAGATAGTTCATTCAGTGAAGAGCGGGATTAGGCCAATAAAAATAAGCTCGATGTTACTCATTTACAGGGTACAGAGCATTTATATGTGATTTATTGAAGGTTTACCGAAGCATTCCGCTCAGGCGGTTATACATCACCACAAAAGATTGTTTATTTCAAAGTATTATTTATTTACGATATACATTAAACTGAAGATGTGTCTTCCCAAGAAACATCTTTTGTGGTGATGTATAACCGCCTGAACGGAATGCTTCGGTAAACCTTCAATAAATCACACACACACACACACACACACACACACACACACACATATATATATATATATATATATATATATATATATATATATATATATATATATCCAAAAGAAATATCCAGGTTGTCCTGGATGTCCGGTCATCTAAACAACATGACATAAATGAAAGATGTACCCTAATACCTTTATTGTCTCTGATTTTAAACGACCTTACTGATGACATTGTGTCTGAGATGGGTATATTTGCTGACGACATCACGCTCTACTCTCGTCATGTAGGTAAAGCTAACATACACATATCCGAGAAAATGGTTGAATCCTTAGAAAGTGCCTTACAATCTATTGTCATAAATGGATGGTAACATTTAATCCTGCTAACACAAAGCTCGTTTCCATCAACAACTACAAGATACCTATTCAACCACTAATTGCCATGGCAAATAACACCCTACCTGATAGTCCAATGTACAAACCTCGCAACCTACTATTCACAAGTAATATGAATTGGAACACATATCTAGAAGACATTGCCAAGGCTGCTGCAATAGAGGTGGGCTCCTTCTACTGTGCTAGAAAACTTTTTACAGTTGACAGTATCCTATATCATTACAAAACCACCATCCGCCGATGATTTGAGTATTTATGCCACATCTGGGCTGGTACACCATCCACCATTCTCTACTACTAAGACAAGGTCCAAAAAAGAGTATCTAATAAAATAGAGCCCTGACTATCCACGAAACTCCAGCCCCTATCCAATCGCCGCAATGTTGCATCTTTGTGCTTATTTTACTAGTACTTCAATGAAATGTGCTACATTGAAGTTGCTGCTCTTGTGCCCCATCGACGTGAATACACTCAACTAACCCGACAATCAGCTAAATCCCATCCATTCAATGTGAGAGTTCCTAGATCCCAGAAAGCCGCTTACTCCAATAGCTTCTTTCCTCGAGTTGCCGGCCTTTACAACTCCATTCCCTGTTTCCCCAACTGTACCGAAATACAGAAATTTAAAACTAATATGAACAAGTATCTCGCTGCACTTCTCCCAATTTAGGATGACTCCCTTAACTTTCACCCTCATTCTCAGTAGCTTTACGTCTACAGTGGCAACTTGCCTTGTATATATATATATATATATATATATATATATATATATATATATATGTGTGTGTGTGTGTGTGTGTGTGTGCGTGTGTGTGTGTAGTGTGTGTGTGGGGAGGATATTGTTTGATAGTAGAGATAACGCGTCACAAGGATTATTTTTATGTGTATCTTCTTTCTGAAGATGCAGCAATAAAAAAGATATTACAACGTTTAATTATTTCCATGACTAACTCTCCCTCTCTCCCTCCCCTCTCTCCCTTTCTCTCTCTATGTATATGTTCATATCTCTCTCATTCTCTCTCTCTCTCTCTCTCTCTCTCTCTCTCTCTCTGTCTATATATATATATATATATATATATATATATACGTATCTTACTATATATATATATATGCATTTTTTAGATCATTAAAATACAATTTTGTGATGAAAGATATCCAACACCCTAAATTTACACATATTTCAAGGTGGTTTTAATAGCAAACATTCATGAGTCTGCAATTTATACTGGTTTACCCCAAACAATTACAACAGTTTGTGTTTTGGTTACTTTGTGCTGGGATGGGTCTAGTCTACAACATACAACAAGTTAAACAAGATCCGAGTCTGGGGAAGTTTCAAATTTTGAATGACTTTTTGGGTTTACAAGTCATTTTCCATTTAAATGTGAAGCACTAACTCGATCAGTTTTCATGATAAATCAATATATCTTGAATTTTTACCTAAGTTTTCAGCCTCAATCTTTGCATAAATGGGTTACCAGTGATGCCAAATAAACCCTTGTACAATATCAGTGGGTATCCCTACACCCATTACCCTTGCTGTATCAACCCTGATTCACTTAAGCCACAGTGCTTTTTCAAAAATTTTAAATCCTCATCATCATCTTCCACTGGATCATTTTTCATATTGTCACAATTTTCATCTTGGCAATGTGTACATTCTAGTCCATGTTCCCTGCATGTACACCTTAGGTTATTGCATCTTTCTGAACAGTTGCAATGAATTATTTGAATCAGTGCATCTGGAGTGGGGCTTTTGTTCATCATCACTTGAACAAGTTTGCTCCCTTCCACTTTCCACCCCCATTCATATTACATCCATTTTCTCCATAAGCTGGTAGTAAGTCCGCAAAGAATGATATTTACAGGCAGAGGACGTTGGTGGGAGTCGTTCTGACGTGACGAATGTCTTAACACTCGCAACTTTCTTGCAGAGCATATTGTATCCAATAGATGCCAAGGAGTTGTCTCTATCCGCATTGAATAAAGCTACCATTGCCTTAAAACCATTGGTTTCCACAAGATCCTAGCTTCGCTTTGGTAGATAAAATGCTTTTGAACAGTCTGCAATTGTCTTTTCTCTCTTGACGATTCGTTGGTACCGCAACGTCTTTACTATTCCAAATACCCTCGACACCGAATCGCACCCCGTAAAGGCATGCAGGAAGAACAGATCATTACAAATTGCTTCGCGAATCGCCTGCTTGAGAACCTTGATATTGTAGATGTAGGAGTTCGTCTTGTTAGAGCAAAAATAAATGCAGTACATTTGAAAAATATGCACGGAACAGCAAGAGAAGGTTTCTGTTTTTTCCAATGGGGGTGGTTGATTTGGAAGCAGACATATTAATGGCTGTCTTTGCAATCTCAACATCGTCATCTCCTTCCGCTTGAATAACGTCACAGCCTTTCTGCGCATTCGTTCCATGATCGTATGGATCAGCGCCTGCTTGTTTTCCACATTTGCAAAGAAGTCCTACTTTTTTCCAGCAAATTGTGTTACCTCGGTAATGTTCACCTTTCTTGCATTCAGCTTTCGACTTTGCCGCTGAAGAGTATAGTCTTGTATACTTAGTCCAACTTCATAACCATTAAATACGACAGTTACTGTCCCATAGTGTTACGCAGTAAATGAAGCATAATTATTTGCAATCGAGCATTTTAGATGAAGAAGAAGAGATCCTCCGTCTAGTACATTGTGCTCTGTAACTGGAACGGTTTGTGTCACGGCACTGTTCAATTTTGTTCTAACATAATTTCTGAGAGCTGCTGCCAGCTGCGGTTTGTCCGTTTGGCGTAAGATGTCCTTTACTTCAAACAAAGACATCGAGTAGATACAGAGTTCATAAGAGATGAGATCATTCAGCCTCAGATCACCCATCTGTGAGACAACGAAAACACTCTGAAATAAAAATACTAGGTCAGTGCTACGATCTGCAGAAAGTTTGACATTCTTGCTCGAAGCTAGATTATTTGCCTTCAAATTCCGTGTGTGAGAGTAGGAGAAAAACTGATTGTCCATCCATCTACTGTACAATGTATTTTCCGATTTCGAAAAGGTTCTGAACATTGACATCCTCGTTAGCAGTAATCACTGTGATAATATTGCGTAACGATTCATCGCCTCAAAACGACGTAAAGCTGTCTAGTTGCTCTGCAACTTTACCGAGGTCTGTCTCATCTATTCTCACCCGAGAGGCAGACAACTCTAGTGCTCCGATATCTCTCTATCCAGTGTGAGCCCGCCATAGATTTTGAATGAGCGTATTAGTATTTTGCAATGAAGCAGGAGAGAAGTCATAAATGCATAAGTCATAAGAAAATGCATAGCAAATCGTTCCCTAACTTTTTCGTTTATAGTCTTGTGTTCAGTTCAATCTAAACTTCTGAAAAACTGCTCTCATTCTCGGTCCACGGAGGTATTTTTAAATGGCCTGAATTCTTAAAATTACTTCCGAATAAGTGCGTTCCACCTACGATCAAAATAAACATCTTTCTAATGGATTTACTTCATTTTTGAACTTTTTCAACGCTGCTTTCACGAAAACCCTTTTTTCCATTATTAAATCTCCTTTCACCGGACACCTTATCAACGGACATTCACCAACTGGACCGACCCCATATTTTTTTACACGCACACTCTCACTCTCTATTACTTAATATTTTTTCAAATTTTGAATTTGGCTTTTTCACTGCCAACTTATCCATCTATGTACTTCCTCTGATGATAAGATTTTAATCTTTGATAAGCATTGGCTTAAGGAATAAATAATAAACATGTTTTTCCCGAGTGCACCTTGCATTGAACAATCGAAGTTGAAATAGATTTGTCATACGTACATGTTTATCTCTCTTCTTTCATTTATCTTTATAATTGCTCTATCTCGTATATTGATATAAACCATTTCACTATAGGTTCTATCTACTATAAGTATACTTTTAGTTTCATTTTTACACTTTTATTGTCATTAAGGGTATGCGAGCACAACATGGCTATGTATTTTACTGGTAGGAATTTTTCCTCAGTGCACCTCACACACTTCATCCACTCACGTATAGAGATTTATACTGTAGTGATGTGATAATGAAATGGTGTGGTTGATATGTAGTCATACCCTTATTGACAATAAAAGTTTAAAAATTTCGGAATTTCCTTGCTTTTGCACATTTAGTGTATATGAATTTTCATCTTATACTTATTAAGGGCATATGATTTCAGTATACTGGCATTTTTCAAGGAATTATATATATATATATATATATATATATATATATATATATATATATATATATATATATATATATATATATATTAGTATTTTCGGAAAAAGAAAAATACGAGCGTTAGTTTTATAGAGTTACTAACATTGGGACCCACAAGACCAAGCAATGATAATCCAATTTATATACGGGTAAGTAGTGCTTGGCTAAGAGATAAAGTAAAGAAAATGTTCGATCCGCAATGAAAAAGGAAAAATTCCAAACTTCGTTGTTACTTTCACATTATTTTGATATTCTACGCACAATTTTTACAAATGACCTTTACCTCGGGTTAAATGAAAAAGATGAGAAAAAACAGGTGTTTGACCACGCAAGTCACGATTGACTAGTGAGTTGAAATCAGACAAATACAAGAGTCGATCACTTGTTGAGAAACAAGTATACAAGAAAAAGAAATAATATATATATATAAGAATATCCGCCTGAGGGCATATAGAATAAATTCCTTGAACAGGATAGTTTTGTACGATTTTTATATACCTTACGAAGATTAAAACGAGATATAATGATACTAAACCTTATGTCGAGTATCCTTAACTAATTTTGATAAAATCCATTACATTATTTTGGTTCTAGAAAATGTCTACCATTTAAGGCTTAGAAAGAAATCGAAATTGATGGATTATAGCTTAATTTATCTCAGATGACTACGGATCAAATTCAATGCAGGTGCGAAATATTTGAAATTTTAAATAGGAAGTTGTTATCATATCATGCTCCCTAAAAACCTTTTAATATTCTAAAAAAAAATTTAATTTGAGGAATAATAAATTAATCTATGTCTAACAGCTATTGTTCCAATTCCATAAAAATCAGAATTTTCTCGAAGAAATTCTACCACTATGTTACTGCCTCGAGCATATAAGAACTGAAACGGTCAGAAATCTCATAAACTGACCCCCACTGAAAAGACACATACACGCGTACGCGCACGTGCAACATTATCACTTGAAAGCGTACGGAGAATACTGCAACCTTGGGAAGGCGTATTGTCACTCAAATTCCAGAGAAGACCGCTGTCGGTGCTAGCAAGAACCTAATGGTAAGCGGATGTTGCGATAACGCAAAAGGAGTTGGATATCGTTGGGAAGACTTGTTTTCACTCAGAGTCTAGGGGGAACATTGACTTATGTGAAAACACCTAGTGGGTAAACAATAATAATAATTCCGTAGACTAATAATAATAATAATAATAATAATAATAATAATAATAATAATAATAATAATAATAATAACAATAACAAAAATAACAACAAAAATATAACAACATTAATAATAATGACTACAACAGCAACAATAATAATAATAATAATAATAATAATAATAATAATAATAATAATAATAATAATAATAATAATAATAATAATAATAATATCAAAACAAGAATGTCGATGGACTAAAATTATGAAGCAATATTTCATGGCATTGAAGAACGAACAGAAACCGGAATTAATGAAGAAACAGCCAAGAGGAGCTAAAGAAAAATGGCAAACCGAACAGGACAAGGCCACGATAGAATATATAAATTCTGGTTCAAGAAATTCACGTGTCTACAGGAAAGATTACGAGGAAACCTAACAAGATGTATATGCAAAGAGGACATACCAGGAGTGATGACTCAAAGAAGAATCACATTAATACAAGAAGACTGTAAAGAAAGAGACAATAAAAAACAAATACAGAACGATAACCTGCCTCCCAACTATATTGAAAATTTAAAAGGTATAACGTAGCAACAAGATCTGCCATTTCATCAATATTTCTCTTTCGGGGAAAGCGACCAGAGGGATAACTGACCTACTATCGATCAAAATATCCTGGAGGGGTTAAAAAGTAAACAAAAGAACATATGTAATAACATTTAGATGCGGGTGTATTATAATAATGTCAGAATGCTAAATTTCCACATATGATATAAGAGTGGAATTTTTTAATTAGAAGTCGATTGAGTGCGACGTATCCCGACAGTGAAGTCACAGAGACAGGAAACCTCTATTCTGACGTTGTGAATGAGCAGAGAAGACCTTTCTTTTTTTGTAGTAAATCAGGTGAGAGAGCAGTTTGGTTTTTGGGTTTCTCATATTTTATGTGTGTACATGTATACTATATATATAAAAAAACTCCAAAAGGATTTTTAAAACCCAAGTATATGTGTGATGTTTGTGGACGTACTGTGGGGACTGGAGATATTTTCGTGGATCGACCAGAAGAAAGCATACAACACAATCGCCAAAACATATAGAATTAAATGATTAAATATATTTAAAATACAATTATTAACAGCTGTATGACAACACCTGGCAGAATACATAGATCCATTTTCGAGGGAGGCTCTCTATTTCCACTATTTTGCCTTAGCTATGATACTACTCACCTACTTACTAAGGAAACTCAACGCTGGATACAACTTTATGGATACTACGGAAATAATAAATCAACTCATGTATATGGTTTTTCTTAAATTGGAGCGATGAACACAAATTAAACACTAACAAAATATTTCATTAAGACATACTAATTTAATAAACAATAGAAAAATATGCCCTACTCATGACGAAGAAAGATAAACTCGAAACAATGGAAGACATAGGACTACTCAATCAAGAAATAACAAGAACACTTAGTAAACGGATTACCTCTAGATACACCATAGCTTCCGCTCAGTCTCAAGAGACAATAGATACTCCATATTAGGGTGCAATCGTGAAGCAAGGGTAGCGCAATCTTGAACTACACTCCTGAATCGGCACTGCTTGGTTCCAAGACGACTGGAAACAATGCCGAGATAAGCGGAAAGCACATACAGCACCTGGCATTCCCAAATAGGTACCCATTTAGTACTGACCAGGCCAAACGTCGCTTAACTTTGATGACTTAACGGGAAGTGGTGTGTATAGGTACATGAGCATCCTGAAACGGACGTTATCAAATCAATGGAGATTTAAGTGATAAATAGGAAAATTCCTTGAAACTAAATTATTTTATAGAAATCTAATAAATAGAATAAATATTTGGTCTATCATTACCTCTAATATGATACTGTAGACTTTTCATAAACTGGATGACAGGAGAATTCAGGAACCTGATTCAAAGTACCAGAAGAATAATTGCTATGAGAAACGCACTGTGGCCGAATACTGATATTGATCGATGTACAAAAGAAAGAAGAGAGAAGATGACTGATAAGACTCGAAAAATACATAACACAAAATAGTGAGGCTGATTACCGTCCCCCAACCCAGCGACAAACTGAGCAATACAGAACCCCGCGAAACGGGAAAGAAAACGCGAACCCCGTGGAGAGTCACTCTGATGTCTCAGATGACTGTCTCCTTAATTGGTTACTGACTAACATATTCATAAGTTGAATGCGTTTCTTTCTTTTTAAATATATAATCTTTAATAGTTGACATTGTTTTTACTTTCTGACGTCACCAATCAAAATCATATCTCATATAAACAACTATATTTTTTTTAGGAATATGTTTGCAGATTAAAAATTAATTTCGTGACGTCAGCAACTCAAAATTATATGACGGATAGATAAAGAATCTTATTATGAATTCTGCTATCTGTATATTAACGCAGATTTGACGGTTCTTGGTGAAGACGTATTAAGAGCTCGGGGAAGAAGTAGTGAATAACAAGATTAAAGCGGCGAGATATAAAAAAAAATAGGATCGAGCGCCGGTCTACGTAATAACACTTTTTTAAATTTCATTGAAAAACGGAGATCATATTTTCAATAATTAAAACAAACAAAAACCTATTCTTCTTCTTCGTTAAAATGGTTAGAAAACGTCACATCACCTCAACAAAAGCTTCTGATTCTAGTAAGAACATTTGATTAAACAATTTATAGCTGACATTTTACAGAAGAGTAATTAACAGAAAAACAAATAACAATCAGTTATATAATATATAATATTATCTCGTCAAATTCCCCATGCTGTACGTAAATAGCAATGCATCTGATAACCCGATATTTTAATATGACTAGCAATTTTTTTCTTTTATTCTTGCAGCATGTTTTTTACACTAAAAAAATGTTTTTAGCTCGAGTCTCTTGCCGAAAATAATTATTCCGGAAAAATTATTATTACAATGGATACACTTTTTAATAATGACCTAAAAGGCTCAAAATATTAGGAAAATAACTCTTATTTTAACTTGGATGTAAAATAAATTATCCCGTTTACATTTTGAGCTTGTTTTTCATCTCCTCCTAATTTACGCATCATTATCGTTTTGATTTTTAAAACAAAACAATAATTTTAATGAATCCCGGGCTACGGCGAGTATTTACAACTAGTAACAAATAAATATTTTTTTCTTCTTATCATCTAAAACATTCATATACAGATGCACGCTGACAAAATGATAACAAGATAACAAACAATATTCTCATAGTTATATTATTATATAAATTTGATAAGTCATTGAAGCTATGGGATTTTAAGATAACAAACAATATTCTCATAGTCATATTATTATATAAATTTGATAAGTCATTCAAGCTATGGAATTTAGAATAATTTTATAACAGCACTCAAAACAAAATAAGACTTAAAAGTCACAGTATTGCTAAGTAAACAACTGCACGTGACAAAAATTACACCATGACTGATGTTTGTTCTCTCGATCATAACAGTTTTTTCTAGTTTGGATTTTAAAATGGTTGGCGAACATATTAGTAAATTTTATAAATTTAGCTAACGAGAAGACTCGACGTTGTTCGAGATTAAATAAGAAACATCACTATTTACTTTTTTACACCATATTACTTTTACACCATATTACTTTTACACCATATTACTTTTACAACATATTACTTTTACACTACATTACTTTTACGCCATATTACTTTTACACCATATTACGTTTACACCACATTACTTTTACACCCTATTACTTTTACAACATATTACTTTTAAACCACATTACGTTTACACCATTTACTTTTACACCATATTACTTTTACAATATATTACCTTGACACCATAATACTTTTACACAACATTACTTTTACAACATATTACTTTTACACAAAATTACTTTTACAACATATTACTTTTACAACATATTACTTTTACAACATATTACTTTTACAACATATTACTTTTACACCATATTACTTTTACATCATATTACTTTTACATCATATTACTTTTACACCATATTACTTTTACATCATATACTTTTACACCATATTACTTTCTTTGCTTTTACTACCCCCCCACACACACTTTTCTCTTTTCGCCCCCTAATATAGTGGGAAGAAGCTGAAATGTCGGAAAACTCTCTCAATTAGTGTCATATACATATTGTTTAAATTTAATTAAAATCCGATATACGTATTTGAAGTTTTAAGAGGGTTCGGTCCCCATGGGTCATTTAGAGGTGTAAGCAAGTAAACATTCCGGACATAACATTTCATACATATGGTTCAAATTTAATAAAAAAAGGATGTATTTCAAGTTTTAAGGAGTTTTGCTCTCATAACCCGTTAAGGATGCATTTAGAGATTCAGGAACACTTCTATTGTTTTTCCCAATTAATTTACATAAGAATAATTTCATATTTTATGTAGATTCTCTAACTTTTCTTTCTATAGGGAACACAAACACATAAAACACACGAACATTAAGTTTTATATACATAGATAGATTTAAAAAAATTTTAAATGATGCTATACTAGCAGATTTACCGTGCGTTTTATCTGCATCAAATATGTTGAACCTGACTAATAACAGTTGGGGAAAGTATGAACCCCTCACACCGCCTATTGATGGGTTAAATATTGCAACGAGTGTTTTTTAAATTTCGGAATCTTTGAAATGAGAATTGATTGTTTGTATTATTTACATTATTCGACTGCTGTTCTCGTCGAGGATGTTATGCTCAAAACATGTACACCGATGTAATCTCTGTCTGACCTTCTTGAGGTGCGTCTCGTGGGAATTGGGAATCTTTAATCGAAATCCGGCATCTGTACGGAATTTCAAACGAAACCCTTTGTTTAATTCACGAGGGTAGCTTTCTCTAGTTCCGTGTCAGCTATGACCGGTTAAAAGTCTTAAGTAATTCGCAAGTGTATTCTTAGTATCACCTGCACTGAGGATTGAACCTTCAACCTCCAAAAGACTGTCACTTAGAAATGATTATAACTTAATATTTGTATCCCTTGCCCCACGTGTTTTTCCAATTCGTTTGCAAAAGGAAACATTTTGTTATCAAAAATTGTTCCCAATATTATATGAACGTGAATATTAATATTCCGATAAAGTAACAAAAAATATTATTATAATAGACATTTTCTTAACTCTTTAAATTCGGATTAAAAAAAACATTTGCAGGAAACTGTTTATTCCAGAAAAGGCCATTGTGTTTTTTTACGGAGATTAACCAATAACAACGAAACGTTGATGGATACTGGTTTTTCCTTTTTCATATACAGTCTGGCTTCCTTAAATGTAGCCAGAAAACTAGTCGACTGGTGGAATGTAAGTAAGAATAAGGCACAGGAGCTAATTCTTTCACTGTATACTTGTTTGGTATTACTCGAGATTTATTCAGCATATCACACACAAAATATGTAGCTGAGAATTCGGGCTGAGTTTTAAATGTTCCAACATGTATAAACATTAAAAAATTTTCCCACAAAAGAATTGAGTATGAAATAAGGTCAGCCTTTCGATGTAAGAAATTCAGCTCCCCAAAGTCTGTAATATATATGTTTACAAAAGTAGCTTGGGCTGGGTCTTCGTCATTCCCCGATAGAGGCACATCATGAAACCCGTAATAAACCAATACGCGCTCCCGAAGGAGGAGGCTATGCCTGAAAGGATGGCCCGTTGAGACAGAGTAGAATAATAGTCTATTCTGTTTTTCTCGAAGGCTTATAACGCGGGTTATATATAAATAGTTAGTTTCAAAATACAGCCATTTTTGGGAAGCTTATTTTAACGTCATTGTCATTATTATTATAGAGACACAGACACAGACACACTATATTATATATATATATATATATATATATATATATATATATATATATATATATATATGGAACATAAACAAAGGAAAAACAGAATTACTTATATATTCATCAACGTTTCGTCTTTCTTTCAAGACTTCCTCAAGATGATTGAAGAATAACATACAAGTACAATATTTGAAAATAATTTTTGCGTTTGTGACGTGAAAAGAATGTTTTATTTCACGTCATAAACGCTACAAATATTTTAAAATATTGCAGTTGTATGTTTTTTTCTTCAAATAAATCATCATAAAATAAATAGGAAACGTTGATGAATATATAAATAATTACTGGTTTTTCCTTTTTCATTTTCATTCATGTATTATTTCCCTAACGTTCATATATATATATATATATATATATATATATATATATATATATATATATATATATATATATATATATATATACATATATGTGTGTGTGTGTGTGTGTGTGTTTAAAGAGTATTTACACTATTTGTTGGAAGGCATTTAAGTTTAAAAATTATACTATGTTTAGAAACCGGTAAAAACGTTGAGTTTTTCAATATAAATAAATATATCCATTCATATACCATAAATAAATACATACACTTATTTAAATGTTAAATTCGAATTGTTGACCCATAGAAGGGTCCTTATCAAAAACGTACAAACTTCTTTAGATTACGATAGTATATATATATATATATATATATATATATATAATGGACAAATACAGACTATTGGATCTACTTTAAAATTATCCAAATAGCAACAGTTCAGTTAAGTTCACTCGATGTGTATGTTTTATCTACCTATTTTATGTCTGTCTTTCTCGTTATATATATATATATATATATATATATATATATATATATATATATATATATATATATATATATATATATAAACTTATTAGCACAGCTTACGCGCGTTTACCATCATTTCGATTTTAGTATATTTCCTTGGGACTGTAAGTATATCTTACAGCTTACATAATATGTACTAATATCGAAACGCTGATTAACGCGCGTAAGCTGTGTCAATGTTTATATAAGTTACTTTTAATAGCTCTACTTTGTCTTGGGCACTTTAAAAAATATATTGGTTTTAAGTTCATTTTATTTAGATATTTGAACTTAATTAATTAGTGATATATATATATATATATATATATATATATATATATATGTATATATATATATATGTATATATATATATACCTTAGTTAATAAGAATTTCCCCAATAAAATCGTCGATATGCAAATACGACTCTATATAAACTCCATACACCGAACAAAAAAAAAACCCTAACAAAGGTATCACTTTTCACCTATGATATGAAAATAAAATACACCCTAATTGTAAACTCGACGCAAAAGCAACAACTAACTAAGTACACATATATACTAAACTTATAGAATAATACAAGAAAATTAAATTAATAAAACTACTATACACACTTTTAAACGTCGAATTTGATAATAAAAAACAACAAAACTATTAACTCAACTTTAAGGAAAACAAACATAGTATATATGTTCACGTGCCAATTTAAAGCATGTCTTCCTAATACGCAAACCGAAAAATATAGTATCTACATTGGCGACAAATCTTCTCCAATGTCTTCGATACTATCTATTCGACACTAGTGAAATTCAATGCAACATCACTATATAACCCAAATCACTACAGTCAGTCGCGATCAGAAAAACACTAATTACTAACATTAAAATGATACAGAAAAATAATTGTACACATTTTTAAAAAAAATATATATATATATATATATATATATATATATATATATATATATAAACAATCTGCATGTATTCCACAATTAAATAAAAAGCCCATAAAACAATTAATTTTTCCAAAATTAAAAAATAAATAAACAAATTAATACATGAAAACAAAACAAATTAATAAAAAAATACATACGCAAATACAGAAATTTACAGCAGATGCAATTACACCTTATTTTTTTCGCGCAAAAATTACCGAGCTAAATATTTAACAAAACAACCTTAAACAACTACAGCAACATAGCGAAACAACTCCTGAAGACGATCGCGAGGACTGAAAACGCTTGAGATGGCTGAAGAAAGTGAACTCTCGAATCTATACTACATAAATTATCACTGAAGAACAAGTAACTTGCTTATTCGAAACAATGATCACAAAAATGAAAATAGAAAATAGAAAATAGAAAATCCCGTCGTCTTTAATAAGAAATGTATCGATAACACACACACACACACACACATTATATATATATATATATATATATATATATATATATATATATATATATATATATATATATATATATATGGAAATTATAGAAATATAAGGAAAACCAAAAATAGTATTTATGTATCTATCAGCGTTTAGTCTTTTCGATAAGACTTCATCAGGATGATTGCCTGAAGAAAAATCAAAACACAAGTACGAAATGTTTGAAACAAGATGTGGTGGCGCTGATGAAAAAATGAATTATTAAGTACAAATAGATGGTTGCAGTGGGCAACTGAGTTGCCAGTGGAGAGTGTGATGGATGGTGTTTGTTGGAATTATAAGATCATTAGGTAGGGGGGATACATTACAATACTTGTGGAAGGAGTTGAAGCGACATCCTACGTGTAAGTGTTTCTGTGCAACGAACTGCCTTCGAATTTGGCACACCCAGGTTATCAGTCCGTGTCGTTAACCACTTCACCACAGTCACCTCTCACATTAATCACTAATAGAAATCTGTACTGATCGAATGATCTCAATCTTTCATATGCGTGAAAGGTGTTAACGTACTACGAACGTGAAGAAGCTGAGCATATTATTATATCTTGTATAAATATGAGTTGTGTGCGTCCGTCTGTCTGTCTGTCTGCTAGTCTGCTAGTCTGTCCGTCAGTCACACTTTTTTAAAACGTAATAAATACATTGCGAAATAATGGAGAACACTACATTTAGCTAATCTAATATACCACTCTAATCTAATCTAGTCTAAATATGAATAAATGCGAATCTTTCCTAAGTCTATAAACATACAAAACTGTTAAGTCTTACTTAGATATAATGATACAGTATTATAGTAATCTCGAAACTCCCTCAAACAAAACCATCTGTTGCACATTTGCATATCTATTTTAAGTGTATAATGAATTAATATTCTCTAATATACATGTATAATTGATATTGTCAACTGTTATTATATATTTATAATATTTTCCTCGATAGTAATATTATTATAATTATTATATAAGTAATGTACTATCAAGCATGACCCAGTCTCTGCCCTATCGCTTCAATGTTGCATCACTTGTCTTGTTTTATAAGTACATCAATGAAATGTGCCCCAACGAATGTGCTGTACTGGTGCCCCCTCTACGACAATAACCTTGATAAACCCGTCAGTCAGCAAGATATCACCCTTTCACTGGTGAGGTCCTCAAAAGCCGGAGAGCTTTCTACTCTAATAGCTTCTTTCCTAGTACTGCTAACCTTTGGAATTCCTTTCCTGCTTCCTGTTACCTTGAACGTACTAACATACAGACATTTAAATGCAATGTGAACAGACATTTCGTCGCAAAACTTCCCATATAGGATTCCCCTAATTGACAGTCTCAGTGGCATTGTACATTTTCGGGGGTGAACTTAAGTAAAAAAAAAAAAATTAAAGAGACTTTATAAAAAAGGGAGATAATTACATGAAACTTACATGTAAGGTTCAAGGGAGATAATTACATGTAAACCTCCGGATTTTATGTTAAGATAACAGATACTACGCTTTCATCTTAGCCAAAAGGCTAAGGAGCAATAAAACAATTATTCTTTTGTGAATAAACATTTTTCAATGAATGAAAACCAAAAACTCGATTTAATCGGAATTCATGAGTGTAGTATCGTTTCTGTTGCCATAAGACCGCCATCCCAGGAATTACCTCCTCCGTTTTAAAGGGTGAGTGGGGAAATCCTCCCATGTATTACCTCCTCCTTTACATTTCAAACTTTAAAAAAAACTTTACAAATTACTAAATTATTAAAATTAAAAAGTGAAGGGATGAAATTGACTTTCCGTTCAGCGTTCAATTGTACTATAGGGATTATTTGAATATCTCGCTGATTTCGGTTGATTTCTGCACACATTTTGTATGCGATTTATTAATTAGTCTGAAATTGTATATTTTATCCCGAAATAAAATTTTAATTGATTTTTTAAAGACTTGAAAATCGAACTCTAAAGCATTGCCTTAATCGCTGGCGGCCTTGTTGTAATTTCCTATTATTTTCTTTCGCGCTTTACATCTGTAAAAAAGAATTACGCGAGGCTTCATTTTATTTATAAAAGAATTGTGGTGTTTCCTTTCATTTTCACTTGTCAAAAATAGAATAGGTTTTATTTTATTTTATTTATGAGAATATTGTGAGGTCTCGTTCGCGCTTGACACCCATACATAAAGTACTTTACTTTTATTTTATTCATAAACATAATATTTTAATATTTATTTTGCTTTAACTATGCATTGTATTTAGGTATGTCACAATTATATAATACTCCCAGCCTAGCAAAAATATGCGACCAGAAGGAGCATATATTTGCTAGTAAATTTTCTTTTTATTTGAACGTTACTCATTATTTTATTATCCAAGCAGTTCGAACAATTCATTTAGACCCAATGGTATGACGTCACGCCCGTCTGGCGGTACATTACGAGCGTTAATCCCGAAGCCTGTTAAAGGATCGAAAGAAAGAAATGATTCGGACAGATAGACTTTTAAAGAGCTTCCCTTTTATAGATGGTGCTAGATCCATTTAATTCGATTTTATCAAATCTGACAGTAATCCAGTTACAACCTCTATCAGCATTCGATTTACCGTTTTTTAGAATAACGATACCCCTTCGAGCCGCCATTTTTATTCTCGTTTATAAAATAGTTTGTTTTTTTTGTACTTTTCATTAACACTTATTTTTTGTAGACTCTTAAAAATCTACTTTCGCTTTCCTTTTAAATAGGATCTTTACCGAGCGGAAAGATTTTATATCACAGCCACATGAAAACGGACACGCTCGTGTTATTACCATGTATTTATTAAAAAAACAGTGTGTGTATCCAAAGAACCTGTCTACGTCAAATGACATATATTAACTGTTCGCTTTCCTTAACGTAAATTTCAAATTAGATTTAAAAATGTTCGATTAGATTTGAGATATGACGACATCTATATTATATGTCTGTTGTCAGTGTATTATATATTGAATGTCGATTATATCAATTAGTTTTAAGTAATGGCTACCTTCGGTGTGGCTGTACTAACAATTGTTCAAGGAAAACCTGTTTGGCAGGGATATAAGTTCAGATTTGTAAAACGCGGTGATGAAAGAACTAAAGAGAATACAGATGAGAAATGCTGCCATGCGAGCGAAGAAAATTGATAAATCAATCAATGACTAGAGAGCGAGACGAAAACACGTATGGATATAGACGTTTTAAGCAGAATAAGTAAGACTATCGTTCTCTTTCTCTCACTGTGTCGACTGTATATTGGGAAAAAAGTAAAGGACCAGTGACGAATCATATTGGACTTATTGTCATTCATTTCCAAGTACATTTATGTTTTCTTCGGCCAGATAAAACGTACTTGAACTGATTTTGGTATTTCAGCTTCTACAGCAGTGTAACTGCAATGCAATTACAAAACAATAGATCAGGTAACGGCCATCATCAAAAATAGATATGCAGGTATAACACCTGAGATCGACTACGGCCACATTATCATATAACATGTGTCTATCTGACATTCAGGCCGGGATGCAGTTGAAACCAAAGCCCTATAACAAGATGAAATATAACTCTTCCTTAGAGTCAAATTCTACGAGGAATCAATAATAGCTTTTAAAATAATATTTTGGACTCTTCTTTCGTGATTGAGATTCATAGGCATTTATTTTACTTTCATTCTTATCGCATGAAAATTGAATCCCACCGTTGAATACTGTTGATTAGCGTACTGTCCTTTACTAATTCATGCTGGCCTAGGGGTTAAATACCAGGCGGAAGAGTCAAAAGTAATTTTATTACTAATTTGATTCATCTGACATGCAGAAAATAACATCTCCTACATTGAGGAGTTCATAAGCATGAAACACATGTGTCCGTTGGTAATAATAAAACACACACACACACACACACATATATATATATATATATATATATATATATATATATATATATATATATATATATATATATATATATATACACACATATATATATATATATATATATATATATATATATATATATATATATATATATATATATATGATTTAAATCCATTGCAATTTCTGCCGAACACTGACACAATTTAGGAACCATTCTCAATAAATAAATAGATAATAATTGAATAATTAATGGAATATTTAAAACAGAATGCCATTTATACCGTCAAAGAAATAATTAAGATAAAAAATTAATAAATTATTACTAATTAACAAGTGATTTCGCCTACGGGCACATTAAAATTTTAAAAAAACATAAAACATACCTTAATTAGCAAGAATTGCTTCCCTGTCTAGGAGATAAAAACATAATTAACTAAATTAAACGTGACGGGTAAAAATTAAAAAACTTTCTTTTTTTAAATCTAAAAATAAATTAAACAAAATTTATAAATGTGTAAAATATTTTTTTAAAAAATATTAGTACTGACACTGGCACAGAGATTTAAAGATTCAACATCTAATAATAAGAAAAAAACACCTTTTAATTAAATTTCACACTCTTTTTCTATTTCTGCTGAACAACTCTCATTGGTAGAAACCTTCATTGAACGTTTGAATTAAGGTTGAACACTATCTGACGAATGCATATTTTCCCGAAATATCATTATACGGAACTTCCATCAGACCACCCTGACACAAGTAAGAGTATTATATAATGTAAGAAATCTCAAGTTTCAATTCCGACTTGAGGCACTAACTGGTCTAGCCGCACCGAAGGCTGTGATACAGAGTAACAGTCTGTGTGTCGATGACTATATATATATAACTTCTTTCACGATTATATGTCTCAATTTGCTTCAGTGTGTGTCTATCTGTTACACCTCTGCATTGTATTGCCTTTATATACACATTAAATAATGATTCAAGCAAACTACATCAATATCTTATATATATATATATATATATATATATATATATATATATATATATATATATATATATATATAGAGAGAGAGAGAGAGAGAGAGAGAGAGAGAGAGAGAGCTAAATCGGGTTAAAATTAAGAGAAAATGTGTTTTTCGAAATTGGCAAGAAACAATTATACAGAAACTATATGAAGTTCAAGAAGCTTTTCTCTTTATTACTCTAAAATTTACCTCATTTTAGTTTCTTTAACCCAGGTCCAAAACTGGTTAGTCAGCCTATTAATTCTTATTGTATTTTAATGTTTCTTGTCTGGTCAAATTCTACGCATAATCCAACGGTTGTATGGATTATTTTGAGATTTTTTTTCTGCGATGGAGCTTCATAAACAACAAAGATAACGGTTTATTTTAGTTTATTATAACTTATTTAGTTTACTATAATTTATGTATTACGTGAAAATCGAAAATTATAGAAATTAAAATATAAGAATAAAAATGTTAACAGTAGGTCCACAGTTTGGTGCAGATATACACATGGTGCCACATTCATTCTCAGGAAACGTTTGGGCTGTCATGTTATTTAGACTTTAACACTTCAATTCTCTGCGCAATTTTGGGGGCTGTTAGCATTTATTACGGTCTGAACAAGCACCGACTGTTATTTTATTAGATAATTGTGAAGATACATGCGTCATAAGAAAGTAAAATTGCACCAACCACTAGTCTCTTCATCTTAGACAGGGTGCAAAAAAGACTATCTAATTTAATAGATCCCGCAAAGTCTACTAAGCTCCAGCCTCTGTCCCATCACCGCAATATTGCATCCCTGTGCATGTTTTTCAAGTACTGCCACAAAATGTGCTTTGATGAACTTACTACACTTATACTCTCTCTTTCTCTTTCTCCCTCTCTCTCTCCCTCTCTTTCTCCCTCTCTCTTTCTCTCTCTTTCTCTCTCTCTCTTTCTCTCTCTCTTTCTCTCTCTCTCTACGTAAATACCCCAAACAAACCCGACTAGCAGCAAAATCTCACTCTTTAACTTTGTTGCATGTTGTTTTATTAAAACACATGTTCTCTAAATCAAACGTCACTTGCTTCAAATGTTCTCAGTCGTCTTATCTCTTTTTGTATACTGACGCGCCGGCGCTGTCGTCATCATCATCATCGTAGTGGGCTGCATTTCGCGGTCATCATCATCGTCTCGTGGGATTCACTTCGCTGTCATCATCGCCGTCATCACATCATCGTAGCCGTGTCTTTAATCACCACTTTCAATGCACAGAAAGGAATAAGGGCGAGACGACGGAGAGTTTAAATGGGTTTTTATTTTTGGAGAGATTTTCTTGTCATACAAATAAAAGTCACACATTTACATTAAATTGAAAGAGGCTAAAATTGTTATTCTTTAACTTAACCATTTAGTTACAGGGGAGCAGACAAGTGTCGCTATCAACTTTTTTATAAATTAAATTCCCATGTTCTATTATTTTGAATTACATCCTTACTTTTCGTCCGTTAATCACCGCTTCCAAATACTGACTGCCGAAAGAAAACGTATTTCTTTCGTTCACACAGTATCGTGACATAACTCTTCAAGGGGACACTGAATTTTTCATAACACATTTAGGTATGATCTTATTTTGAACTCCAAACTTAAATCTTACATACAGTTCATGCTTGTTTACATTTTAGTCCAGAGAGCACACTAGTCTATCAGATTTTAGTGTCAAGTAAACTTGCACTAGTCTACCTAGATACTAAATCAATACTAGCTGATGTAATCGTTCTCCACATACGTCCATTCATTAAGTAATAACTCAAGATTTCTTCAGATCTAGGAAAACGTTCGACTCTAATAACTTATTTCCTCGGAGCGCTTGCCTTTAGAATTCCCTCCCTGCCCACTGTTTCTCCGAATGAACCAACATGCGGAAATTGAAATGTAATGTGAACAATCATTTTGCTGCCCAACTCCTCACGGAGGAGGCTTCCTATAAATCTGAACCCTAATTCTGAGTAGCCCCTTTCGTCTCAGTGGCAATGTGCCTTGTTTAGAGTGAACTAAAGTAATGTATCTCTCTCTCTCTCTCTCTCTCTATATATATATATATATATAGAGAGAGAGAGAGAGAGAGAGAGTCTGAAAATTTATTAATTGGAAGTAAGCTACAACGTTTCTGTATAGCTTGCATACTATAAATATATTTTCATACAAAGTTCTACTCATGAATTGAGCCCTGTTTAAGGAAATAATGAAAACATATATGCGTAATGTATTAATCCATGATATATGTGTATATACATAGAAATAGTAATGTATATAAAATAAAATAAAATGTAGTAACACGAAATTACATAATAATCGATGCAATAATTTATTTCAACCTTGTTGTATTTTCAAGCATCCAATTTAGATGATTACATTTTTGAAAAATGTTCAAAAATGTAATCATCTAAATTTGATGCTTGAAAATACCACAAGGTTGAAATAAATTATTGCATCGATGATTATGTAATTTCGTGTTACTATATTTTATTTTATTCTTGCTCTGTTTATTACATTGAGCTCTCATACCGGATTTCATCCTGGAATTATTTCATTATTACACAACATTATATATATATATATATATATATATATATATATATATATATATATATATATATATATATATATATATCCAGGTCAGTTTCATTAACTTAGTTTTTCTCTTTCCTGTTTTTATTTTTAGATTTTAAACTCTTTGAGCCATTTTCAAAGTGTATCGGGGGTAGTTGGCGTAGTAGAAATCTAAGCTAGTTATATGGTACATCTCAAGCGCACTCGATCTTTGAGATTGACATAAGTAGGTAATTTATCGTTATTATTGCAATATTCAAAATATGGGCCATACAGAAACCTTGGAACCTTATTACATCAGCAACCGTCGATACATGGAAAATCAATCGAATACTGGAAAAAAGAAATGAAAAGAAAGGTTCGTAGTTTTTAATCTAAGTTGTCCGTATAACGACTTTCTGCCCAAATAAATTTACACGCCCCACATACACACACACACACACACAATATATATATATATATATATGTATATATATATATATATATATATATATATATATATGTAAAGAATCCGTTAAAAGCCGTAACCCTTGCCCATTCTTGTTGAACACTGTTATGACGGCCGACTATAGCTGTCCGCTTCCTTTGACCCATATATGATGTCCACGGTAACCTCATTGGTTAGCGTTCGGAATTGGAGTTACTGGTGACTCTTGTTCCGGGGTTCAAATCGTCCGACTGGCTTTAATGGTTTTCTCTACACTGATTCTTCCGCAAGGATGAGACATATACTATATATATATATATATTGTAGTAAAAAATTCCAAAGATCTACAATTTTAATCAGTTTTCAAAATTAAAAGGTTTCAGCAAACATGATTTTACGTACGTTTGACGAAATACCTTTATAAAACGGATCGACAGAAAGTATTTATCAACAATGGTATGTTGTCTTAAAATGCCAGCGAAACGATTAAGAAAAGGTACTCACTCATCAGAAAAATACATTTAAAAACACATTCTAAAAAATGTCTAAATCCCAAGCAGAATTGCACTTTATTTAGTAAAACAATAAACAGAAGAAATAAAAGTAAATTCTATCGCAGTATGGTCCAAAAAATATCCCAGTAAGATAAATAGGCATTTTTGAATACTGGTGTTATTGCTTTTTAATAGATTAATCGAATCTTGCTAAATTGGTGTCTGAGGACTATGTATCAAATTCAATGCAAATCTGAAATATTTGAAATTTCAAAATAAAAGGTTTTGTCTATGTTATGTCCCCTAACACCCTAGTAAAATATCCCCAACCTCCCAAAAACTACATTTGTGGAATAATTTGTCAATTGATGTATAATACATATTCTTACAATCTCACAAATATCCGAAATAATATAATGTTCACACTCTTTCCACACTCTTTTTACCCCATTGCATTAAATTAAACTATATATAGCTAAACATATTACCAACCCTGGCGCCTGGTAGTTAAGCTCCAAAATTCATAATGATCGGTTTATTAGTTTATGAGTGAATCCTGTACATACAAATATTTAAATACATACACCTTCCTAACTTTATATAAATAGGGAGAATTCTAATTCTATATGTTTCCGTACTATTCTCTCTCTCTCTCTCTCTCTCTCTCTCTCTCTTTCTCTCTCTATCTATCTATCTCTCCCTCTCTCTCTCTCTCTCTCTCTCTCTCTCTCTATATATATATATATATATATATATATATATATATATATATATAATTATTAATGACAATATATGTATTAACATATACTATCAGTGCCCTTTTACTTTGCAGTCTCCTTAAAAGATTCAGCTCGATGATTGTCAATTAGTGAAAACAGAGCAAATATAGGCCAGGTTCACATTATATTCCAATAACCATGTTTTTATTTTGTTATTTTTATTTTTATTTTTTCACATTTCCAATAAGCATAACAGAAGTGTTATGTTTTTGAGAAATGTGAAAAAATAAAAATAAAAATAATAAAATAAAAACATGGTTATTGGAATATAATGTGAACCTGGCCTATATATATATATATATATATATATATATATATATATATATATATATATATATATATATATATATATATATAAACAGAGCAGGTCATCATTGTAGACGTAAAGGACTACTGAGAATTAGGGTGTAAGTTTTGGCTGGTCATCCTAAGTTGTGAGCTGTGCAGCGAGATGTCTTTTTACATTATTTTTAAATTTCTGCATGTCGGTACAGTCGGGGAAACAGAGAGCAGGGATGGAGTTCCAGAGGCCGGCAGCGCGAAGAAAAGAAGCTATTGGAGTAGAATGCTCTCCGGCATATGGGGACCTCCACAGGGAATGGATGGGAGTTAGCTGATTGTCGGATTGGTCTAGTGTATTTACGTCGAGTGGGCACTAGAGCAGCAAGTTCATTGCAGCACAATCCATTGAAGTACTTGTAAAACAGGAACAACGAGTCAATATTGCGGCGACGGGACAGGAGCTGGAGCTTGGTGGATAGTGAGGGACTTATTAAGTTGGCAACTCTTTTTTTAACCTTGTCTAAGAGAGAGGGAGATTCTAGTGGATGATGCACCAGCCCAGATGTGGCAACAATATTCCATACATGGGCGGATGGTGGCTTTGTAGAGATATAGGATAATGTCAGGTGTGAGAAGTTTACTAGCACGGTAGAGGGAGCCCACCTTCTTTGCAGCATTCTTGGCAATGCTTTCAATGTAATTGTTCTAATTCTTGTTACCTGTGAAGGTTTATCCGAGGAGTTTGAATGTTGAACCTTCAGGTAGGGTGTTATTTGCCATGACAATCGCTGGTTGGAGAGGTTTCTTATAGTTATTGAATGAAAGGAGCTTTTTCTTTGCGGCATTAAACGTTACCATCCATGTATGCCCTCATTCCACTATAGCCTGGAGGTCATTTTCAAAGCATTCAGCCATTGCATTGGATATGTGCGCGTCCGTTTTGCCAATATGACGAGAGTAGAGCGTGATGTTGTCAGCAAATAAACCTATCTCAAACTCAATGTCATCAGTGAAGTCGTTTATAAAAATCAAGAACAGAATGATAAAATTTACAAAAAAAAATAATGTACCGACATTACTAACCCTGTTGCCTAGGATTGAAACTTCATAATTCCTAATGATAAGTTCAATAGTTTAGGATTTTACCAAGCACATACATTTTATTGACGCTCATTGCGCGTCAATAAAATGTATTACTTAATATAATTAAAGATTTGATGCAGAGAAATTCGTTTATCTAATATTTTTGTATCCAACTTATTTTAAATTTGGAACGGTGGTGCAAGGTTGGGTGGTAACACACACTAAATAGTTAAGTTTTCCCCCACTAAAATAATGTGCTCATGTACTCACCGCGTTGCCGAGAATATATATCCCAACATTCATAATGATCGATTCATAATAAATTAATTAATTAACTTTGTATATGTGCAACTCCTAAATGTTAATATTTACAAAAATAACATAATTGTCTTGGCCTTCGGGGCTTGATTTACGCCGGTCTATGGGTCTGTCTTGTGCAGTTCTAGGAGGTCCACCCTCCCAGGCTTCGCCTCCCCTCTTTGGGGAGGAGTAAGTTTATTGCTTACTACCGAGGAATGCCGACGGGGCTGCCCAGTCAATTTTTAAACCCCACTTTCCCGACCCGACCTTGGGTCACATCTTATTTGTGGGAGTAAGATAAAACTTGCCTTGTGCCTAACTCCTGGAGAGGAGTAAATCAATACTCACCGTGTTGCACAGAATTATCTATTACAAAATTCATAACGATCAGTATATATTAATATATAAATTTTATATATATATATATATATATATATATATATATATATATATATATATGTATATATATAGAGTTATCTTTATCTATCTATCTATCTATCTATCTATCTATCTATATATATATATATATATATATATATATATATATATATAAATGGGGATGTTAAAAATAGAATGTCATCAGCTTTAAGGGAAAGTTCCGAATACGTTCGTCGAACCCTCTCGATTAGTGTTATGTGTGCGACCCACTTCTAGGCCCATATAGATCTTAATTTCTCGTAATCACGTGACAGTTTCCGGTGACCGTGAGGATAAGGCGGCTGCTTGTTGAGTTTAGGCTGACTATGTTAACTGGATTAGCGCCTTCTGACCGTCTGAATCGTTAGTTTCTTACACGGATGAGAGCAATAAGCTTGAAACGCTAGCGCCTGAGGTTATACATAATTTAATATTCATTTATAAATATATATATATATATACATGTATATATAAAATATGCACATACCAAATGTTATATATATATAGATATAAGTACATGCACATACCAAATTTTATATATATGTATATGTATATATATATATATATATATAATATATACTTTTTAATCTGATGTATTTTTAATTAAAACTAATGTTCACTTCAAAGCGAACATTAGCTCTGAACGTAGATATTTTCGATGTAAGTTATACTCGTTGTTCAAAAATAATGGAAATGATTCAAGCATTGAAAAAATAGGAAAGCGGTTTGCATCATGATAAAATATATTTCCTTTGAACATCATACTCTCGAAATTAATTTGAACCCAATCGTTGTATATTGCTTCTTTTTATCAGGCGACCACAGATCATTTTCATTTCTATGTGATATTTAGAATCTACAACTCTTGAATTTATTCCCTAATTATTACGTAATAATATATATATATATATATATATATATATATATATATATATATATATATATGTGTGTGTGTGTGTGTGTGTGTTAGTGTGTTTTTATTTACTTTTATTATACTACTTCTCGAACTTGTGCGCTTATGATTTTCTGTTAACTGATTACATCTGTATACATAATATATATATATATATATATATATATATATATATATATATATATATATATAATATAACAACCAACCAAATGACCGCAGAAAAGAAGGTCCCGATTGATTGTAACCGCAGTGTCACAATGTCAATCTTTAAGAGGAAAGGTAGAAAGACGGTCCCGCTGAATGCAGCAACTACATACCAATTCGACGTTTTACGCACGCAATGAACATTTTTGAACACATCGTTGGACGCAGAATATATTAAAATTGTCACGCTACGTAAAATCAGTGCAGTTTCGTTAAGAAGTGCGGCACAACAGACGCCATCTATGCAGCACAGCTCCTTGCAGAGAAGCATATCGAGAGGTCGAAACGTCTGTAAATTGCCTTCCTCGACCTGGAGAAGGCACATGATCGCGTATCACACGATGTGATCTGGTACACACTGCGACACCGTGGTTATGCTTAAATCAAAAATAGTCCAAAAAATGTTCAATAATGAGCCGAAAGTTATTGTATTAGTAAATGTATCAATGCCGTTATTGAAAAGATCCGATTAGAATAATGTATTTTATAGTTAAGGGTAATGGATTCAAATAAAATTTTGGAACGATTAATAAGTCAAAAGTATATGAATTTGTTTTTGTAAGCATAACTTAAAGTTGTGTTGCAAATTTTAAAATTAATACTTTCCAATAATAAGGAAACTACTGTTTTTTGCCTTCTGAAGATAAGAGTAATTCTTTGCAAATATATGGATTAAAGGTCATTCTCTCATTTTATTTTATTTTTTGATCATAATAAACTTGTAAAGTATGTAAATTTACTTTTGTTGCATTATTTCCATATTTTATATATATATATATATATATATATATATAGTCTAAAGAAGCTTTGAGTCATTAAAAAAAATATATAAAATGCAGTTTAAATCCCCAGACAAACTAACTAAATCCAAGATATTGCAGACTTAACATTCGTTGGAAAATTAATAAATGAAAAAATATAAGTAAAAAAAAGGGGGGGTTAATTATCTAAGAGTGAAACAAAAACAGGAGACCTTAAGCGTCTAATATTAACACGGGGATCATCAGCTGTTTACCATGTAACTGTTTCGGAGATTTAAAAACAGGACAGTTATAATATTCATGGCTCTCCAATGGTACTGATTATACGACCATTTCCCAATAATCAAGTGTCGAAATAATTCAGCTTAAAATATCACTAATATATACATAAATAAATAATAATAATGATAAAATAATAATAATAATAATAATAATAATAATAATAATAATAATAATAATAATAATAATAATAATAATGTATTACCCTTAAGTCTACCGTATGATATAGTAATTTGTATATCAAATAACATTAATTATAACAATAATAAAAAAATAAAAATAATAATAATACTATCTAAACACTACATTCAAGAACCATTCTGCAATAGGGTAGCTAGCAATAAAATTATATAGGAATTAAAGTTGCATTAAAAAATAAATAAAAAATAAAGCTTAAGTGCCTTAGGTACCAGAAAAGTAATTAGATAAGAGGAAGGAAACCTAGCCATACAGATCTAAATACCCAATATATAGTCTTAAGAAGCTTATATATATATATATATATATATATATATATATATATATATATATATTAACATGAAAAATCAACCTTTAGGAGTCGGAACAGATCTGACTCAAGACAACAGGTCGTGCACACACAAATTGCTCGATATCCTTTCAGATGGAGCTTTATAACAATAGTAAATATTCAAAGGGACTTATCTTACACTTACTGAGTGTTAAGGAAAGTTCCTTTTGAATATTTATCCGCCGTATACGACAATGACATGTCCGAGAAATGCATAAATACCTATTCAATGATAGTTAGAATTTTAATCGTTACACCGTTCATCAAAATGATTGGACTTCTCATTAAATAACCCATAAATCTTAATGTACCGCACAAATAACTATATTTGTATTGTTTATTTTTATCCGAATCTACTTATTTACCTAGACATATCAATAGTATATTAATAACAAGATTATTTAGCTGTTGTATATCATATATTAAATCAATAAATATTTACTTAATATCTGTGCATACTGCAGAGACCTTCGGCACCTGCTTGAGAAGAAATTCTCGCCTCTTATCACGGTCTTAGGTCAGTATTTCCACTTTCAGGAGAAATACAAGTCTCAATTCGTATCTGCCTAGCCCATCTCTCTGGTGGTCGTCATCTTCATCTTTCTCTAATAAGATTTTCTTGGTATGATTTAATTATATAGCTGGAGTCTGGTTGCCGGAAAACATGTCCACACCAAGTTAATATCTGTTAACATTAAACTTCTTTCTAGTATCGGCATTTCTTCATTTATCTTTCAAAGTTACATCACGGGTAGTTCATTAATAAAACCTGAAGGAATACAGTAATTATGTAACCGTACTATATGTATTCGTAACCTATTCGGTCACCACCATTAACATTATTTAACATACTTTGATTTCATGCGTAAATTTATAGATTGTCACACATCTGTTAAGACATCCCTCTTGCATAATTAAAAATAATGAGTCGTTTTATTTCTATATTATTTTCATTATTATTATTGTTGATGTTATATAGAAACATTATTATTCTTTATTATTCTTACATAGAACTATAAATGTTTATCTTATTTACATATGTTTTTGTTTATTACAGACAAAGGTAAAGACACACGTGGTTTGAATGGCTACTAGACACTGCCCTCGAGTGTCTAAGGTCTATCTGTATAGCGGTTTGACAAGATTTCCCCTACAAGTGAACCTTGACTAAATATTAAAATAACATAGTATTCGAAGCCCAAATAAGATCTCCTCGGTATGGCTACTACACATTGTCGTATACGAGGAATGGTGCATCTTCTCCAAGTGATGTTACATCTAGTAGCAGTACTAAGCTAGATGCTACACCGAACATGATGAATTCTTGTCCAGTAAAAAAGTAAGACCAAGAGACCACAAGAAAGATGTTCTATAACGTAGTTAATTGGTCAATTAGTAAGAGGAGATTAATGTTCTTAACTTATTTACAAACTCAATATTTGAGAGGTAAAACAACTTTAACAGGACACTCGAATAACCATGTATCTTGTATAGAGATAAAGTGTCGGCCCCAGGAAGGAGCCTCTTGATTTATGATAACTTCGACTGAAGTAAAATGACAAAAAAAGCGAGAGTTTGAATGCCTACTGGAGAGAGTTTGAATGTCTACTAGATACCTCCCTCGAGTGTCTTCAGTCTCTCCGTACAGGGGGTTGACAGTACAACATGACGTAAGGATGCTTTGCTCTACAAGTAAACCCTGACTAAATATTCAAAATAACATAGTATTCGAAGGAGGGAGTATATGGTCATATTGTGTGTATTTAAACAGCGTTATCGCATTTAAACATACATGGTTAAACATAACACAATTCGTCTACTGGATTATACTTTTTTCATTTTTTCAACTTTCCTAGTAAGTATCTCGAAGTCAATGTATGCCCATTTTGACATGCCTTGAGTGTAAAAACTTGATAGAAAAGTAAAATAAACATTGGGTTTGTTTTTTAGGACGTACTTAGAATGTAAAATAAACATTGATAAATACAACGAGTTGATCGAATAGTGGAGGTGTGCTGTTGATTTCGGCAAGCAACGAAGATGCGTCATTCTCGGAGGTGGGTGTTACATTTACCGCCGGAGATAGATGCGTGTGAGATGTTCATATCAATATAGGTTACCAACGAAAATTCTTCTGTTTTGAGTGTTCCTTTGTTAGCAAGCAGGCTGGGAAAATCTTGCATTAAGCCCGAAGACGATCCACCAGCTGATAGCTACCAAGTAAGTTCAGATTGCCAGGTTTTTTTAGACATGGCATCTTGGCAAGTTCCAAACGAACCCCAAACGAAGATAATAGCGACCTAACAGATAACAATATAAAATAACGTAACAACATAAACGTTTGATGCGGCCACGTGACCCATCTTATTTGGTCTCTTAAAACGACACAAGGAGTAACAATCCATATATATGTTAGAGTAGTGAAAGACACACGCATATATAAGAGCTTTTGAATTACCCATTGGAGAGTTTGAATTACCTACTAGACACATTCCTCGACTGTCTTCAGTCTCTCTGTACAGGGGTTGTCAGTACAATATGACGTAAGGATACTTCGCCCTACAAGTAAACTCTGACTAAATATTCAAAATAACATAGTATTCGAAGCCCAAATAAGACACCCTCAACACGGCTATACACTTGCTCATACGGGGGATAGTGCACCTTCTCCTAGTGATGTTTACCTCGAGTAGCTCGATACTCCACCAGATCAGATGAATTCTTTTCCTGACATCCGGTAAGACCAAGAAAAGACCACGCTGACGATAAACTATAACATGGTTAAGTGGTCAATTGGGAAGAGGAAAATTCGTATTCTTCATTGCTTCACTAACTCAATGTTTTAGAGATAGAGAAGAATCTTAATTGAATACTCGGATATCTATGTATATCATATAGAAATCAAGTGTCAGCCTCAGGAAGGAGGGACTTGATTTATGAGAGCTAAATGAGGGAAAGTTTAAATTACATGTCAGCACTGGTAAACAGTCACTCTTTCTATAAATGCTTACAAATAGATTAACAAATATTAGAGAATGTATAGGTCAAGTGAAGAGAGAGAGAGAGAGAGATTAAGAGAGAAAAAGAGAAATACATAGATAGCTAAAAAAGAGAGGTGACCGTTTCAGTTATTTATAAATTACATTTTTTCTAATAGAAATCGCTCCAGACAACGCATGAACCCACTTGACGTAAGGAGCTAACAGGAACAAATATGATTATCGCAAATACAGGAGATGCCTATTTACCGTAGCTTTGAAAATACCAATATTATAGTTTGGAGGAAAACAGTCAGCAGGAATAGAGTTCCACAAACCTTTCGGTTCTTGGAAATAAGCTACAGGGTTAGGAAGCTATATTACAATGAGGTATCAAAACAGCGAATTTATGTAGACCACTAGACTTACGAGTCAAACGAGCTGGAACAAAAGAAGTGGGGAATAGATCACATGGTTCTGAAGAACACATGTCATAAGAGTATTTATAGAAAAGACTGAGACTAGCAATATCACTTCTGTGAAAGAGGGGGTGTAGAGAAAAACAATTAATTAAAAGTATGAGAACATATTTTATTTAAAACATAACTCAATCCTTAAACTAACGTATATTTGAGCATGTAGTTTGTGTTATTAAAATATATAGGAAAAAAAGGCGTTTTGTAAAGAATTGTTGATTAATTCACCTTTAGTATAATAATAGATTAACATAGCATGTGCCCGCCGAGGGACTTGTATTTATCTAGTAGTAAGATAACTGTTGCTGATACGCAATGGCTGCACTATAATTATATTACAATGAGACTCATTGCCAACTGTTGAAGCCCTAAAACATTACTTTATTCTTTTTGGTGCATAATTATTCAGAGTTATTTCGGTACGATATTAGAGAAACCTTAGAAGCATTTTTCATGGCACTTGTCGAAATTAAATTAATCTATGTCTTTTATTTGTTTCTTCATCGTGCTTTGCTTTTTATAAACTTATTTTTAGGTCAACTTTTATGAAACACACAACATCGTGCAGTAGAAATTTATAAGTAGCGTTTCACTTACACTTTGTTTGGATTTACCGGTTTTTTAACATATATCATATAACGACCCCCCTAACGAAATTGCGTTCGAGATGGGTATATTTGCGGAAGCCATAGCGCTCTATTCTCGACATGTGGGCAAAACAAACGCACACATGTACAAGGCAGTGGCTGAATCCTTATAAAAACAACCCCCAGTCTGTAGTGGAATGTGCCCCAAAAAATAGATGATTACATTTAATGCTACTAAGAAAACAAAAAGTTTCTCTCTTTTAACAATTATAAGAAACCTTTCCAACCACTGATCGTCACGACTACCTAAGAGTCTAACAATCAAACCCTTTAGGGTCTTACATTCACAGGTTACATAAATTATAACAATACATAGAAGATATTGCCAAGTCTCCTACAACGTAGTTGAAATCCCTTTACTGGTCTAGAAAACTCCTCTCATGTGCCAGTTTCTTATATCTCTACAAAGCCACTATTTGCTCGTGCATTGAGTATTGTTGCCACATCTCGGCTGATACACCAACCACTAGTCTCTTCCTCTGGGAGAGAGTTCAAGAACGAACCTATAATCTAATATGTCCTACATGATCGACCATCGCCATAGAACAAAAAGTTGAATGACAAGTAGACAGACGAACTTGCTGCACTAGTGCCCAGTAAACGTAGATACCCCGACCGACGCGACAATAAGAAAAATCCCGCCATTTCACTGTAGAGGTCCCCAGGTGCTGATAAAACTTTCTACTTTAATAGCGTTTTGCTCGAACTGCTTGCTTTTGGAATTCCTTCCCTGCTTCCTGTTTCAACGACTCTATCAAAATGAAAAAAAAAATGTAATGTAGACAAACATCTCGCTGCACAACTCCTTACTAAGGATGGCCCCATTAGTCTGTCACCAAATCAGAGTAGCCCCTTATTTCTCAGTTGCAATGTGCCTTGTTTGGGGGTAAATATAAGTAAAAACAAAAATAAATAAATATTTACTCTTTTAAATTTATTCAATGTGGATACATAATAGCTTTTTAAAAAACTTAGTTCACCCCAAACAAGGTAATTTGCCACTGTAGACCTAATAGGCTACTGAGAATTAGGGTATTGGGGTTCATCCTAAATTGGGAGCTCTGCAGCGAGACTCTTGTTCACATTAGTTTTACATTTCTGTATGTCGGTACAGTCGGAGAAACAGGGATCAGGAGGTAGTTCCAAAGGCCGGCAGCTCTAGGTAAGAAGCTATTAAAGTAAAAGATTCACCAGCATCTGGGGACTTCCACAGTGAATGGATGGGATTTAGCTGATTGTCGGGTTGGTAAAGAGTATTTACGTCGAGGGGGGAACCAGAGCAGCAAGTTTGCATTGAAGTATTTGTAAAATAAGGATGTAACATTTCGGCGATGTGGCATAGGCTGGAGCCTGGTGAATAGTGAAGGACTTATCAGATTAGATACTCTTTTTTGGACCTTGTCTAAGAGGGAGAGACTAATTGATTGTGTGCCAGCCTAGATGTGACAACAATACTACGTGCATGAGCGGATGGTGGTTCTGAGAGATATTGGATACTGTCTGGCGCGAGAAGCCCTCTAGCACGGCAGAGAGCCCCCACCTTGCCTTGGCAATGTCTTCTATGTATTTGTTCTAATTCATGTGACCTGCGAACGTTAAGCCGAGGATCCCGAACCCTAGACTCTCGTGTAGGGTGTTATTTGCCATGGTAATCGGTGGTTGAAAAGGTCTCTTGTAGTTGTTGAAGGAGCTTTGTCTTAGAAGGACACCTGATGAAGCCCTGAATACAGAACGGCCGAAACGTTGTGAGCATGGGAGCCAAGATGAAGAAGTCAGTCCGAACATTGAAATCCATAATGAAATGTTTATTATTTAACATTTTGGTTTATTATATTTCAAGTAGTGTGCTTAGCAAACTTTGCGAAGCGATAGTGAGCTGACAAAGCCAGCGAGTTAATTGATAAATAATTCAAAAATTATTTAAGTCGGATAATTTTTTTATGTTTTCGTGGAATTCTTTTCAATCAGGGGTATTTACTTTTTGGTTAAAAAAAAACTATTCTCACTTTCCTTCTCTCTTCCCTACATGTATACGATTAATTGAATTAGATGTCTCTTAAAGCTCGCTGTTTCCGCTGAGTGACGCTGGGTTATTTTGTTTGAACCAAGCGTCTTTGGCCCAGTTGACATACAATTCCTCTCCACTCACAGGAACAATCCCTAAGATAATAATGAGTCAGTACATTTACAGGATCCATGGAGTCGTAAAGAGGCTACTGGATATTTGTCATGGATAATTTTCTGATTTCTCAACACAATTAAAACCGTACAGTAGCTGATTCTACAGCATATGGTGTTATATAAGAGTTTTTCTTTCTACATTAATTGCCTTATCAGGTTTTGTTCATCAAGCATGCCCGACTAGTTAGTCCAGAGCTGTCCTGATGCAGCACGGAACCTGAGCGAAAAAGTAAGTTTCTAGGGAATATCAAATTCACAAGCGGTCTCCGATCGTATGTGTATCTCGCCCCGGTTAGATGATTTTAACGACGTTAGTGTTTACAGTTTTTTTTTGCAGGGAGGTGTCACCGTCCAATCACATACAGCACGTGGTATTGCCACATCGTGCCGTATAATCGTATATACGACAATCCAGAGCTTAGTGATAAATAGAGATCTATCTTTTTCTAGAACGTATTCGTGAAAGTGATTCAACTATCCCCAAAAGAACTCGAAGACCCTAAAATATGAATTATTGAATTGCCGGTCTGAAATTGTAAGTAGCTACTGCCCAACTAAAAATACATGTTTTATCATTCATAATTAAACTATTTTGATCAAGACTTCCGGTCTATTTGCAAATATATTCACACTAAAAATACCTATTGTATCATTCATAATTAAACTATTTTGATCAACACTTCCGGTCTATTTGCAAATATATTCACACTATAAATACGTGAACCGACTAGCATCCTCGGACTATTTACACACGTACTAAAATAATATAATATGCATAGACGTTTGAGTTAACGCCTTCAGAATCTTTATAAAAGAACGTTCACGAATATATACACGAATAAAACACTCCACAGAAAACTCGTATAAATGTATATACAACCCACCCACACACACACACACACACACACACATATATATATATATATATATATATATATATATATATATATATATATATATATTGTTTAGCATTTTCCAGAAATAATAAATTGATGATTCATGGATTAGCAAGGTTGGGAGCTAGACCTATCTTTAGAATTACAGTGCTTGTGTTTACATTGAAAGAATACAAGGCGTGTTTCTCTCGCATTCCAAAGCGTGATCGTCGTGTTGGTCGAATGATTACGAGACCAGGGTTAATTTTATTTGATTCGCGGTTCGAATTGTTCGACCGGCGATACGGTTACCCAATTCCATACTGACGAGCGTAAAATAAAAACGCGAAACATGTATATGTCTATTGATATAAATATATATATATATATTTGTAATGTTTCGACTTTTCGGTGATCAAACCGGGGATCAGGGTTAAATCTCGCTCTCTCCTTCTCTCTCTCTCTCTCTCTCTCTCTCTCTCTCTCTCTCGCTCTCGCTCTCTCTTTCTCTCTTTCTCTCTCTCTCTCTCTCTCTCTCTCTCTCTATATATATATATATATATATATATATAAAGAGAGAGAAAGCTATAGACAAAGAGAAAGAGAAGGAGAAAGAGAGAGAGAGAATGGGCGAGAGATTGTTGGAAGGGGAAAGAGAATGAGAAAAGCGATTATCTTAATTCCTGTAAATACACATAATAAAGGATGTATAGTCAGGTATTGTATCGATGTCGCTCTCTCCTCAACTAGACATTTACAGTGTGTGTATGTGTGTGTGTGTGTGAGAGAGAGAGAGTGAGAGACAGACAGACAGACACTGAGCGAGAGATTAACAAACAGACAGAAAGCGAAACAGAAAAAACGAACCGGACAGGAAAGTAGATAAAGATATGGTGAAGAGGAACAGATAACTTGTATGAGCTTGTTCGATAATGGAGAGGGGAGAGAGACGGGTGGCGTTGGATTTAGAGGGGATTATGTATCATTAGATGGTAGATCAATATCTTTGGCAACTGAAACAAATAACTGTGAACGGAACAGGCAAGGGTATGTAACTGATTGGCATCGTACAAGACTGGCCATCTAGATTCTTTTATTCAGTACTCATTAGGAGTTCCTAAACCATTTATCTATTACTGAAAAGTGGTTTTCCTAGAGTCTGAGTGATAGTATAACCTTCCGGATTTTCAGTATTCTTAGCTCCTTCCCATCAAAATTGTTACTCATTTGGGGTACTTGCACAGACAGTTTACCAGTGATTTAAAGCTGGAAAAAGCACGGTAGATTTCTCTGAATCTGAGTGACAATAAGCCTCCTCATGATTTCACTATTTTTCGTACAATTTCAGTCGATGTATTGGTGGTGCTATCTCTTGTCGGTTTTCTATCCTTACCGACCCTTTACGGAAACATTCTGTGGTATATACTTAATGTTTAATTTTACTTCAGTCGAAGTTCTCAGAAATCAAGGGGCCCCTTCCTGGGGCTAACACTTGATCTCTATATGAGATACATAGATACCCGAATATTCTATTAAAATTCTCCTTTATTTCTCAAGCGTTGAGTTAGTAAAAAAGTTAAGAATAATTTCTTCTCTCCCCAACTGACCAGTCAATATGTCATAGTATATCTTTCTTGTGGTCTGTTGGGCTTACCGGGTTCCAGGACAAGAATTCATCTAGTCTGGTGGAGTATCCAGCTATGTGGTGTTACTTGAGGTAACATCACTAGGAGAAGATGCACTATTCCTCGTATGAGATGATCTTATTTGTGCTGCGGATACTATGTAATTTTGAATATTTGGTCAGGGTTTACTTGTAGGGGTAAGTATCCTCATGTCAGGTTGTCCTGACAAACCCTTGTACAGAGAGACCGAAGACACTCGAGGAGGAGATTATTATATTTTATTTTTTATGTGCCCATAACTCCCTTGGATTCGTCTTGATATTTGTTTATGTACAAACAAATGACCGCTCATCAAGACTCAAAGGCCACTCAAGGATAATGGTGAATGAGTTAATCAGGTGGATGGTGAGACAACACCGTTATAGTTGGTAAATGATGGTTCAGAATTGTATCATCTAACAGGACAGCTCTACAAAAAATTGTTTCATCTGTTGGGCTTTTAGCTAGGAGCAAAGTGAAGCATCTGTTCTAAATTGGTCAAGACTAAAACAATGTTTATTTTTGTTCCAATTCAGAGTACCTGTTAGGGGGCCTGGATTTCACCCACATTAAAAAGCGGGGAGACAAGTAAAGTTCATATTGTTTGGTTTGAGTAACAATTTGTTTAAACTTACCTGGATTTGATTTGTGTCATCAGGATATACGGATGAGTTTACATACTCTAGGATTGTTTGTATCATTTAAATCATTCGGACTACTGTTCTCATCTTATGTAACCTCCTACCTTTCTCAGATGAATCTCGCTGAAGTCGGTATTCTTTAAATCAGGAATCCGTTCTGAATTTCGAACGGAACCCTTTATTTAATTCAAGGATGGAGTTTGCTCTCGTTCTGTCAGCCATGGCCGGTAGAACATCATAACTAATTCTTATTGTATTCTTAGTATCGCCTGTACCTTCAACCATCAGAAAACTATCACTTAGAACTTATTATTACTTACTTAGCATTTACGTCTTGCGTCACGGGTCATTGCGTACAATGTTAGTATTAATTTTAGGAGTCTTAAACCTATTCTTGTTTTACCTATGTGTAGTCTAACTACTTCTTTCTATATATTACTACTTATTACTATATATTATTACTTAATCTATTATTTGTAATTAATGGTTCTCATATTTTAATAAATTCTTTACTAGGTATACTTAGTAGACCATGTCGGCCAACATGTGTGCTGCTTCTTTGAGTCGTGTTACTCAAATGATATAAATCCTCTCTTTTATTATTATTATTATTATTTGTGCCCACTAGGACTTCTCACACAAGTCATCATCAGTAATTTCTCACTGATAATAACCGGTGGTGTTTTCATAAGTCTGAGTGAAAAAAAAAACTCCCCAAATTTCCAGTACTCTCCACCTGTTTTCGATAACTATTGCAAATGATTGTGTGGTATCGCCCCAATCGCTAACCATTGATTTCTCGCTGGTAACGACCATTGGTCTTCGATGGAATTTAACCGGCAATAAGCCTCCTCAAGGTCCCAGTACTCTCCGCACTCCCCCCAGCGGAGGTTTCGTTAGTGCTCTCCCTCGTCGGTTTTCCAATGCTCCTTGACCCTTTATGACAATTTTGTGTGGTATTAGCCTAGGCTGGTGCCGTCACTTGATTCGGGTGTGGGGGATCAGTTCATGAAAATTCCTCGCAGTTTCTGTTTCTTTGGTTTCATGTGGTGGTGTTCCTCCTATAGTTTTGTTTGCTTCATGTTGTACCTTCCATGTGACTGGTTACCGTTCGTAGCTTATACATATTGGTTTACCGCATTCGAGGATTTTCCTTAAGATTTCATCTGTTTTAATCATTGCCGTCCTTAGTATGGTCTCAGTGACCCCTTTGATTCCAATTTCTCTCAGTCTGTTTTCCAGTTTTTTTTATTGGGGGGGTGTTCCTAGTGCTCCTACGATTATTGGAATTATACTGACTTTCTAAATTCTCAATCTTCAATTTCAATTCTCTGGCAAGTTCCGTGTATTTGCTTCGTTTTTCTGTCTCCTTGATCTTCACTCTGTAGACTGCTGGAACGGCAGAATCTACGATTTGGCAGAATTGTTCTTATTGTTGACTATTATGACATCCGGTTCCCTTGCTTGTATAAGTTTATCTGTTTGCACCTCCATGTCCCAGAGGATTTTGTGATTTTTGTTTTTCAATACTGTCTCTAGTTTATGTTTGTACCATTTGTCCACGTGTTCGAAATGCAGTCGTTTTCATAGTTCTCAGTTTACTGTTTCCCCCACGTAATCGTGTCTGTTTTTGTATTCTTTTGGGGCGAGTTTGCTGCATTCACTTATTATGTGATTTACTGTTTCGTCTTTTTGTCCACACAATCTGCATTTAG
>OY744536.1:46170685-46195685 GCA_963556195.1 Sepiola atlantica | reverse complement strand
GATTGGATGGTTGCCAGGACCAGTTTGTCTTGCTGGCATCAATGTTATTGATAAGTTTGGCAACATCCCGAAAAATATATGTATGTCGCTCAGAGTGTTTATAGTCATAGGATGACATTAAAGATGTAGGCAACCTTGATGGCAAAGGGTGAAATTTGATGCAAAGTTCTTTGCTAAAAATGTTGCTTTATCGAATGCTAAGGAAATCATCTCTGGTCTATTGATGATGGTTGAAATACAGGTCTTACATCCGTTTAGAACACTGTTTGTTATTTGGCAGACCTCTTAATTTAACAGATTGGGCATAGACCTATTCCGTTTCTATAACCCTTGTGCAGTTGTCGCGGGCAGTCTGAAAAGCGGCTTTGGTTTCAGAACATATATTTTGTTGAAAGCAATTGAAATAATGATTTCTGTGGGCAATGGTGGTGGCACATTCGGGGTTGTATCACGGCTGGCTGCTTGGTTTGTGTTGGAATTTCTTAGATATAAAGCTCTCAATACCAACGATTAACCAATAGGATAAATCGGATGCGATACGGGACGCATTCCTTTCAAAAATAAAATGCAGATAAATGTCTAATATGAAAGATCTGAGGCTGTCTCAGTCAGCCAACGAGTGGTATTTCTTCACTTTAAAATTATCCACATCGTTTAGGGGCAGATTATCGGTCTGAGTTGTTTGGGGGGTCCTTGTAGGTGTCTTTTCAATTAATATGGTAATTCCTTTAGTTTTCCGCTTCGTTATGTCCGTTTCTCGTGTATATCTGCTTGATGTTAGACTTTCATGTAGTCACGTGAGCTTTTTAAACAAGATCATTATTATTATTATTATTATTATTATTATTATTATTATTATTATTATTATTATTATTATTATTATTATTATTATTTTCCCTCCTCTATGTCTATACACGTCTGTAACGTTGTAACTTTTAAAACTAACTTGAACAGTTCTTACATCTAATGTTTCTTCATTCTCACATCCGCTGTTTTTGCGTATCTTAATTCTATATACGTGTGTTCATTCATTAGTCTTTCAACCTCTTTTTCAAATCGACAAGCGACAAGCCCAAATGCCCATTTCAATATCAATGCGTGAATTTACCTTAGATTTTCTTTACCGCGTGTTTTCTTCTCTTTCACCGCATTTATCGTCGCTAGCTTAATTTCTTCGTCCTATCTTTTTTCTCTTTGGCCGCTGGTCGTGATTGTCTAGTGATTTCTCCCTCAGTGCAGTTATCTGTAATAAACTTTTCTTCGCCCAGAAAGAAAACTCCACGACTTTCATTTGGAATTTCAGGGGTTTTATTTTCTGGAGAGACACATTATAACTTATATGCGAGAGAGACAGGGTTTCTTTTATCTAACTGTCTTCTTTATACACTTACAAAAAGTTGGGTATGTTAATAACTTATTAGTGAATAAATGAGTGAACGCGACGAATAGACATCTTGGGGGCATATATTCGCCTTACGGCTATTTTAGCATTTTCACAGTCTCACAGCATAATTATTTCACGCCCGCCTTGCTTAAACTCCCACACGGAACAGTCTTGAAACAATCGTTTGTTTGTCAACTACAAAAAAGTGACGTCATCGTTATATCGTGTGGCGTCCCTTTTTACCTTTTACTTTGATCCTCGGTTCATCGTGTCTGAGTATTCACCGTGGGAAAAGATCCATTTCCCCAATTTTGTGTCACTCTAACCCGCACTAAGTTCGACCCTTGTCAAAATTTATACTAGTTGAATTACTCTTATCCGACATATGACTCTCCATAATGCTACACGCGCACTAAATTAAATAGATATAATTAATCAAAACTAGATGCAGTAGTAGTGTTAACACAGTTGTCTATGTATATGTACATAAGAAGCAGGCGAAAACTGATTGCCTTCTAGTTATTCAATTTAATTTTTAGGCATTCGCGTGTTTTTACCTAAATTTTGTAAAACTGTACATTTTGCAAACAGTTAAGAAAGCTCGAAAGTGAGCCACATCAGATAAGTGACGTTAGCAGTCAATACGTGGATTACTAATAGAGATTTTCTTTCGAATAAATATATGGATAAATATTTGAAATAAATACAACACGTTGAGTCAAAATGTAATACACAGTCCCTTTCTCACAGATGAGACATCGCTAGACTTTCTCAGCGTTATTCCCATGGAAGATACCCGACTGAGCTTCAATCCCTGGTCGATCCTCGTAACTCATTTATAGCTAAAGTTCGTCTCCTGTGATAACAGAAAAATACTTAGTTTTCCTCTCTCCGTGTGCCTAATATCAAACGGAATTTCCATGAACATAGTGTTGTTCCAAGAAATTCGTATCTGTAGAAGACATCAACATAACTGTTTCCCTGTAGACTACAACATTGTTGTTTTCAAATCCAATGCAAGCAAAATTTCATAAACCGTCTTCAGAAGTAATCTAATTTGTTCATGCAATTCATCAGTTGCAATCCTCTTATCATATTGTTTATCATTCAACTGACAATCGACCGATCTTTATAAGCATTATACTCGAGTGGGTAAATTTTGTTAGACGCTAATTAAGTAATTAAAAAATTAACATTAAAGTAGTTTTAAAATTTCACGGGACGTTTTTTAAAAATAATTGAATAATTAAAACGTTTCCATTTTTTAAAATTTAGTTGCTGTCACTTTTAATATTAAAAACAATATATTTGCATTCGTAAGAATTGTTAAGCTTTAAATTACGTGTTGAATTAACAAACTCAGTAATGGAGTCCAGGATTATACAGGCTACTTATATAAAATAAAAACCGGGTATGCTAATTAATGTAACACATGACTCAATAAGTCCCGTGCCTGATATATAAATAGCGCTGCTAATTAAAAAATCTACCCGATTTTTATAAAGCACAAACCTTCAAATTCGATTCTTATGGAGTGCAAAGCCTAAAATTCGATTCTTATAAAGTACAAAGCTTGAAATTCAATTTCTATATAGATAAATTACGAAGCATCAAATTCGATTTCTATAAAGTACAAATCCTCAAATTCGATTTCTATAAAGTACGAATCCTCAAATTCGATTTCTATAAACTACAAATCCTCAAATTCGATTTCTATAAACTACAAATCCTCAAATTAGATTTCTATAAAGTAGGAAGCCTCAAATTCAATTTCTATAAAGTACAAATCCTGAAATTCGATTTCTATAAAGTACGAAGCCTCAGATTCGATTTCTATAAAGTACGAAGCCTCAGATTCGATTTCTATGAAGTGCAAAGCCTCAAATTCGATTTCTATAAAGTGCAAAGCCTCAAATTAGATTTCTATAAAGTACAAAGCTGCACATGGCATGTATGAACATTTTAGTTAAATGGGATTATTGAGTTTAAGACCACAGTAATTTCGGTGAAGCTACTCTCGCACATTTTAAAAACAGTGACATTTTTTTAATTTGATGTGTTAATAAAGCACTGCTTTCTGACGGGAAAAAATGTTCAAACAAAGCAATAAGTTTTATTTTGGATCAGCTACGTCAGAAACAATGGTTAATAGGTGGTAGGCTTACTTCAAACGCGGTCGTACATACACTAATGATGCTGAACATTTAGGTCGACGAAATTCGGCAGTTGTCTTGGAAAACATCATTAAGTCCACACACTCGTTTTGGCTGATCGTAAATTGAAGTTGCGTGAGATAACAGAGAAGTTGGACATCTCAGAAAACAGTGTATTCACCATTTTTGCATAAACATTTGTTAATGAGAATTATGTGTTCGAATTGTGTGACGCGTTTACTTACAGTCAATCAGTAACAACAACGCGTCGACGATTAAGAGCGCTGTTTGCAAATGTTTTAACGCAACAATAAAAAGGTTTATGCGTTAATATGTGGTAATAGATGAAACATGGATTAAGGACACTACTCCTGAGTACAAACCATCAGTTAGCTGGATGTAGAGAAGCAGGTGAACGCCGCCTAAAGCGACCAAAGACGCTAACATCAGCAGACAAGGTTTAAGCTTGACAAAAGAAGAACGAATAATAGCGAATATTATATAGCATCATTTGAAGGAAGAAAATCACCAAAAATGGCGACAGATATAGAAGAAAAAGGGCTCTTTCACGAAGACAATCTGCCATGTTACAAGTCAATCGCACCGATTGCGAAACTACATGAATTGCACTCCTATTTGTTTCCGCACCCACCATATTCTCTAGATATGCCCCCAGCAACTACTGGCTCTTTGCAGATCTCAAAGAGATACTATTGGGAAATCAATGTGGCTGCAATAAACAAGTGATATCGAAAAACTGAGGCTTATTTCGAGGCCAAAGATAAAACGTTCTAGAAAAAATGCATCGAATTGTTAGCGTTTGAATCAGTGTACAACCACAAAAGAAGGCTATGTGTATGAACAAATTCGAATTTTGCCTAAAAGCTGATTTTTTTTTAAATTAGTTAGGCCCGAGACTTATTGAGTTATGTGTTATATATTATTTTGTAGAAATGAATAAATACATGTATATATATATATATATATATATATATATATATATATATATATATATATATATATATATTTATATATATATATATACAGTTTTTCATAGTAAACAACTGATGATCACTTCAATAATGTTAAGACTAGCGTAAATTATTGGAAGCAAACTAATATAGTAACTGCAAAAAGTAAATTTACTTACAAAAAGTAAAAAAAAAGTAGGACTAAAATGTTTGTTTTTTTCTTTATATAGTTTTAATGGTTGAGAAACTTCCGAGACTATATATATATATATATATGATGTATTTTTATGTAATTATTTTTATGTAATTATAAAAAATAATATATATATATATATATATATATATATTATTTTTATAATTTTATAATGTATTTTTAAACATGCTCCTTCAGAAGTGAACATTAGGTCTAACCCTTGGTATTGTCGATGTAAATTATAATCGTTTGTTCAAAAAAGACGGAGAGAAATATTACATTTTCCGATCAAATAAATAAGCATTGAAGAAATAGGAAAACTGCTTTTATCTCAATAAAAATGATTTCCTTTGAACAGTGAACTAGTCAGATCGAAATTAGATTTAACCAAATGGTGTGTTATTACTAAGTGACCACAAATAATTTCAATCCCTAAAAGTCGTTGTTTTATTAGTAAAGCCCTGGACTTATTGAGTGATGTGTTATAAGCAAAGACAACCACATGACACCTTTCAGAATCTAACGGGTTTCACGCTCCGTGTGGATCTATGGCTTCTTATCCATTCTCTGCTCTTTCAGGTGTATCCATATTTACACATATCCTATCGGCGACGCAATTTTGTTATGCTGTTCAAAGTACATACTTCACTTAGTAGATACCCTAATGGGGTGCCAGGTTATTGCATACAGGCTACTTATAGGCGATAAAGCTCGGCTATGCTAATTACTGTATTAGGTAACTCAACCAAATTACAATAATAATTTTATTTTGTTTCATATTAACTCTAGATGAAATTAAATTTTAAATGTTGAAAAAGCTGTAATTTATTATGGTCTCTGCTGTTCTCTGCAACTCCTTTATCGCATTGCTAATCTTTCTCTACTCGATCGTTATTTCCACGGAAGTTGGTCGACTGAGCTCCAATCTCTTGGTTTCTCCTTGTAAGACATCCACAGCCCAAACACCTTTCTCTACCACAACTGCAAATAACTTTTCTTTTCTTCCTTCGTGTTCTTAATATTAAACGGAATTTCCATGAAGAGAGGTTATGTTCCCAAAGAACTTTTATGGAACACATTACCAGGGGTTTTCTTCCTAACGGGCTACAACGTTGTCGTCTTCAAATCCAATGTCAACAAATATTTGTGATAAACCGTCCTCATAAGTAATTTAATTTTGTACATTCCATACATCAGTTTCAATCCTCTTATAAACTTTGTCATTATTTCTACTGATAATCCATCAATGTTTTTCTTCACCTTCGGACTGGGATCAAAGTGTAGTATCTCTAATGAATTTATGTATATATAACCATATTTATCGAAAAATAAAAAAAATTCAAACTAATTTGGGGATATCTTAAGTAGGACCGACCCTAGTGCAAATGTGGTATTGTGGAACTGAGATAATTCTAGTAAAAAGTATTTATTTACCTCCTCTCCAGGAGGTTAGGCACAAGGCCATTTTTATCTTACCCCCACAAGTAAGATGTGACCCAAGGTCGGGTCGGGAAAGTGGCAGTTGAAAAGCCAGCGCCCGAAAAAGTGAGCACTCTGGCTATTAAAAATTGCCTGGACAGCCCCGTCGGCAATCCCCGGTAAGGGCGCCTCAGGCAGTAAGCAATAAACTTACTCCTCCCCAAAGAGGGGAGGCAAAGCCTGGGAGGGTGGACCTCCTAGAACTGCACAGGACCGAACCATAGACCGGCGTAAATCAAGCCCCGAAGGCCAAGATAATACCAGTCTATGGGGTGCAGTATTCATCGGAACAGATACTACACTTTGATCTTAGCCAAAAGGCCAAGGGTATTATCACTTTAGACCAAGCATGACCAACAAGACCCAAAACCCCACACTTTTGATAGCCTTGTACCTAATTTGTTATGAATGTAAATGTAGTATATTTTCTGCAAATAAATAATTCAAAGTGTAGTATATTTTCTGCTATCAGTAAGATAACTCCCTCTTGACTGGGGCAATCTTTATTTTTTCACCATCTTTTGAGGGGAGCTGGATATGCTTCACATAAAAAAACGATAGTGTGTCTAACTTTGCCCTCGTGGGAGTTTAGTCAATTGGAGCAATCCATCCATCTCTTTCACCCTTATCTTCGAGTGGCTTTTTGGCCTTGATAATTGATGATTCATTAATGAAAAAAAAAGAAAGATAAAAGAATATATTCACATTAATTCAACAAATGCGTGCATGTCTTAAATCAGTTTTTCGTAATTAACACTGGTTTCGGGTCAAACGAATACACATACCACATTTTAAAATCCGAATTGCATCTCGAGGAGAAACTCGGTCGGTTGGTTTATCACGTTTCAGTTTGGTTGCTAAACACACAAGTTATTTATCTTCCTCCCACAAGGTAAGATGTGACACAAGGTCGGGAAAGTAAGGTTTGAAAAGCCAGCGCCCGAGAAGTTGAGCACTCTGGCCATTAAAAATTGCCTGGGCAGCCCTCAGGCGATTGGCAATAAACTAACCCCTTCTGAAAAGGTGAGAAGGCAAAGCCTGGGAAGGTTGACCTCCTAGAACTGCACAGGACAGACCCATAGACCGGCGTAAATCAAGCCCCGAAGGCCAAGACAATGCCAGGCTATGGGGTGCAGTATCCATCGGAACAGATACTACACTTTGATCCCGGCCAAAAGGTTGCTAAACACACAAATTGCATCAAATCATCTCATTTCTATAAGCCGTTAAGCATCTCTATAAGATGGGATGTCAGTTGGTCTGACAGGCATGCTGTAATATAAAATAGTATTTTTATCAGTCTGTCACACTTAAATTGGAAATAGCATCTCTGTCGGTTTGTTTGTTTGTCATATATAAACTTTTAAAAAATATGTTTGTCGATCTGTCACACTTAAATTAGAAATAGCATCTTTGTCGGTGTGTTTGTTTGTCATATATAAACTTTTTAAAAAATATGTTTGTCGATCTGTCACACTTAAATTGGAAATATCATCTCTGTCGGTTTGTTTGTTTGTCATAGATAAACTTTTTTTTAAATATATTTGTCGATCTGTCACACTTAAATTTGAAATAGCATCTCTGTCAGTTTGTTCGTTTGTCATAGATAAACTTTTTAAAAATATGTTTGTCGATCTGTCACACTTAAATTTGAAATAGCATCTCTGTCGGTTTGTTCGTTTGTCATAGATAAACTTTTAAAAAATATGTTTGTCGATCTGTCACACTTAAATTTGAAATAGCATCTCTGTCGGTTTGTTCGTTTGTCATAGATAAACTTTTAAAAAATATGTTTGTCGATCTGTCACACTTAAATTTGAAATAGCATCTCTGTCGGTTTGTTCGTTTGTCATAGATAAACTTTAAAAAAATATGTTTGTCGATCTGTCACACTTAAATTTGAAATAGCATCTCTGTCGGTTTGTTCGTTTGTCATAGATAAACTTTTAAAAAATATGTTTGTCGATCTGTCACACTTAAATTTGAAATAGCATCTCTGTCGGTTTGTTTGTTTGTCATAGATAAACTTTTTTTTAAATATATTTGTCGATCTGTCACACTTAAATTTGAAATAGCATCTCTGTCGGTTTGTTCGTTTGTCATAGATAAACTTTAAAAAAATATGTTTGTCGATCTGTCACACTTAAATTTGAAATAGCATCTCTGTCGGTTTGTTCGTTTGTCATAGATAAACTTTAAAAAAATATGTTTGTCGATCTGTCACACTTAAGTTTGAAATAGCATCTCTGTCGGTTTGTTTGTTTGTCATAGATAAACTTTTTTTAAAATATATTTGTCGATCTGTCACACTTAAATTTGAAATAGCATCTCTGTCGGTTTGTTTGTCATAGATAAATTTTTTTTAAATATTTTTGTCGATCTGTCACACTTAAGTTTGAAATAGCATCTCTTTCGACATGTTTGTCTTGCTAACATTTAAAATAGCATGTTTGTCGGTCTGTCACGCTTAAATTTTGAATATAATTTGTATTACTTTGATTTTACGGACTACTATTTTTATCTTGGATGTTACCCTCACAACGTTTCGATCGATGTAATCCCCGACCTTCTTAGGATGCGTCTTGTCGAGATCGGGAACCTTTATGTAAGACTCGGGAATTTCGAACTGAACACTTTACTCAATCGATGCGGGTAGGTTGTTCTCGTTCCATTAGCCATGACCGAATGGAAGTATTAAGTAATTCTTAATTATATCCTTAGTGTCGTCTGTACTGAAGATTGAAGCCGCAACATGTAGAAGACTGCCACTTAGGACTGATTATTGCTTAGCACTTTATCTGTTGCGCCACGAATTCGACAAGTCTCACCTGAAGAAGGTCGGAGGTTACACCGGTCGAAACGCTGTGAGAATAACACCCAAGATGAGAACAGTAGTCCGAATAATCCAAATAATACAAATTATCAATCCTCATCTAAAACAATTCAGAAACGAAATTATAAATATAATATTCGTTGATCTGATACGCTTCAGTTTTTAATAGCAAATTCGTCGGTATGTCATGCTTAGGTTTTAAATATCAGTTTCGTTGGTCTGTCACGCTTAGTTATGAAATAGCATTATCGTTTGTCTGTATGTATTAAGTTGACCATCGCTAAGCGTGCAGTTTGAATGGGCGAATCTCAACAATATCCTTTCTTCTTTCTAGTACAATTGCAACTAACGAGAGTCAGCGCGATGAAGACAAATACTTCGACGCTGTCTATTGAGATTCCAGTGACTACTACGACTACTACTACTCGTAGGGACGATCATAAGTGATGCGACTACTACTCTAAACGGCGCTAACGAAGAGCACCACTTCAACTACCACTACTACTTCTACTGCTACGACTACAATCACACTACAACCACTAATACTACTACTACTACTACTACTGATGCTGTTTTTTTTTTCGCTCTGTGTCTCAGCACGGTGAAGTCAGTGACGGAGTCGGTGACACCAGGCTTACAAAAGGTGACACGCAGGTCCGAGTGCATCCGACGAGCGCGGAGACAATCCCTGGGACGCACCCCCTCCCCCACACACATACACGAAGACACGCGTGTGTGACCAACGGGACCTTTCTGAAGAGTGACGAGAAAAAATAACTTTAAAAAATAAGTAAAGAAAATATAAAAAGACGGAAAAGTGTGAAAAAAAAAAGAATAATTATATCATGTGTTCCATAATTTAAAGTTAATTTTCATTTATTCATTTCTTTGGTTAATTCTTCAAATATTGGTCGCCGCCGTTGCGTTGGCCAGGCAGTTTAAGACCATATATATATATATATATATATATATATATATATATATATATATATATGAAATTAAAATAGGCTTTTCTTAAGATTTCACTGCAGTTTAACGACAGGTCCGATCGTCAGAAGCGTATGCTTATCCCATACGTCTATCTATATTTTAATGCAAGTTCAAACGGGCCGGAAATCGAATTATAACGTTGTTTTATTTTTTGTCAAATATATTTAGCATTACGTATATATATATATATATATATATATATATATATATATATATATATATATATATATATATATATATATATATATATATATATATATATATATATATATCATAACATCGCCGGATCTTTAATAGGACAGAAAACACCCGACTTCTGGTCACACATCCAAACACATACACGTACACAGGAGCACGCGCACACGCACACACAAACACATGCACACTAATACCCGAATACACACGAAAAACAGACACAATCACATGTATAAAGAAATGTATATTGTCGGCAATTACTAAAACACATTTATATATATAAACATGTACACGTCTTTGATACGCTCGTCTGCATATCTCATTATCTCTGACTATCTATATCTGTCTATTTGATATCTTTCTTTCTGCTTTTCTCTCTCTTCCTCTCTACACACACATATATGTATACATACATATATATGTAAAAATAAGTGCATTTTATTACACATTTTTTCATATATATATATATATATATATATATATATATATATATATATATATATATATATATACAAACACACATTTATATATACATAAATCTCTGTACCTTTCTTTATTTCTAACATTCTCCTGTATAGACTCCAACTCCTTCTACCTATTTTTCTCGCTCAATCTGCTTCTTCTCTCTCTCTCTCTCTCTCTCTCTCTCTCTCTCTCTCTATATATATATATATATATATATATATATATATATATATATATATATATATATATATATATATATATATATTTATATATCAGTCTGTTGATATTGATTTATCCATCTATCTAAGTCTCCTTATATATGTCTACTTCCCTTCCCCCTCCCTATCTATTTCTCTCCCTTTATACCATACTTTAAATATGTATATATATCAACCTGTCTATATAAAAGCACATTATCCATCACAATGTTAAGCAAAAGTTCAAATATTTTACCTAATAACGAGTAATCTATTTGCTTCCTCATCCCTCATTACTCTCACACTCCTTCTCTATCGCTATCTCACTCATATATATATATATATATATATATATATATATATATATATATATATATATATATATATATATATATACAGAGAGAGACAGAGAGAGAGAGAGAGAGTCAGACAGACAGACAGAGAGAGAGAGAGAGAGAGAGATGTGACCTGCTTCCCTGTCTTCCCCACTTGCTAATCTATCCGGGAACCTGCCGACCCATCTACCCACTTATATCTACGTAATCTACTTGCAAAACTACATATCCCGTTAGGACGCTACGTGTAATCAAAGGAGCGTTTCACGAAGTGCTCTCCGTCTGCGGGACATTATTCTCCGGTAAAAGACCATCTACCTCAAACGCATAAAACCCCACCCTGCATAAAGGGGTTACACATTCTCTCTATATACATGCAAAAATACGCACTTGTGCACACATATACTTTTCATGCATATGTATGTGTACATATGAAGGATATGCACAAAAGCAACACTTGTACACATGTTTGTCTGGACAACAATGCACCTGCGGATATGACCGAAAAACATGCAGTAACGGTGCAAAGCGGACGGCGAGTAATATCAAAATTGCGATGAAAGTTTAAAAATGCAAAAAAGAAAAATCGAAACGTTTGAAGGATTAAAAATATTTATACGGAATAATTTTTTTCATTTTCAATAAAAAGTAAAACAAAAAAGAGGAATATTATAAGTATTTTTTTTTAATTCAAGGATTCTACGACTTTGGATTAGAAAACACGCCCACCCCACTCACCCTAAAAAGAACGACAGTCGGATTGTTATTTACAAAATTATTCTTTGTGCAAATATTTTAATTGGAATTTAAATATATATATATATATATATATCATTATTGCATATATAACATTGGTCATTCGTTGTTTATTTTTACTGTTTTAACTTATATGGAAAAAAAAGAATTAAAAAAACGCTTGGATCTTTATACGATTTTTTGCTATTTCGGAAAATAGTATTTATTTTTTACACGCAAATCTGAAAGTACCAACATTGCATCATTTTGGGGGGTATTTACTGTATAGAAATGAAGCCAGTGAACTCTGAAAGAATCGCGAAATATCGAAAACGTCAAAAGAAAAGCGAAGGAAAATGCCTCATACTACTCGATTAGTATTTTATCCATTCATATACCGATGTAAAAGTGTTAGCATCTTAAACAGAAAGCAACACAAAAGAAAGAAATCTATAGAAAGCCCCTGACATTGATCACACACACACACACACACACACACACACACACACACATATATATATATATATATATATATATATATATATATATATATATATATATATGTATATATAGGTATACAGATTTTTATTTATAAAACATTATTTGGCGACACATTTAAAATCTCTGCACCTATTAGACAGCTGTAGTCATTATTGAGCACACTTATATAAACACAGTAAGGCTTTTCTGAATGTTGACGCTGCGGATGTAAACTTTACTTGGATTATTTATATATATGTTCATTCACAGAAAGCTGTGTCGCCGTATTACTGCTCTTCAGTATCGCTAGACGTGGCAAGTGTTTTCATGCTGAGGTTCGAAACGCGACCGCTTGATCAGCACACTGTAATCAGCACACGGGCATATATAGATATATGCATGTTTATATATATATATATATATAGGAGTGCTAAAATATATGTTTTAGTATATACCTTCTATCTTTATGCATACCAACCTCTTCCAATTGCAAGCTCGATGATTGTCAACTTGTAACAACAGAGCATATATAAATAAATAAGATTTGGTTACATTCCAAAGGCCAAGATTGTATTTATTGTACGAAACATTTTTTTTAACCCGAACCATTTCCGTACAATTTTACGGCTCCGTTTCGTTCAGCAGGGGACCAACCAACATGTGTATGCATATATATATATGTATATGTATATATAAATTTTAAAATTCGTTAATGCATTTTTTTTTTCAATACACATTACATTATGTCACTTTCCATGGGGGTTTGTTTTAAGTTTTATTTTTATTGAGTGTGTATAGTTTGCCAAATACCAATAACAAGACAATACAAGTTTTAATAGTCACCTCGTTCTGCAATTACCAAGATCAACATTGCTTAACCTCGATTAATAATACTATTACTAATAATACTAATAAAGCATAAATTACTAATAAAACACGGAGTTGTTTAGCATACATTGTATGTAAACACCTTATCTCATTATTAATATTGAACAGAATGCCACGTTTGATCCGGCCTCAAGGCTATATAAACCGGTTACATCACCTAACTCATTTGTAAACAGTCACCCGGCTCGTTCGTGATAAAAGAGGGGGTTGCTTAACTTTAGGAAAGAGAGAAAAGAGAGGAATTCGGCATTTTCACTGTGATTTGTCGGTCAACGAATCTGTTTTCGATTTTTTTTTTTTAATTGTATATTTTGCCTGGATATTTACATACAACTAAAAAACTAAAAAATAAAAATAAAACGCTAAACATTTAAAGAAGAAAAAAGAGAGCGAAAAAAAAAAGAAAGAAAAGTTAATCCAGATTTAACGTCTTAGAGCACCAGATTTTTTTTTTGTGTGTGTGTGTGTGAGAGAGTTTTAATCGACCCCCAACACATTTTTTTTTGTATTCAGAAGAGAAGGAGGGAGAGAGAGGGAGAGAGAGAGGGGAAAAGAGGAGGAGGAGGAGAAAAGGGTGAAGGAGAAGGCGGGCACTGTGTTTACACCAGTGTTCATTTCATAGAATGTTTGTACTTGTTCGTTATCAGGGAAATTATTATACGTAAGAGTTTTTAATTTCTTTCTTTTTTTCTTTCCTTTTTTCTTTTTTTCTTCCTTTCTTTCTTTTTTTTCTTTCTTCGCTTGCTAAATTATTTCCTTCTGTTTCATCTTTTACTTTCTGAATTTCCTTCTTTCTTTCTGTCTTTCTTTCTATTAGCTTTATTATTTTTCTTTTCTTCTTTCTTTTTCCATTTCTTTTTTCTTTGGGATCCACTTCTCTTCTTTGCCGGTCTTTATCTCTTATCTTTAACTTTTATTAGGTTCATTTTTTTTTCTTTCTATCGTTCTCTCTTTCGTTATTCCTTTCTGTGTCTTTATTTCTTGCTCCGTTCGCCCATTAACATCCAGTCGATTTCAATATTATTTTACGTTCTCTCTTCCATAGCTTGCTTACTTTTTAGATTCCCCTATAGACAATTTGTTGCTTTCTTTGTTTTCTTACCGTCGCCTCTCATTGTAGAGACCTCCTGCTCTCTCTCTCTCTCTCTCTCTCTCTCTCTCTCTCTCTCTCTCTCTCTCTCTCTCTCTTTATCTATCTATCTATCTATCTTTTTCGCACACAATCCGCCCCCTCTCTCCCTCTCTCTCTCTTTCTCCTTCACACACACCATCTCTCTCGTCGTACTCCTTTTTATTTCATACACATTTTCAAACACTGCTCAATTCTCTCATCTTTTTCTGTTTCTAAATTCTAACTCTATTCTATCTGTTTGTCTATCGTATCGTATCGTATTATATCGTATCACATCTATCTATCTATCTATCTATCTATCTATCTATCTACCTTACCTGTTTACCTCTCAATCCGTGTCATAACTCACTCATACCCAAGCTTTTTTTAAATTTTAGTTAAGTTGTATCATTATTTGATCTCTCTACTTTCGTTTTCTTTTCAGTGTCGCACATCGCTATAATTTTAGCATCCTTTTGCGCCCTCTTATCGCATCGTATCATATCGTATCATATCGTCTCTCTCTCTATCTCTCTCTCTCTCTCTCTATCTATCTATCTCTATCTATCTCTCCCTCTCTCTCTCTCTCTCCCTCTCTCTACCTATCTATATCTACCCTGTTCCATTTTGGAGTCTTTCAGCATCTTCTCCCTCTCGCTCTTTCCCCCGCTGAGTCTTCTCATTGCCGTATCACCTCAACCTTATTCAACGGGTCCCGTTCATCGTCCAGGCTTTCTCCTATCCCGGGTCAACTTGTCGTTTACTATATTGATCTATCTAAGTGTTTTTGTATCTATCTATCTATCTATCTATCTATCTATCTATCTATCTATCTATCTATCTATCTATCTATCTATCTATTTCCACTTTCCTCTTTGCAGCCTTTCTCATCGTCCGGTTACCCTCTCTTTCTCTCTGTTTCATCCCCGTCCTTCTCCTCCTCATCGTCCACAAATAATTACATCCCCTCCGTTCTCTCCATGTCTGTATGTTTGTCTACCTGTTCTCGCTGATACAATGGCTCTATAATGAAGGTCAGCACCGTGTTCGGGATCCTATCGTCTACCGTCGTACTTTTCGCCCTGCTGAGCCCTAGCCTCCAGAGAAATGGCAACAACAGGCTGGACGCCCGGATTGAAGGGGACATTATCCTCGGAGCCCTGTTCCCAGTGCACTTCTCACCCTCGCAAAAATCAGCCTACACCAGAACATGTGGACCCATCTGGGAACAGTACGGGATGCACCGCATCGAACTCTTCTTTTTGGCACTGGACGAGATTAACTCCGATGATACCATATTGCCGAATATTACCCTCGGATGTGACATAAGGGATTCCTGCTGGTACTCGCCGGTGGCCTTGGAAAACAGTATCGATTTTATTAAGGATTCGATTGCCGACATGCAAAAGGTTGATACATCCAACACCTCGAAGGCCGGCGGGGGTTGCCAAGTCAAACACAACAAACCAATTGCTGGTCTTATTGGACCCGGATCTAGTAGTAGTTCCATACAGGTACAGAACTTGCTATCGATATTTACCATTCCACAGATCGGATATTCTGCCACCAGTTCGGACCTTAGCGACAAAAGTCTCTACAAATATTTTGTGCGCGTCGTACCACCAGATCGTTACCAGGCTCAAGCGATGATCGATATCGTCTTACGATACAACTGGTCATACGTCTCAGCCGTTCACACAGAAGGTAAGTAAAAAAAAAGTATATCTATCTATATAATAATACGCTAAGACCATTCTATGTTCGTTCGGTCGTATGTTATCACCTTTCACACACGGTTAAAACCCTCAGAGCGTCTCATCAGCAAACATGATGACTCTCTTTTTATACTTTTAATCACCCCAAATAAAGCACATTGCCACTGAGACGTAAGAGGCTACTCTGAATTAGGATCATCCTAAGTTAAGCAGTGAGATGCTTGTTCACATTGCATTTAAATTTCTTAATGTAAGTACAGTCGGAGAAACAGTGGGCTGAGAGGGAATTTCAAGGGCAAGCGGTTCTCGCAAAAAAAATATTAGAGTAGAAAGTTTTCTGGCATCTGGGGACCTCTACAATAAAAGGGTTGAATTTTGCTACTGGTCGGGTTGGTCGTGAATTCCGATCGAATTGTTCAAAAATCAAATTATGTTGTCCCGTCGACTAAAACAATACGATTTGAAATATATACATTTCAAAATGTGACATTCGTGTTATGTATTTAAAGTATATTTCGCTGCCACTAATTTTTACGGTAAGAAGACAGAGAATCTTTATACTTTTTAAAATAATGAAATTGTTAAATTTTGAATAAATGAAGAAAGAAAGGGGTGTATTAGTTTAATATTTTTAAAGAATATTTAGCTGATAATGATACTTACTTTAACGAAATAAGAAAGTCATTTTTCTTAATAGTATTGATCCTGACAGATATTTATTATTTCAAAACGAATATTATTATTAACAGTAAATCATCATCTGTTGACTCTCTCTTTCTTTCTCTCCCCCTCTCTATCTACCTATGTATGTATCTGTCTCTTTGCTTCTCTTTCTCTCACATTATTGTTTTATAAATAATTAGACTTGTTTTGGTTTGTCTTCACAATGGCAGCCATGATTGTTTATTTATTGTTGGTTTGAAATTGTATTTCTTGTCCTGGAATAAAATTTTATAACACTAGAAAAAGAAAAAAGAAAAATTAAAATTAAAAATACAGATTGATGTATAAAGCTTTGGAGAATTTTCTCAAGTCTCGCTAATATGAATGAATGGGAAAATTGGGTCAATTTCTAACACTAATGTGAAGCCAAAATGTCCTATTTCAAGTTAATTCAACTCCTATTTTCTTCCTACAAAGTAAGATGTGACACAAGGTCGGGAAAGTGAGATTTGAAAAGCCAGCGCCTTAGGCAGTAAGCAATAAACTTACTCCTCCCCAAAGAGGGGAGGCAAAGCCTGGGAAGGTGGACCTCCTAGAACTGCACAGGACAGTACCTCAGACCGGCGAAATCAAGGCCACAGAGGATTTTGTGTTGAAGTTAATTCAACTTTTTATTTACCTCCCCAGGAGGTTAGGCACAAGGCCAGGTTTATCTTACTCCCACAAGGTAAGATGCGACCCAAGCTCTGGTCTGGAAAGTGGGACTTGAAAAGCCAGCGCCCGAGAAGGTGAGCACTCTGGCTATTGAAAATTGCCTGGGCAGCCCCGTCAGCAGTCCCCGGTAGGGGCGCCTCAGGCAGTAAGCAATCAACTTACTCCTCCCCAAAGAGGGGAGGCAAAGCCTGGGAGGGTGAACCTCCTAGAACTGCACAGGACAGTACCTCAGACCGGCGGAATCAAGGCCCGAAGGCCAAGACAACTTTTTAAAACAGCAAAACCCGAATTGTATATACTGCCTATACGATCTAAGTTGTAAGGTCAACTAATTTGCATATTACTTTTAGAAAGAGACATTTTTACTAATTAACTGTTTTTTGTCATTGTTTTTTAATTGAATGTTTTTGTTTATTTCAATATAATAAATATTTATGTTTACATTCATTTTTATTCATAAATGTTTAGCATTTGTGTTCAAATGTTCTTTCCGGTATTTTATTTAGAGAGATTTTCAAGAAAGTTCGATCCATTTCTAAATTGTCAGTTATACACACGCATATATAAACATGTTATAACTCAGAAAAAATGATTTCTTCTTTCTTTTCTTTTGTTTACGGTCATATTTAAAAGATGAATAACATTTCATCACACTTACCAAAATGTAAGTGTTTATCTATCCATATGAATAAATGCGACAATATTTTATTTAACGTTTGCATTAAAATTATAGAATGAAATTTTTAATTATTAAATTTGCTGATTCAAGTATTTCTAAATAGCGAACTATGCAGAGCGATATCGATCCGACAAAGACAACCAGAACCGATATATAGAACCGATATATAGAACCGATTCTACTATACCCAAACCCCCATAGAACACCCGACTGCAAAGTGCCAGAGCCTGCTGGTGGGTCTCAGATGTGATAACCTTCAGCAGCACTCTAGATTTTTCTTTTGTTTTAATTGTTATCCTCTAACTTGTAATGCGACTAGAAAATATATATGCATTCGATTTTAGCGGTGACAGCATATTTTTTTGAAAACGATCATGCAAACGTGTATTCCTTCTAAACAAATTATTCATTTATTAAATTTTAAACATTTAATGAAAATTTGGGTCATTCTTTCATTTTTAGTGATTAAGCTAGCATAAAACATTCGTTTGTTTAAAAAACGATGTAAAAGTCTTCTGGGAGTTGAAGGTTCAATCCTCAGTACCGGCAATACTAAAAATAACATTACTTATTACTTAAGACTTCTACCCGGTCATGACCGACGGAACGAGAGCAAGATGCTCCCGTGGATTAGATAAAAGGTTCCGAGTTCAACAAGGGGCAACTGAAGAAGGCCTCAGATTATTTCGACCGAAACGTTTTGAGAATACGATCCAAGAAAGAATATAAATTAGCAATTCTCATTGTAAAAATTCTGAACCAATTGTTGGTACTTTTTAGGAAACATTTTCAGCACTTACGTCATCAATTCCTAGTTTCACCGAAGACTTCCGAGATGGCGAACGTTAACGAACTTCATCCAACAAACTGAATGTATTATTAGCGAGTTTTTTTTAACGATTATTCGTTATTTAACGAAATTTTATCGTGTATTTAAATGTATTCTTGTAATGTTTTATCGGTACTTTTACACAGTACGAACCAAAGTTGTTTTTTTTTACCTTAATCCTAACCTAAATCTAAACAAACCTAACGCTAAACTATGTTTTAGGTTTAGTTCGGTAAAAGTCGTTTAGGTTCGGTTCGTATTGTGTAGAAGCATCGGAATTTGATTCGGCTTTATCTGCTCGTAGTCGGAACTGCTACGTCACGATTACGTCACGATTGCAAATCTCTGGATAAGTATTCCTAAAATAAAACAATTAATTGTTCACAAAAGTTTGTCTATTCATGAAGGTTCAATAGCAGCGATTGGAGAGGGTGGCCTCTAGCGCTGGAACTGTGTATAGAGACGAAGATAATTGAAACACTTGAAGAAATTTGACGGCAGCTCTTCAATGAGACCTGGCTTTATTTATCGAGTTTTGCTTCAAACTATTAAGATGTTGATTCAAGTCAACAGTTGTTTTAGCGACAGGAATTCGATGATTTCTTCCCACACTGGCGCATTTTAATGCCTGTCGGCCTTTTTCAGTAAAGTTTAAAACTACAGCGGGAACTGCTCCTGCAGCTAAAGGGTTTTCTCTACTTGTTACACTCTGTCAGGGTACGTGATGGGGTAGCTCGAGGAAAAAGCAATCAGTTCACCCGATTTAGTGATCGAGGCTCCTGCATGTGAGCCCCAACATTTTGCCTTTTTTTCAAACTCAGGCAAGTCATGCAATTTAATTCTTTTTCGTTATCAAAAAGTGACAAAGAATTTTACAGTAGATAACAAAACATGACCTACAATTAATACTTACGCAAATAATGAAATTGTGATCAATATTATTGATATAATAGGTTCTTGAAATATTGTAAAGTAGAATTTGTAGGGTATCAATTATTTTGTCAAACTCATATATATATATATATATATATATATATATATATATATATATATATATATATATATATATATTGGTGGTGCCCGAAGGGTAAAAAGTCAGACTGCGAGTCAGAGGCGACTTGCAAGAATTTACATCTCCTACACTGAAGAGTGCATAAGAATAAAACATCAATGTCTGTAGGTAATAGTAATAAATATTTATGTAAAAAATAGAATATATATTTATATATATATATATATATGTGTGTGTGAGTGTGTGTATGTATATATATATATATATATATATATATATATATATATATATATATATATATATATACATACAGACACACATATGTGGATGGCCTATAAGAATAGGGTATATTAGCTAGCATTCTACTGTTAATGTTCAATACGTAGATATATATATATATTGTGATTTGTCTCTTCATGTATGAATGACTAGAGGCATTTCTTATATATACATATATATATATATATATATTTATATATATATATATATATATATATATATATATATATATACATTACATGTACATGATAAATGGCCTACATTAATCTAATTACATTTAAGTACTGATTGTACTTCATCGGGATCGAAGTGTGTAATGAAAATATCTTGTCCAACAGAGTCAGAATAAGAGATTTAAGACGAATACATTTTACAATCAGTTGCAGCCGTTCTCCATACGTCGACACAGTCACTCAGCTTCGATCTAAACTTTTGGGATGTGTAAGGTGGCAAAATAGGTCATTTTCTTTTATACATTCAACTCGCCAATTAAAACTCTCTTTCCTTTTTACCGTCCCAGGAGCTATCATATCAACATAATATATTTAATATCAGTGTGTGCAGAAATATACACACGCAAGCAACAGATCGAACACACCGACGCACGCCATTCAAATATATATAGGAATATATATATATATATATATATATATATATATATATATATATATATATATATATATATATATATATATATGCACATGTTAAAACACAGACGCACGAGACTAAATGTAATATGTAATTTTAAACGTCATTGCCTTTAAGTAGGTGATTTTAAATGTATATATAATGTTATTGATAAAGCTCTTCATTTTATTGAGCAGTTAAAAAAATTGTATCAAGTTAATTTATCTACCTATTTAAACTTGCATGATTATATATATATATATATATATATATATATATATATATATATATATATATATATATATATATATATATATATGTATATAAGATCGGATTTTAAATCTGCCCGATGAGATCTCAGTTAATAACAGCTGTTGATCGATAAAACTGACATGTCGCAGATTTTATACATGTCTATGTAAATAAAAAAAATAATGATATATATATATATATATATATATATATATATATATATATATATGAGCTGACGTTTATTTACCGGTTCAATCCGAATGGAAAATTCGGGTTAACATTAAATTATATAGAGTTATAACATCATATTTTCATAAAACGTCATAGCAAACGTTACATTCCTGCGTTAGGGACTCAATGTAGTTAGCGTACGGAGAAAATATTTACAAATAAAGGATAACAAAAATTAACATGTATCAGATTCTCTGGAATGTGTTATGTTTTGCTATTCTGTATTCTTATATGTTCATATATATATATATATATATATATATATATATATATATATATATATATATATATATATATATATATATATATATATATATATATATATATATGTTTATATATATATATATATATATATGTGTGTTTATATTTATACTAGTAAAAAATATCCGTTCTAGGACGGATAAAATAAATTCTTCTAACAGAACAGTTGTTCAGCAATTTTATATCCCTTTGCGAGAATTAAAATTAAAATATTATGATACTAAACATGGCATTTTAAATTCTTATACCAATTTTGATTAAAAGCCATTACATGATATTTATTCTAGAAACTTTCTCAAATTTAAGGCTTGGGCTTAAGAGATCCAAAGAAGAAATAGAATTCAGGGGGAGCTTTATTGGTGCCGAATAAATATGCCTAACATTTAATGCAAATCTGTTATATTTTAATTTTTAAATGGGAGGTTGTACCTACATGATGCCCGCAAAACACATCAAAATGCAATATAGAAACTGAACTTTCAAGATATTTACTGATTGATGTCCAATACTTATTGTTAAAATTTCACAAAAATCTGATTTTTTGCGAAAGAATTCCACTCCTTGTTTATCCCTCTTACATTAAAAATAATTAAACTAAATATTATTCACATTTAGACCCGTTACCTTTAATAGCGCTGGTAAACAATCATAATGATATGTTAATTACTTAGGGCATTGATCATCTACATGCAAATACAGATATAAATTCTTTTCTTTTGTTCTTCCTCATTTTGATGGTATTAACCCCGAGGGGTCGAATCACGATAGAAGCAGAAAAGCACGTCAAGTTCTAAAAGACGTTAAGATAAGTGTAGTCCGGTCGATGTTATGCGCAGATTGGCGAAAGAAGAAACACAAACTATAAGACAGTCTCGCCCGATAAAGTGGTTCTACAACGAAAGCTTGCAAAAAAAAATTAAATAAATTAATTTTTCATTTAAATTGCACGATGTGTTGATTTTCAAGATATTTCCCTTAAATACATTTTCATGCGTGCCTAAAAGATGTTGTTAATTTCCTTATACACACACGCACACACACACATATATATATATATATATATATATATATATATATATATATATATATATATATATTTAGATAGCAAGTAGTTATTAATATAAGTTTAATTTGAAAACTACGGAAGTGTCTCGTTCCGCAATATATATATATATATATATATATATATATATATATATATATATATATATATATATATAAATGTACATTTAGGCAACAAGTTATTAATCAAACAGGCTTTTGCTTAACTTATTTTTTAGGTTTTCGAGGCGTCGAGCAATATCTCATGAAAAAAACTACTTCTGATGACGACCAAGAAGGTCGAAAGCGTTAGAAAAATTGCCGAATTAAGAACAATCGGCGAAATATCATATTGACTGCCACCTGAAATCCGAAAGATTGCTCGACGCCTCGAAAACCTTTAAAAGCCGTTTAGAAAACGCGAACATTTGTTAGCCTGCTTGAGTAATATATATATATATATATATATATATATATATATATATATATATATATATATATATATATATATATATACATATATATATATATATATATACATATATATATATACATATATATATATATATATATATATATATATATATATATATATATATATTTATATATATAATAGACAACTTATGTCTGGATATCCTTTGGTAGATACTTTCAGTACTCCGACTCAAAATCTTAGTTTCAGGAGGAATTGACCGATGAATCCCAAGTACTTTTAGACCCATCAGGGTCCATCTTCAGGGGAATGCGGATAATCAGGTACTCGGCCAATCACCCCCCCCCCCCCCGAAACTAAGATTCTGATTCGGAGTATTGAAAGCATCTACCAAAGGATATCCAGACATACTTTGTCTGTTATATTCTAACAATACTTGCTTGCAAGAGAAGATGCTGCCTATATATATATATATATATGTATATATATATATATATATATATATATATATCAATATATATATATATATATATATATATATATATATATATATATATATATATATATAACGTATGACAATTTGTTTAAAAGAAACAAATACTTTAACGTTTACTTTCTGTTTATATTTATTTAAAAAACATGCGATTTTAGAATCCTTGTAGAGTTTCCTTGAATTCAAATAATGTTAGTGAAAATCGAAAATACATTTTGATATTTCTCTCATGAAATTAGCAGATTGTAGGCAAAAATGACACTTTTCTTTACATGATACTGCAGTCAGAATAATTCAAACTTGTGTATTTCAAGTTTGAAATCAACTGATTATTGGTTAAAAAGAAAATGCTTACAAAGATTTTGCAAATGTACTCAACCATAACTAAATTAAATTATATGTGAGTTTGAGGAATCAGTTTCTGTGAGTATATTAAATAAAGGATGTTGTCCAAGCTACAGTAAAAGAATGAAGCAGACAGGGACATACGTAGCTGATTATATTGGATTGTAGAGAACAATACTCACACTGTCATTTCATAAAGTAATATATATATATATATATATATATATATATGTATATATGTATATACATATATAACATAGTTATATATATACACATATACCGTATGTATATATATTTATATATATATATATATACATATATATATATGACGAATATATTTTTTTTTTGTAAAAATATCCGAAGATAGGCGTTTTTTTCTGTAAATCTGAAGATTCATTTGTCTATAAGATTCGGGAGTTGTTATTACTTACTCATGTTTTGGTTGTATTGGCTATTAAGAAACAACTGTGATTTCTAAATATAAAGACAATGTTAGCTTGATTAGAAAGCTTGTCATATATATATAATTATATATATATATATATATATATATATATATATATAAAGAATGATAAATGTAAATATATATATATATATACGTAGATTACAATGACGATAAAATCCAACTTTATATATATATATATATATATATATATATATATATATATATATATATATATATATATATATAATGTGTGTGTCTGTGTTTCTAAATAGATTATTGTACAGCAGAAAGACAGGAATAGCTTAAAAAACATATTTAGCGATTAAAAGCTTGTTGGAAAACTTGATTATCAGAGAACGTAATAAAATCTCTTAAAGGCTTTATCGTCTGACCCTCTCCAGAAGAGAAAGATCAGATAACAATGAAAGCTAAGAAAACTTCGAATGAGAAAAACAGGAGGAAATTTGGCAGTTGCATATTTGATTTAGAGGTAAGTGGAGAGAAAAAATGGAGGGTTCAACTGTCAACTAATCAATTGGATTTATGTAATGAAAAGTCTCAAAGTTGTGTTT
>OY744536.1:46143185-46168185 GCA_963556195.1 Sepiola atlantica | reverse complement strand
TGTTTTCCAAACATCCATATTCACTCTTTTGTTTGCATTTTATTCCAGTAATTAAGTTCTCAGAAATCAAGGTGCCTTTTTCTGGGACACACTTTATTTCTTTAATGGGTGCATAGATATCCCAGTGCTCAATCACGATTATCCTCATACCTCTTACATATTTAGTTAGTAAAGCAGTGAAGAACACTTATTTTCCTCCTCCCCAATTCGCCACTTAATTATGTTACAGTTTATCTTCATTGTAGTTTTCTTCTGAATTTTACTGGATCCAGGACAAGAATTTATCTGGTCTGGTGGATTATCCAGCTAAGTGCGTTTACTTGAAGAATATATTGCACCATATATAGAGTTACGACAAAGTGTCATACCGGAAGTCATTGGCGGCAGCCATCATCACAGTATCGGACGCAGACTTTCTTTACCATACTATTATTTACTTTTGTAAATACATTCTTCTAAATATACCACCGTGTTCTATTAATTATTATCGGTCCTTCAAGAGCACAGCATTACTATATAGTGTCTAGAAGAGGCTGTCTATTTCCTAAATAGGGTAGATAAACAATACACCATAACGATATATTATATGTTAATACAATAAGTGTTGCTTATAATTAAGCTTTGCTTTAAACAAAGCCGTCATCAGCTGATGAGTCTTGGTTCAGACATGGTTTCTGGGCCGAAGCATCATTACCGTCAGCTGTGAGCACCACAGCAGTAACCCAGGATATTACCAGACTTTGTTGAATTGTCGTCACTCTGTGGGATTGCCATATCCACGCTGATGCTGATAGAGCCTTTTCTTGTATTTTCTTTATGTATTTTCTCTTGTCCGATGGTGAAATACCAAGACTATTCAAGAATGCGGAGGTTGAGTTAGCAAAAAATATAGTCATCCGCTTTCGATAGAAAATACATATCCGACATATTGTTCTCGCATATCTTCATATTTTTTACAACTTGCGCTGGTGTGCCCAGTCAAAGATTTCCTCATATGGAACCGTTAATTCAATGACGAAAACTGTTTTAAATTACCGGATCAATTGACAATATCCGGAAGCTGATTCGTTAAAGTTATCTTTAATTGAAATACGAGGCGGCGTTCTAAGTAGAATACAACGTTCAAGCCATAAAACAATGACAAATCATTGCCTATTTTTACGCAGACCTTTTTCTTCTTTAACGAAATGAATCGTTCTACTGGTGACAGTAAGAGTTTTATTGGAAGTCTCACAACTTCGAAACTTCCGGAACAACCTCCAATGCTTGATTGTGTCCCACGTGTAGTTTCTCAGAGCATGCTCGCATCTAGTGAGGTTGCAGTTATCCCATATGCTCAATCGGATGTAGTTAACCCCCAACTGTGAAAGTAAACTGGTGTTAGTAAGATATCGTACACTGCTTTTATGAGAAAATATGTATTTGAGGTCGCGCCATGTGATTTCGTTGTCTTTTGCATTCTGTAACTTGCTCCATTCGCCATGTTTACTTTGACCTACAGCTGTAGCAATGCGCGTGGCTTCATCAAGATAATGAACTTCTTCTGAAACAATTTTCCCTTAGTTTACAAGGGATTTTTTGGACCATCACAGCTGTGGGTTGAGAACTAGACTTACTCTTCCACATACCACAGTGCCAACGATTTCTGTAATCATAAGGGTCGATCCTGTATCTTCTACAGCTATATATATATATATATATATATATATATATATATATATATTATTTTATGTATCCGTATGGAATGTTATAAGAAGATATAATCTTTTATGTGTCAATTTTCAGCATTTACTTCAACAGTGCTCAATACGTAAGAAGATCTAGGTATGAAAATATATTTATGGCAATTAAGCTTAATTGCAATAAATATATTTTCATAACTAACTAACTATATATATATATATATATATATATATATGTATGTGTGTGTGTGTGTGTGTGTGTGTGTGTGTGTGTATGTGTGTGTGTGTGTAAAGGACATTTTGTGAGTTTACAAGATTAATAAAATATTTAATATTAATCACAAAAAAAGGTTGGTCGATAGCCCCGTGGATCTCCATAAGTGCGTTTTTTTATGCGGGTGACTAGTTGCTTTTCTGAATTTTAATTCGGTTATATGATGTTTTAATTTTATTTTTCTATCTGGAAGCCATATTATTTAAGGATTTGTTATTATTAACTTGGTTAGATTTATTAAAGTTAGGGTAATTTATTGAATTAACTAAATAGGTTCATGACGGTATTAAATGCTATTTTGTTCTCTCGATTCGCTGGAACCTTAACACTTATCATTTGCAACTGTCTTATGTATCGCCCTTTCTTTTTAAAACGTATCCTTGCATCTATGCTACCATATGTAGCCTTTATTCATCCCCCGACATATACGGCATAATCACGTTGACATATCCGCCCTCTTTAGATTACCGAGGTTAAACGATTTGTAACTTGGTCAGTACGAGAAGGGGGACACTTTTGGAAAATATTACAAACTTTGAAAACTTACTTTAGAAAACATACCTTGAGAGGGATATTTGTAATACTTTTCTGGATACTTTTCTGGATAACTCTGATGAAGCATTTCTAATAGAAGATTCATGATATGTCTGTAAAACCTCAATTGTCTGCACTTAGCCTGACGATTCCTTATGGGGATAAAACATCTAAAAGGGTTCAATAAAAAATATACATACACAAGTCGTCCGTACTATATTGCAAAATATGCCTTGACGAACAAATTGCGCCCAAATATACATATATATATGTATATATATATATATATATATATATATATATATATATATATATATATATATATATATATATATATATATAATATTCTATGTACACACATATAATATTATAAGCAGATATAATATATCATGTATAGACTTTCAGTATTTACTTAATCAGAGCTCAATACGGGAGTAGAGCAGTAAGTTATGAAAATATATTGATTGCAATTAAACTACACAGAGGCTTCCACGTTTATTTCCCATAAGAAAATGTCGGGCTAAGTGCAGACAATTAAGGTTTTACAGGCATATCCTGAATCTTCCAGCACAAATGTTTCATCACAAATATCCAGAAAAGTATCCAAAAACTATTTAACATATTCTTCTATAGGTAGGTTTTCTAAAGTTTATAATATTTCCGTGGCATTCTTTCTAGAAGATACATGGTATGCTTGTAAAACCTTGATATATATTATATATTTATATTTATATATTAAAGCCCTCAAGTGCATCTCCTTATTATAAACCTGTCCTGGGACGGGTATGGAAACTACTTTTAAAAGCCCCCACCCTCCCCCGAAAACTTGGTTTGCTTCAATAAACAAAGATACTGTTATTCCGTCATTTTCTTTTCATTGTTGCGGGGAAGCGGTATTTAATGGATAGTTTATTGCTGAGACAAATGCGTCGTATGTTGACGTTGCAGTTTTATTTGCCGCTGAAATCACTGGAGATAATAATGGGAGTAATCATCCGTTCCTATTCCAGTTGCTCCTGACAAAGTTAAGAGTAATTCTTTTCTGAGAGAATTAGTAAACGTCTGGCATCGCTTTTGGCGCCATTCTCTATATGCAAACACATTATTTTCGCGTTGATTTTTTTTATTATTTTTAATTCAATAATCAGCTCGGTGATTCCCCCCAAAAAATTCTTCCGTGTTTAAAGTTATTCCTGTTTCACGAATAGAAATAAATTCTATCTTTTATCGTGCACGTATGTTTCTTTTTTAGAAGCGCTTCTCTACTAATAGGTAAAAGAAGTTTTGCAAATAAAACCATCACACAGTGCGTGCATAATCCATTTTATCTACTTTTTTGTAGTACTTTCAACACTTGCGTCGAGTTTAGAGTGTAGGTTTAGTTAAGAGTTAGCGTTATTGTTAGGTAGGAGTTAAGGTTAGGGTGTACAGAATACAGAATACACGACACTGTGGTACGTTTCGCGGAATGACAGACATGTGGTAGTTTATGACAGACATGTGGTAGTGTATGACAGAAAATGTGGGTGCTTATGTGTAAGCAGGAATATAATGGAAACGATCGTTTTATGCATATTCTCAATTACGTGCTTCGAAATTCACCATCTCGAGTAAGTCATGAAACGTTGTTTCATTTCATAACCACCCATATTTTGTCAGTGTTTTGGGGTGGTTGGGGGTTCTACAGAAGATCCAATGTATGGAGCAAGGCAACACATTCGAAGCACACAGTAGCGATCTATTGGAATGGTTATATTTTAATACAAATTAGTGTGACATTGCCGTGACAAATGAGGGTCCAATTTAATGGCTTCCCAACGCATCTACAACATCTATGATTAAATTGGCTTGGAAGAAATATCGCAAATATTACAAACAACATTATTTATTTTCCTCTTTTCTGTGAGGTAAGGCAAACAAGGTCAAGTGATGTTTTGAAAAACCAACACACTAGAAGAAACGCACTCTAACCTACAAAATATGTTTGAGCCGCCCTCTCTGCATTCTCCAGTAAAGGCGCTTCAGGCGATTAGCAATGAACTAGTCTCTTCTCAAAGAGAGAGGGTAAAACCTGGGAATGGTGGACCCTGTAAGACTGAGCGAACGAATATCTCAGTCCGACAACGACAAAGCGATTGTCGGAGTGATTTTATCGAGGATGTATCATAGACTGGTATAAATAATAGCTACTCAAACAAGTTACTGTCGATTGATTCCAATGTTTGCTTGAATAAATACTGAATTACACCCTTGTGTTACAGGCAAAGACGTCGTTATTTACACAGAGAGATATTGAAACAGAGAGAACGCATATTATTATATTGGGGATTAGATGAACTTATTTTCTGCGTTTGGTAGTGAGATGTCATTACTATAATTTTGAGACAATGACATCCCTTTACCCTGTTTATATCGATTTATTAAGCAGAATTGTAACCGTTCACGATTTTTTGATGCGTCGAAACACTTCTATAAGAGTCTGAGGTGGTGCCGTTCAGAGCACTCTATTCTCCCTTGACAGAGTACAGAATCGACTTCGAAATATGGTGGGGGTGATACCTTCTCTTTCCTGCAGACCCTTTCTAACAGAAGAACCGTCGCTATCCTTTCTCTTCTTTATCTTCTTGATCCCAGCAGAGTCCATTGCAGCGTAAAGAGGTCAATGTAAGGTATAATATATTAAGACATTAAATTCATAAAGAATTAAACGATAAACAAGCCGCGCATGCGTGGTACTCCCCTGTATGTGACTCGATGTGGCGAGTGTAAAATGCAATAAATTTGGGCAATTTGGGCATTTTTGACCCCTCTTTGACCCCCTGGGGCGCGAACCAGACTTTTTCTGAGGTCAAGGATGCTCATTTTATATCCAGGACAATTGCCTCTACATTTTGGCCAAGTCTCAGAAAAATTGAATGGATGAATCAAACGTTATGGGAGAAAAGGGTCATTTTTTGCAATTTTGGGGGATTTTGACCCCTGGGGACGCAAAGCAGATTTTTTCCAAGGTCAGTGATACTTATTTTCTATTAGGTGCAATCGTCTCCACATTTTGGCTAAGTTTCAGAGAAATTGAATCGATGGATGAAAAGTTATGGGGCAAAAAATGTCATTTTTTGCCATTTCGGGGCCTTTTGACCCCCTGGGGGCCTAACCAGATTCTTTTTTTAAAATCGGAGAATGTCACTTTCTAACCTGATCAAAGTTACAACTTCATGCAAAATTTCAGAGAAATTTAATGGATGGTTGCGGAGAAAATCTGGACGGACGGACGGACGGACATGCCTCAAAACATAGGTACCCGGATTTTATAAAATCGGGGTAACAATAAACAAATGCAGCTATACAAATACATGGGTACATCGAAGTGTGTATAAATATATTCAAGAATTGATATATATTTATTTATATATACGCCATCCTATTATTTTATTCCGATATCCGCTGTTATGTCACGTGTGATTGATCACAGCTTCTTTGTGACCAAAATCATTTCACGGTTTAAACTTTGATTTCTCAGCCTTTTATATAAAGAGCGAAAAGTCGGCATTCGCGAATACTGAGAGTATGTTCAGATGATTTTCTCTCCAAGATCTCTAGAATAAAAATCGATAGTGATCGCTGGTTTGTAAACCTCATGTCTACGTAAAACACTACACTGCCTTTCATATAATGAGCGAGCGAGAGAGAGAGAGGGGGGGGGGAGAAGAAGGGGGGGGGGGGAGAAAGAGAAAAAGAAAGAGAGCGCAACTTCTAAATTGAGATTCCACGTATTTTATAGTAGACATATCTCCCTCTGTATTTCCATATTTAAATTCAGACAAGCTGTAACTACCGAAATAAGATATACGACATAGTCACGTTGACACACCGGTTCTCGTGAGATCATCGGAGATAGGAAACGTTCAGCCTGGTCAGCACCAGATGAATGACCATTTGGGAATAGCAGCCGCTGTAATACGGCAACACCTTGCAAAATAAAACTAAAAAAAAACTAATGTCGTTTGAAATTATGTAGTCTAACCATGATACACATGCGCCTGGGGACTGCTTGACATTCCTTAGATACTTCCGTTTTTGAAAGGGAACAGAAAAGAGGTTTAAGACGGTTCTGTTCGGAGGATTTATTTTACCCGTCCTGGAACGAACGATTATTCTTCTAGGACGGGTACTGTTGAAAGGGAAGAACGTATAGGAAACGCTGCCCAGTAAAAAAAAAAACGATATCTGAATACGTTCATTGTGAATATCGCAAAAATAACAACAACAAAAATAATAACATTTATCGGCGATAATATCTCTCTCTGCTGCTGCTGGCGAAGTTTCGTGATCCGACGGTAAGGGTGGCCCGATGGTTTCAAATCTCGCTGGATTCAACCACACTGATGAGCCGTAAAACGGCGAAAAAATGTGTCCGTGGATAATTATATATTATAGATATATAGATAAGGTGTAACGTGAAAGGAGATTTAAAGATAGAAAAGGAAAGTTCCTCTGATAAGATTTTAATCTTTGAAAAGCCTTGGCTTAAGGAAAGAATAATAAACATGTTTTTACCGAGTTACCTTGCATTGAACAATCGAATTTGAAATAGATTTGTCATTCGTACATGTTTATCCCTCTTCTTTCATTTATCTTTATATATACATATATATATATATATATATATATATATATATATATATATATATATATATATATATATATATATATATATATATATATATATATATATATATATATTTAGTTGATGGTTTATTCCATTTGCTACAAAATATATTCTGTTTCATTAACGCTTAAAATAAGCATCAATTCATCAGGCATTTCGGAACCATACTGCTCAGATTTGTATAATTTAACAACAACAACAACAGGAAATTGAGGGTGGAGACGGGGTTCGCGCATAGCAAGGAAAGAAAAGGAGGACGGGGAGGTTCAAACAGGTGATATTTTAAGAAATTGGGCTGGGTGGTATTTAGTGTCTGGGTCATTGTGACATTAATTTTATCTGGGGCATATATATATATATATATATATATATATATATATATATATATATATATATATATATATATACTTTTTCCTCAATAAGACTCATCAGTGTTGATAGATAAGGCTATACCACAGGTTGTTGAGTTCGAACACCGGACTAAAGTAACATTTGATTACCATTCAAAGTCACTGACCCCTCGGCTACTAAGATTAGCTTCCAAAATAAAAAGAAAATACATATATGTAAGATTCTCTACGGTAATCATACGTCTGTGTAAATGACTCAATATCGCTTTTATTCAGGAATTTTTATATATCTCTACAGCATTATTTACTTTTCAATCAAGCAATTAAATATTTTTATGATAGATACTTTACTTATCCATGCACATGCATATACGTTTCGTCTTAATGAGTCTTATTAGTGTGGCTTGATAAGGCTATATCACTGGTTGCTGGGTTCAAAAGCCAAACTTAAGTTATCTTTGTCTTACATGCAAGCAGGGAGTGATGGTGTTTCTCGTATATTATATTTATAAAACGAAACTAGAGTAGGCGTTCATTAAAAGATGACAGAGACAAATGTTACATTTTTCGAACAAGTCAATCTAACATTTATATACCTGTTTCTTCTCGGACATCGAAGTTACTTTTGAGTGTGATATAAGATAAAATTATAATATATAGCTCTTTAAAGAGATCGAACTCACTTTCGTTCTGATTGTTTGATATTTGCGCTTAATATTTACCCTCATCGTATCTCCCTGCTCCAACCAATTCTCGACCTAATAATTGTTCCTTGTCTTGAGGCGAACGGATTGACGTAAAGATCTATAGACTTATTATATACGTCTGGTCACTATTGTCGTAAATATGGATTTAATTACTTCCCATCGCAGCAAATTGCGGCACATAGCTGGAAGGTGAGGAAAACCTCGTGGAGGAGGCTGGTAATGTGGTCGGGTATAAAAATAGCCGAGAACAAACCCATTGTTGTTTACAGCGCGGTCGCCTCAGGCGATTGGCAATAAATATCTCTACCGAAGGAGGAGGTAATGTATTAACAGGTGTTCCTCGTCGAACGGAGTCGCACAATAGCTCATTACGACAAAGAAAGGTTTGAATCATAGTGAGACAGTTGCTAAACTGATGTCAACACGAAGCTTGACTGGTATGAAAACAGCCGGTAAACAAGTCATTCTTAATGTCGGTAAGCCGACATGGTTATTTGTAATACTAGTGGAAAATGAAAAAGTAACCAATTGTTTATATTAGAAAGGCTTGACTTACCGTTTAAACGCAAAACTTTAATGTACGATACTTTTGTATTCTTAAACCAAGGAAATATGAATTTAACGGTCCCCCCCCCCATAATGCACATCGACTTCAAAATATGTCATTTATTTACATTTAAGTTTTTCAAGAATGGTTTTCAAATTTATAATTGGATACATAATTCAATATATGTATTTTAAAAAAATCAGTTTTGCAATATAATCGATTAGACGTCGTACGAAATGCAGAAATTTCAATGGAATAAATAGTTTTGTTTTCTAACTCTCTTATTCATAAATAAAGATGAATAACAAGACAAGTGCATGCTGGTCTTTTTTACCTAATCATTACTTTCTTTTCTTTCCTTTGTCTTATCTTTCTCTCTTTCTTTTTCTCTTTTATTCATTTTCTTTCTTCCTTTCCTCTCCTTCGTTTTGCCTTTCTCTTTTTATTTTTTATTTCTGCCGGTTCGTTCCTCGTTAAACGAGTATTTCAGTCTTTTCACTCGCCCCTTTTTTCCATTCTTGCGTTCTTTCTTTTCTTTCTTCGTGTTGTACCTTTGTCTTTCTATCTTTCTTTTCCTTGACTTAAACGCGCGGGCTTTGATCATGACTGGCTGCATTGCTTAAATCGTTGGAAATGTAATGTCCCGCGCCAACGGGACTGCCAGGGTAAAAACCCAGATTTCGAAATCCCGAAAAACACGATAATTAACGAGCCTTTGCGAAGATTCCGTTTCTTACCGATTGAAACACAACATAAGATCGGCTTTAAAATTCAGCAATAGTTTCAACTTCGATCAATAATAATGGCTTTCAGGCGAGAGAAAAAAAACAGTTGTAACATGCAGTGAGTAAAACATGCCTGGTTTCAACAGAATGATTGATACTTCACTGGTCGCCAAGATACATGAAATAACACTCACACACAATTCTCTCTCTCTCTCTCTCCATCTCTCTCTTATATATATATAAGTGGTTATAGCACTTGTCTTTGGGCTGGACGACCCGGGTTCGATACCACTCACGGCATGCGAGTTGTCGGGTCTGAAAACTCCCTCTGTCCACCCAGCAGTAAATGGGTACCTTACTAAAACTAAGGGAAGGTTCAAGGCAGCGGAAATATGCTGTGCCCTAGACACGGTGATTCTTACCAAATCATCGCCGCTACGGCCATGGGCAGTGTGCGATGTCGGCAACGACACTCGTGCGCGTCCAGGCTATGCGACCTTTACCTTTACCATGAATTGGAGCCAAATTTAATTTAATCTAAAGCATTTAAAAAGTAATGTATAGATTAAGAACAATATAATTTGTATTGAAAACACCATTTCGTGTAATTTACACGGGTCCCGCTAGTTATTATTATTGTTATATTTAATATTATTTGATATGCAAATTACCATACGGTAACAAATTATTATTATTATTATTATTATTATTATTATTATTATTATTATTATTATTATTATTTATTTATTTATTTATTTATTTATGTATGTATGCATATATTAGTGAAATTAAAGTTGAATTATTTCTACATGTTATTATTAGGGAAGTGCTCGTTTGATAAGTACCACTGAAGAGCCATGATATTATAACTGTCCTGCTTTTAAATCTCCGAAAAAGGTACATGGTAAACAGCTGAAGATCACCGTTTAATATTTCACGCTTAAGTTAAGGTCCCCAGTTTTTGTTTCGCTGTTAAATACTTGAATCCCCTCTTTTATTTGTGAATTTTCCAGCGGTAAGTCAGATTATGCAGGTACTAAGTCTGCGATATCTATGATTTAGTTAGTATCCCTGGGAATTTAAACTGCATTTTCTTTCTTTGTTTAAAATGACACAGAGCTTCTTTAAGCTATATATATATATATATATATATATATATATATATATATATATATATATATATATATATATATATAATGTGTGTGTTTATCGTTCAAGTTTTAAAGTATTGCATGGAAAGTTAATAAAATTGAAATATAAGCCAAATTAGCAATACAAGATTAATTTTTTTTTTTTCTTACATTAATCCTATCGATTACGAAATAAAATTCCTTCTTCAGGGGTGACCAGTATTGAGTCATATTTTTTTTTTTATCAAAAAACAAGAATAAAGAAACTTATTTCTTTGTTAACTTGATAAACGTCTTTGATGGTACGACGTCATCATCTTGCTGTTATGAAATGGCGGGTAGGATTCAAAACCGGTGTCGAACGAGAGATGCGTTGGCACGCGCTGTCGAGTAATGTGTGTGTTTATCGTTCAAGTTTTAAAGTATTGCATGGAAAGTTAATAAAATTGAAATATAAGCCGTTCGACACCGGTTTTGAATCCTACCCGCCATTTCATAACAGCAAGGCGATGACGTCGTACCATCAAAGACGTTTATCAAGTTAACAAAGAAATAAGTTTCTTTATTCTTGTTTTTTGATAAAAAAAAAAAATATGACTCAATACTGGTCACCCCTGAAGAAGGAATTTTATTCCGTAATCGATAGGATTAATGTAAGAAAAAAAATAATAATAAATTAATCTTGTATTGCTAATTTGGCTTATATTTCAATAGTTTATATCGATTCTCATGAGAATCAATTTTAAAAGCAAAATAAAGCTAAATATTAAATCTTTTAACCTTTAAATAGTTACTTCAAAAATTGCTATAAATAAATAAAATACAGCTATAAATAAATAAAAATAAAGCTATGAATAAAGAAAATACAGCTATAAATAAATAAAATAACAAATCAGAGTTATATCATACTGTGATTTAATGTCAATTTCCGAGCAAAATGAGGTTGTGAAGTTTTCATTTGGTAACTATCTCTGAAGACTTGGGATGTTTATATATATATATATATATATATATATATATATATATATATACATATATATACATATATATACATATATATATATATATATATATATATATATATATATATATATATATATATATAAGCCTATTCTATTTTTCGAACTTTCTTTTTTAACTTGAGAAATTGACGATTTGAGATTTGTTGTAATGGTCTATTTCAAAAAGGCAAAAGGCTTATTTACTTTTCAGACTTCTTTTTTTCTTTAAGAAGGTGACAATTTGAGATAGATTGTAAGGGTATTTTCTAAACAGTAAACGCTTACCCGTGTCTATGAAACTATAGTACATCTTTGGAATCTGTAATGTCTACTATGTTTCTGAATTATTTTGATGAGGATTTATAATTTGTATAATTTTGATTATTCGGACTATTGTTCTTATCTTGAGCGTTGCCATCACAACGTTTCGGCCGCTGTAAACTCGGGTCTTCTTCACGTATATCTTTTCGAACTCGGGAATATTTCTGTCGAACTCGGGAATCTGCACGGTATTTCGAACAGAACCCTTTATTAAATCAACGGGGAGTAGCATGCTCTTGTTCCGCAAACCATGACTGGGAGAAGTCCTCAGCAATTCGTAATTCTTCGTATCGCTCGCACCGAGGATTGAACTGTCAACCTTCAGATAGCTATTACTTAGAACTGAATTTTACTTAGTACTGTATTTACAAAAAGATTCACCTGAAGAAGTCCTGAGGTTATAGCGGCCGAAACGTTGTGAAGATAAGACTCAAGATGAGAACAGCAGTCCGAACAATCAAAATTATACTATAATGTCTAGTTTTTAAATACATAATTTATATATACACACACTCACACACACACATATATATATATATATATATATATATATATATATATATAAGTACTTCATGTATCCACATAAAATATTATAAAGAGGTATAATTTTTTATGTATCAGTTTTCAGTATTTACTTCAACAGCGCTCGATACGTAAGTAGAGCTAGGTAGTAAGCAATGAAAATATATATGGCAATCAAGCTACACAGAGGCTCCCGTGTTTCATCCCCGGGGGGAATCGTCAGGCATTTAGGCATTTAGTTGACGATTCCCCTCCGGGGATGAAACACGGGAGCCTCTGTGTAGCTTGATTGCCATATATATTTTCATTGCTTACTATATATATATATATATATATATATATATATATATATATATATATATATATATATATATATATATATATATATATATATATTGTTTCAGTGTTATTTAACAGTGAAAATGTAGAGGCAATATTTATTTGTGCATTATTGGTTTGTAATAGGATTAGCGATAATCTAAGCGTTGATAGTAACAAGAGAGTGATAAAAAACGAGCTTTGTACACACCTATTGGATGTAAGTCTCCGGATAAAAACAGATCAATAAAAAGTAGATTTAGATTACGTACTTGGCTTTATATAGTGTGGTTCAAGGCCACTCGAAGCTTATCAGGATAGCAGTCACAACTCGGTAGTAATCAATGTTAGATTTTGCACCGGAGTAGCCATTAGAAAAATTATATAATCTACACAATAATACTACGCTGAGGCATTTCACGTCCATACGTACGTTATCACTTTTACAACATATATGGAAAAATGAAATCAACCGATCAGCGAAGATGATGATTTGAATTGATTAGATGTCGGTAAAGTAAAAAAAAATCCGACTTTACCTATTTAAAAAAAATATTGTACAAAATCAAATCATGTTGTCCTGTTGACTCTATCAGTTGAGATTGGACACATACCTAGTCACATTAGGAATGGAACCTTCCGTTCAACGGACGTTCTAATTAATATATACTGGTCTTCAATCATGTACAATTTGCTTAAAACCCCGCCGTGCGCGAAGAATTTCAGCATTGACTCATTTACAATCTTGAGTCATGCTCACTCGCTATATAACCTGAAAATCTTGGAGACGATTCACTTTCGTGTAAAGCGTCAACCCCTTTGTAAACAGAAGGAGTGTCTATTAGGATTAGACGTGATCAGACTCTAAGACACATCCCCGGTTGTACATATACAATAACGCTATTTTATTTTAAATATACAGTTTTTTTTATTTCTCTCTTCTCTCCCTTTTTAAAAAAATACCTCGATACGGCTCTTGTTGGATGAGGATGAAAGTAATCGTCTGGCTTCTTTTTTTCCTTTTAATCAGGAATGATAACACCCGTCTTCACTTAATTCTGTACTCCTTCAAAATCATGAATGATATATATATATATATATATATATATATATATATATATATATATATATATATATATATAAATTAATAAATGCGAAAAAATTATACCATATATATACTAATCTCTACACAACTTCAAAATGGTCTCGATATTCTTAATTTACATATTTGTATTTTTAAAAGTTTCTAATAAGTTAATATTCTATGATATACATTTGCAATTTGTATTTCCAAATTTGCTTCTATATACGGAATAATTTTGTCCGTAGTAATATTATACGGATTTTTTTTAATTGAAATCGTTCCAGAGAAAGTAAAAAGCCACTTGATGTAAGGAGCTGAATAAATACACTTTAAGGTAAAACTAGCCAACGATAAGTGTTAGATGGATGGATTTCAATTAATAAAAACGATTAAATTAAAAACGATTTGATAAAAAAAAGAATAGCCATTTAAAAACAACTGTTTTAAACATTCATTTTCAAGGGAGATAATTAACATGAAGACTTCCGGAATGTCGCTGTGGAGAACAGATACTACACAATGATCTTAGCCAAAACGCCAACGAACCATAAGAATAATGTGTTTGTCATTCGTCGGCATTTTTAAATGGATGAAAAAAAGAACGAACCTTGATTTAATCGGAATACATTTTAATGGGGGTGGGTAGTGTAGTGTCGGTTCTGTTATAAGATGTCCTCCCAGGAATTCCCTCTTCCTTTTCAAGGGGGCGAGGGTGAATCCTCCCAGCCATTAGATCCTCCTCTGCGGAGGGGATAATGTATCATCTTTTCTGTTGTCGTACGAACATCTTCCAAGGGATTACCTTCTCGTTTTTCCCTCTACTGTAGTGTCTGTTCTCTTGTCATGATTCCATACTCGCAAGCATTAGCTCTCCTTTTATGAGAAGATCCTCCAAACATACTTTGAGAAGGCATTACCTCCTACTTTTGGGCCAGTGTAGTATATGTTCGTTAGTTTATCATGATAAAATCCTCCAAGGCATTACAACCTCCTTGTTTTTTTAGGCTTTACCTCCTCCTTTATGGGTAGCAGTGTACATTTTGATTCGTCATGATACATTACTCCCAAGCATAACACCCTGTTTATTTCTGGTGGGGAGCCACATAGTTATGTTCGTTTTTAATCATATCATTCTCCCAGGATTATCTTCTCATTTGGGGGAAGAAGTAGTATAGTATCTGTTCCGTTGTCAATACTTTTTTTTTGGGGGGGGGGTGAGGGGGTGTTTGTTCTTCACGATATAATCCTACAAGTATTACCTTTTCTTTTTTTAGAGGGGGGTAGTTTACTACCTATTCTGATGCCATAATACTATTTCCCCAGGTATTAACTCCTATTCTTATTGAACAAGCAGTATGTAGTGTTTGTTCGTCAGGTTATCCTCCTTTCAGTCATTACCGTACATGTATTATTTTTGTTTCCTAGATGTTGAACTAATAAAAAGTGCTCAATAATAAGTAGAGTTGTTTTTTATTATGATTATTCATACAAATATTTTTAGTTACATATGTGCATACATGTTTCAGCAGGTTCGAGGAAGTTGACTTTCTAAAGAGGGTGCAGCTGAAACATGTATGTACATATGTAACAAAAAATGTTTGTATAAATAAAAATGTATACGATATATATGTATATATATATATATATATATATATATATATATATACATATATATATACATAATATTTGTTTTGTTTATTATCTATGTACGTATACGTTTCTGTCCTTTATAATCGGGACTCATCAGCATAGAGAAATGACTATTCACTACTGGTCATGCGATTCAAAACCCCGGATTCCGAGTATTTTGCAACTCAAATCCCAACATCTAGAACCACTGGGCATCCGCTGAATAGCGAATAAACAGTGATAATTTTAACACTTTATCCGGCGGCTTGACGTCGTAAGAGCGTCTAACTTAATGAAAAGAACGATACATTTATAGCTAGCGACGTCATGCTGTGTTAATACTACACTTACAGTGCCCATCTAGAGGGTTTTCTAGGAGATACAAATAATTATTTTTTATTTATTTATTATCTATATACTATACGTTTCGTCCTTTATGATCGGGACTCATCAGCATAGAGATATAACTATTCACTACTGGTCATGCGATTCGAAACCCCGGATTCCGAGTATGTGAAAGTAGCTGCCTCGTGTTTACAGACACTTTTGAATGAAATGGATTTTTTTACAATTTTGGTTTCAAGTAGCGAACATTGCTTTTTTATTAGAGAAATTGAGGTTTCTATTGTCATATTACTTCTTACATATCTGTAGATCATTATGGCAAAAATAAATAAATTATTGAGAAGCAGTTTACGCACTACTGAATGATAGTGTTGACTGTTATCTCTCATAATAACTTTTGTGCGTCGGCAATAGAAACGAAACTGACAAGACTGTCATGTGACTTGTCGATTTCGCCACGCGCGTTTTGTAGAATGGAAATCACGTTCACTGTTACCAGTGTTGATGATCTAATCTGGCGTTCTTAACTCGTGCCATCTGCATGCATGAAATGTTTCACACATCGACATAAAACAGTTGTACAATCGAACCGGCTCTTGATTAGCGTAATCTGTAAATAATCAGAATCCAGTATAATCTGAAAACGAGGTAAGACAGATGGAACATAGCTGATTCTCGAAAGACACGTATTTAAGAACTGCTGACAAATCTGGCGAGGTGGCGCTCGGGGAACTCTTTCTTGCTTGACAAAGTACAATAACGACTTCGCAATCTAGTGGGGATGATCACTTCTCTTCCCTACAGCCACTTTCTCACAGAAGAGACGTTGCCAGTCTCTCTCTCTATTCTATCGTTATGTTCAAGGTATTTGCGCTCGACTGAGCTCCAATCTCTTCCCTTCTCTATGAAACAACCACAGCAATAGCTCGTCTAACGACAACTAGAGTAAAGAACGTTCATTTATCTCTCTGTATACCTAAATCCGTACGGAACTTCCATGAACAAAGTTTCTTTCCAACCCCGTCCTATCTGTGAAACGAAAAACACGGGCTGCTTCCCCACGGATAACAACATAGTCATATTCAAGTCCAATTTTAACAAATATGTATTGACCCATCATCTTAGATAATCAATTCTGCCCATTCCACCGATCGTTTCCAAACCATCTCATGGTGTTAGTCGTCGTTTAACTAAAAATCTGTTTATTTTCAATCAATTATTCCTGAGTAGCTTTCAGATTTTGATTAGCAGTAATCTATTAGTAAAATTTTTTAAAAAGCCGGTGGACATGAATCGATTAGACTGCTTCTTTTCTCTAACAATGACCTTCCTTTGCCTTTTTGCTAAGAGCAAACTGTAGTATCTGTTCTCTTTTTTATGGAAGTCGCTCCAGACATAGCATGAAGCCACTTAATGTAAAGAGCTAACAAGAATGAAAAAAATGATTATCGCAAAGAAATGAGATGCCTATTGGCCTTAGTCTTCAAAAGACCGAGGCTATAGTTAGAAGGAAAAGAGTCAGCAAGAAGAAATTTCCACCCTGCAGTTCTTGGAAAAAAGCTACTGGAAAAAGAAGCTGTATTACAATGAACTATCAGAACATCGAATTGATGGAGACCACTAGACCAACGAGTCAAAAGAGCTGGAACAAAGGAAGCAAGGAATAGATCAGACAATTAATGCCATAATAGTATTCATAGAAAGGACTGAGACTAGCAACATCAAGCCTGTAAGAGATAAGGTGCAGGGAAGAAGAAAGTATCGGGGCAATCAAATTACAGATATTTTTCTGCACTTTTTCAAGAACCCTCAAATGGGAGAGAGATTAACCAGCCCAAATATAACACTACTCAATACATAGTCTGATAGTATATTTTCAGAGATAGAGAATAGCCTCGGTGTGAGAAAGTGTTTCGGTCGATAGAGAAAACCGAATTTACGAAAAGCAGAAAGAGCAATCGATCTAATGTATGAACCCCAAGAAAAATTTGATGAGAGAGAAATACCAAAACGTTTCAGAGTCGATTTCTCCTCAAGAACAGAGCAATCCATGAAAATCTCAGAAAGAAAAGGGGCACGCCTACGATTGAAAGACACGACACCAGACTTCATTTTTCCTGTCCTCGGTTAGTGAAGGAAAATTTCGTCTAGACTTAGGCAAGTTTTATTTTTGCTCCAATCCAAAGTGCAACTTTTTGGGGAGTTGTATTTTCGCCACATTAGAAACTGACCCTGTCAGAACTCTTCCGTCGTGGGGAGGCAAATTACTATAAATATGCCGGCGCATATTATGGCATATTATGGCTATTTATTTATTTTCAAAACAAATCTCAAATTTGGCCATGTTTTTCCCGATAACTTCTGGCAACATTTTCACAATTTGAGATAAAATATTAATGCACTTTTGCTGATAACTATGTTTAAAGAATGATAATTAGGGGAGAGTGGTCACTTAACAAGTGTATGTTCATTTTAAAATGGTTACTGTTAGAAATGATACATATATACGGTACTTGGTGTTTTGGTTGAAAGCAGAGTGCAGTTCTGACACTGCACTTCATCTTTTCATTCCTCGGTTAGTGAAAGAGAAATCCTTCTAGACTGATGGAAGTTTGTTTTTATTAATCTAAAGTGCCCTATTTGGGGAGTAGAATTTTCCCCATACTAAAAACTGAAATTGTGTTTATATTTGCCCTCGTGCGGAGGCAAGTAATAAAAGACAATGGTTGGGTTTGTCTGCTTTACAACGGATTACAGAGTTTGTGTTATTTAGAAGGTATTTGTGACAAATTTGATAATTTATTTGATATTGTATCATTTCAAAACCATTTAAATTATTTAATAGCGGTAAAGTGCAACAGATAGCTGTGTATTAGTAGTGGGTTTGAGAGCTGGATAAAAAAAAATCGGAAATTTAATCCGCAGCTCAGTTATTGTTGAATACCTTGAAGGCCGTGAGATGTAAGCTGGATAATTGCGACGAAGATGTGGAAACAGTGGCTAGCAAGAACTAATACAGAAAGCGTTCTTACTGTGTTTGTACAATGAAAATCATCGGGAATCTGCCAAAAAAGATGCGACCAAAATCTGAGGAAGGCAATGCGGATCTTCACGAGAGAAATGATCTTTAGTGTGTCAACTATGCAGAAAATACTGAGCGAGAATCTTCGCTACTTCTCAGACAAGATTTGAAAAGGCCGCCTACTTACCGCCAAGGTACACGAGAACCGCCTTACGAAAGCCAAGAACCTCCACATTAAAGTTCAAATACCCATTCGAGCCGTGGATAATCTGGTTCTTCTCTGGACAAGTTGCAAAACGCAGAGAACTATGAATGGCTAGCCTACAGTCTGCAACAAGACCCGCGCGTCATGAAGACCAAGTTACCTCTTACTGTAACGATCTTTACGTCTGTCTTCGAAAAGGGACTAAGGCTCAATTCAGATGGCTATATTTAGTTCATATCCACGGTGAAGTGGGTGGCTGCTGGAAGATCACAATACGTGCCAGCAGCACTCAGCTCCGTGTCAACCACCGGGAAGCCCCAGAACTGGCTGTCTGAAAACTCCACGACTTCACCAGTCCTAAAATTTTCCAGCCAACTCGCCTGATTAGATTATTATGTGTTGGGCGCAGTTTAGAAAAACACCAACCGTGTCGGCTGCAACACCAATTGAAGAGCCGATTTCCAGAATCAAACTGGTGTTCAGGCATCTCTCTAAATACACCATGAATACCCTCTGGTCTAGGTCAAAGTCTCGCCTGGAGACCGTAGTGGATTCTCGGTTCTTCTTGGAATACGATGTATTGGGCAAAAGATTTTCTAAGTGATGCAAACACAAGTTTCTATTTTAAACATCGCTTGGAGGAATTACATGTTCATACCTTTCCGATCGGTATCAGGACTCACAAGGAGTTTAGATAATAACGGAATTGGTGTTCTAAAAAATATATTAAAATTCCAACCAAATACACGATATAATCTAAAATAAGAATGGGAAAAATGAACGAGTGAATAAGACTAGAATGTCATATTCAGATTATATGTATATGGGAAAAATATCGAGTGAATAAGACTAGAATAGGATATTCAGATTATATGTACATGTGTAAAAGAACGAGTGAAAATGACTGCGATAGTATATTGAGAATTGATTAGTATACCAGTGCGACCCCTCATCTAGTATTGACTTGATTAGGATTCAGGAGAGCAAGAACATAATAAGTCATTATGGCCTTCCGCAAAAAGTGGAATTTTATAAATAAATACTTGTATGAATTAAAAGAACGAAATAAAAAGACTAAGTTGAAAAGAAATTGAGAGTATACGTATATGCGAATCAAGTTTATTTATTATTAGACTGGGTTAGTGTTCGTGAGAGTTGGAGAGACGTAAACAATTATAGTTTTTAGGACCTTCCGTAACTAAAATAAACCTCAGAATTACGTAACTAAATATTTGTATGGTTGATTTTGTTTATTTGTCTCGGTTAGCCCTACACCCCCACCCCACTCTTAATACGCATTTAATTACTTTGATCTATCCGGGATTATCTTAATCCATAGTAAGATCAGCCATTGACTGGCAACTCCTTTCTCTGCCTAAATCGCTAATTTGATTCAACTGGCATTTCAAATACAAAATACGATACAAACAAGTAAATACATAATAAAAGCCACACGCACATCTACATTTTTATGGAGGTAGTGTTTTTTTTAAGTAGGGTAGCTTATCAAAGGTCTGTGCGTACTTAGATTTAAGACTACAATGTTTGAAGCATTTATAAGTCCAAAAGTGCATTATAACATTCAGAAGGAATCGATACAAAATGAAGGCATACATTAACTGTGGTTGGAAGATTATGTTGCGCCAGGATACTCAAGTTACATGTTAGCAAATAACACGATATGTTTTCCTTTTTATTGACACATCGATTCAACTGATTCCTTTTTTCACCAATGACTTCCATATTTATCGCTCGGATTTGTTAAAAAAATATACAGTTTTCTCTTAACAGTATATCAATTTAATATATTTGCTATTTATAAATATGGACAGTTCATCGCACTGACAGTGATATTAAAACCCTAATTTCAGATACAAAATATAACTGCAGCTTTCTAACATACTGAGAATGTCTACGCGATCGACATATTCCTGGTAAACTAATTTGCATATTGATTTTTAAAATGACATCTCATTTATTTTCACTATTATTTTTTATTCATTTCTTTCATTTTTTAAAACTTTTATTAATCCAAAACAATGAAAATGTCCACTGATACGTAAGGGGCTACTGTAATTAGAGGCTAGATTTTTACGAGGCATCCTAAGTGGGGTATTGGGCTGCAAGATATTTGTTCACATTACTTTTAGATTTCTGCATATTGGTACAGCCGGTGTATCAGGGAGAAGGGACGGAATTCCAAAGGAAAGCGTTTCGAGGGAAACATCTGTTAAGAGTAGAAAGTTCTCCGGCATCCTCAAGTAGGAAGGGGTGTGAATTCGCTACAAACCTGGTTTGCCGGGAGTATTCACGTTGAGAGGGTACAAGTGCCGTAAGTTCGTGGAAGTACTTGTAACACCAGCACATGGATGCAATATTGCGGCGATAGCATGGGCGCTGGCACTTGACATCTAGTGCAAGATTGATTAAGTTAGACTCTTATTTATACTCTGTTCAAGAGGGAGGGACTAGTTGTTGGTGTACCAGCCCAGATGTGACCACAATGCTTCATGCAGGGACGAATAATGGCTTTATAGAGATACAGGATACTGGCAGGTGTTAGAAGTTTACTAGCACGGTAGATGGAGACCACGTTTTTGCAGCAGACTTGCCAGTATCTTCAATGTAATTATTACATGTATCCGGTGAATGTTAGACAAAGGAGTTTTTAACGTTGTACTCTCGGGGCGAGTACTATCAGCCATGGCAATCAATGGTTAGAAAGGTTTCTTATAATTATTAAATGAAAGAGCTTTGTCTTGGTAACATTAAATATAACAATCCATTCATGGCCTCATTCTACTAGAAGCTCAAGGTCATTTTCTAAGGATTCAGTCATTGCCTTATATATGCGTGTATATATTTTAAAAAACTTATAGAGAAAAAATAAAATAAAATTTAGTTGTAAAGGAGACACTTTTTTTTGTCTTCTTCATTTAAAATTTGATAATTTAGATTTTTCGGTCATACTTGAATAATGTTTTCATTTTCCATTTGTCCAGGAGTCACTATCACATATGTGTTTGAATGAACTCTAGCTATGTCACCTAAAATTTATTCTGTTCCAACTTTTAAAATCTCAGAGAAATTTATTTTAGATTATCTTGGATTGGATCGTTTTAAATAGTAAATGATATTGACTTAAATTTTACTTTGTTTAAAATTACCTACTTGTATCTGGTGCGGCATTCACTCGTGGCGAGTTGAGTTGGCTTCCTCAAAGGAGAAAGTTTCTACGGAATATTAAATAAGCGATCCTAAGTCGGTCAGAGGAGTTGAGGACGTTAATTTTTTTTTTGCATTATTTTTCGGCAGAGAGTGATCGCCGTCCTCCCACATACAGCGCCTGTTATTCCCAAATGGTCACCCACCTGATACTGATTAGGCTGAATGTCGCTTAACTGCGGTGATAGAACAAGAACCGATGTGTCAACGTTATTATGCCGTATAGAGAGTAAATTATATTGGCTTAAATTTAACTTCATTTTAAATTATTATTATTAATTACTTTGTATTATTTTGAGATCAGATCTCTGGTTAATATAAACAAGGTTCAATAATGTATATTGATTTGAGACGAGTATTTTTATTAGAAATAAATAAATACCGTACATTTTCTTAATTCAAGTCTCTGTAATCTTTTCCTCGATATCTCGTGGTTATTATGTAAGATACCTTTTTTTCTAATGGACAAGTGCACCAGCGTATAGATGAGGTAACAAACGCCGGGTCAAAATATAAGGCACTCGACCGAATCAATAAAGAAGATAATACTATACTATAAGGTTTTGAAACGCGGCAAAAGGTAACATACTAGCGAGAACAAAAAAATCAATTCTCACATCTGATAATCCACACTTGAATAGCAAGAGGATTATACGGGGATTTAGCGATGCATTTTCCTCCTCATATAATCAGGAGATCCAATAGCACATCAAAACCATGCGCCGAACTGCACCGTCAGTACTCTAATACTTAGTATAACCAGGTTCGTTAATGGTTTTGCTTCGTGCAACACAAGACCCGCTCAACTAGAAGACACGAGCTTTCGTTGATTGGAGAAAACCCGCATCTCAGTAGCACAATATTGTTGGCAAATTGTCGGCATGTGTCTGTCTCAGAAGACAATGAAGTTCAGCGCCTCAGATTAGTCCGTTGCCGAATTGCAACATCTCCTGTGACTGTACAAGTCTATTCTGGATCTGTAGGCTCTGCTGCAGTTGCCACAGATGTAGGTAGTATCTGCTTCTGAGAGCTCTGTTGCAGCCCTCTGCTATCTGTGCTCTCCTCTCCTCTCTCCTCTTGAAGCATGCGTTTACAGCTCTTCTCCAGCGGCTGCGGACTTCAGCCACAACTCCAAGCATAAAAAGATAACATTTGGATTGAAAAAGAGATAGAAATTGCCTCAGTCTAGAAAGTCTGACCCAGTACAAAAAAAGATAAAATGTGGTATAAGAACAGATACTACACTTTGTTCCGAGCTAAATTGTCAAGGAAGACCGGTGTTGTTATCTACATGTGTCTAAAAAACGCAATGGATGCTATTTAGATTGCAAATATTTTTAAAAATACTATCGATCATTACATCGACTAAGGAAGGAGCATATTTTTGCTAGTGTTTGTTTTGTGTTTGCTAATGAACAGCCCACTGCATAAATTTATTGTTGAAGTACGCTACTCTCTTCAAAGAAGGAGGTAATGTCTGGGACGATCATATCATGACAACAGAACAAATACTACACCCCCCAGTAAAACAAAATAAAAAGTAATCCTTGTGATAGAGATATCATGAAGACTGAAAATATATTACATTATCTTCGCTCCCCACCTAAAAAGAATGAAGTAATGACTTAGACAATGGTATCATGACCACATCACATACACTACACTACCCTCCAAATGGAGGAGGTAATGCCTTGGAGTATCGTCATGACAACATAACAGCTACAACACTACCACTCTGAATTGAGCGTCGAAAGATAGTACATTAATCTGAAATAGTATATCAAATTAAATTGAGCATTAAAACACAGTACACTAATGCAATCAATAAAATAAATAGTTTACTTCGGCTTCAGACAAACACATACCAAATCTCAATTAGCACTAGCTATTTAAGATAAGATAGGAATATATATATATATATATATATATATATATATATATAGAGAGAGAGAGAGAGAGAGAGAGAGAGAGAGAAATACAATAGCACATTAATATAAGTAACACTGTAGTTTCTGCTTCAGACATACATGAACTAAATCTCCATTATTGATAGAAGTGATAGTATAGTTTCAACTTCAAACAGACATACAGCTATTCTCCATTATTCATAAAATTAATAGTGTAGTTTCGGTTTCAGACATACAGATACCAAATCTCCATTATTAATGGAATAATAGTGTAGTTTCGGTTTCAGACGGACATATACCAAATCTCTATTAGTAAAAGCTATCTAAGATAAGAAAAGAATATATATATATATATATATATATATATATATATATATATATATATATATAGAGAGAGAGAGAGAGAGAGAGAGAGAGAGAGAGAGAGAGAGACAAATACAAATACTATATTACGTTAATAGTAGAGATAGTACAGTTTCCGCTTCAGACAGACAGATACCAAATCTCAATTAGTAATTGATTTAATCATATAGATAAGTATACTGATTGTTGTTATAATGGTAAATCTCTATTCCCGTCAGGCTTTTATTTGTGCAAATTTGCAGCTGGACACTCTTTCTGTCAAATACGTTACTGATTGAAAGAATCAAACATTGTTAAGTTGTATTTCGATCAAATTTGTCAGCAGTTTTTTCTTATCCCCCCCCCCCTCTACGCCGGTTCCATTACACGTGGTGACTTGTGTTTGATGATATATGGCAAAATGAAATGAAGCTATTCATGTATTTAATCATCTTTTTCCC
>OY744536.1:46123185-46138185 GCA_963556195.1 Sepiola atlantica | reverse complement strand
GGGACCGATTGTGAATTTGATATTCCCTAGAAACTTCCACTTTCGGAGGAAGCCGGTTCAACCCGCCAATGTTGAATGTCGCTTCGTTCGTTCGTTCGTTCATTCAGAGTGCAGTAACAAGCTGTGACCTCGACCTGTTCGGTGGTTGTTACTAGTGCAACTACGTGGGGAGCTTGTTAACCAGTACCTTAGTAAAGATCTTATAGATATCCGATGTGGGTTCATGTAAAGCTGAAATTGCTGGCTTTCGCCGGAAATACCTTAATGTAAAACCCTCAAATATAAATACAAAATGAATTCTTATTAATTCCTCGTAATATTGCATTTACTATCAGTGGTGTTACATCTTGTTATAGTGTTTTGTTTTCAATTGCATCTCCGTACGGACAAACAGATAGAGAGATCGCAAATGCAATATACGTATAAATGAAATCCAGAAAAGCCTGGGATTAACCTTTTTAAAAAAGGTGGAGATTGAAGCTCTCTCCATCTTCCACTAACTTTTGTACACGCGAAAGAATGAAACAGATAACATCGATCTGTTTCCCGTCCTGCTGTTTGGGTTGCTGATAGGTTGTTTAGATACGGAAAGCGATTGCGTGTGAGACATTGTGGCAGCCGAGACCGATTTCCGGGGTGGATTGTTTCCTTTTTAATTCTCTTATTTTCTCTCTTTTTCTGCGTTTTACTCTTTCTCTCTCTCTTTCTGTTTTCTCTCTTTCTAGCTCTCTTTTTTCTCTTTCTCTTTCTCTTTCTCTTTCTCTTTCTTTATCTGTCTGTATTCTCTTAATATTTCTGTTTTCTCCCTTTCTGATTTATTTTTCTCTCTGTATTTTTCTCCCTTTTCTGTCTCTTTCGCTTTCTCTCTCTCTCTCTCTCTCTCTCTTTGTGTTTTCTTTTTCTTTTTCAGATTTCCCTCTTTCTATCTCTTTCTTTCTGTTTCCTATCCATTTATTACTCTCTCTCTCTCTCTCTCTCTCTCCCCCCTTTGCTCCATCTCCTTCTTTCCATACGACTTTCTCGATCTATTTCCGCATTTATTTATATATTTATATTTTAGTTGAAAACGTTCCAAATGCAATGATTCAACGCTGCGTGTTTGAATATCGATTAGAAGATCCCGATCTGATCTTGTGCAATTGTAGTTGGGGAAAGAATTATTTTTCTGTAATATTTCTGTTTCTCGTCTCGGACGATTCGAACGATTGGAATGATTCGCAATCGAATGAGGCGCACGTGCCGACGTTACCTCAGGATCTGCGCGATTTTATTTGATTGATACGTACACCTATACGCATAATTGTCTTTTGTTTTTCGCCTTTCTATTTTAGGCCATGTGAGCCCTTTGGATTATGTAAATGGCGAAATAAAATACTTATAAGACACGATTCATTGAACACAATTCACTGATAACGATTTTCTGTATGGCGTTTTATGCAATTCCTGCGCGCATCGACGACTAAAAATTGGACGAAACGATGTCAATTATTAACTTACCTCTACAGAAGGTTCCTGCAGAGAGAGACAGAGAGAGAAAGAGAGAGAGAAAGAGAGAGAGAAAGAGAAAGAGAGAGAGGGAAAGAGAGAAAGAGAGAGAGAGAAAGAGAGAGAGAGAAAGAGAGGGAAAGAGAGAAAGAAAGAGAAAGAAAGAGAGAAAGAGTGGAGGAGAAAGGGAAATAGAGAGATAGAGAAATAGAGAGAGAAAGAGAAAGAAAGACAGAGAAAGACAGAGAGAGAGAAAGAGAAAGAGAGAGAGAGAGAAAGAGAGAGAAAGAGAGAGAGAAAGATTCTACCGCCATCTAGTTGTTATCGAATGCGTTCATTTATTTAGTCATGTCATCCGTCATTTATATCTTCCATTTCTACAACATCGTGTTCCCTCGAAAAGATTATTACTTTAACTATCATGTCGTATGTAACTGGCAGGATGATATCACGAGAAACAAACATATACTACACTGCCTCTTCATAGAAGCAGGTAATGTTTGGGAGGATTGTATCATGACGAAAGAAGATATGCTACATTACACCCCAAACTAGGAGTTAATGCCTGGGAGGATTATCTCATGGGACTACTACCCTCTCCCCAAAAGAATAATTAATGCCCGGGAAGATTATATAATTACCACAGAACAGATACTACACCACTCCTTCCCAAAAAGAAGTGGGCAATGCCTGGGAGGATGGTATCATGACGAATGAACATATACTATACTAACCCGAACGGAAGAGGTAAGGCTTTGGAAGATGGCATCATGGCGACAGAACAGATACTACCCTAGCCATCCCCGGAATTTAGCATTAAAAGATAGTACATTAGTTTGAAATAGTATAGTAATCTGAATGAAGCATGAACAGATAGTGCAATAGTACATTAATAGAAATAATAGTATAGTTTCGGATTCAGACACACAGGTACACAATCCGCATTAGTAATAGTTTGTATACTCGTTCCGTCAAAAATGACGGTGCAATAAGCTTACAATTTTCGATCAAATGAACAAAACAGTAAACAAAAAAAATAGGTAAAATTTGAATGAGAACGGATTATTGTCAGCATCAGTTTCTTCTCAGATAAAGTTTAGGGAATCTTATTTTGGGGAAGGGTAGAAATTAAAATGTAAATGCATTGTCCCGGAAATGGATTCAGTTATTAGCCTTCAGATTAGAAGACTTTTTTTTGCACACTTGTCATCGAGACTTTTCAATTTTGTAATATTTATATGTTGTCACGTAATCTTTGTATTATTTAGCAATTATCACTTAGCTACAACGAACGCCTCCATTGTTACACACATATATGTATACGTACGCTACAACGGATACACAACGGTAAATATTATTAGAACGAGTATTAGTTTTTATCGACCCTGATCATCCGGATGACGGCAATGTTGAGTTGGAACACAGGTTCTCGTCCGATTATGAGAAATTACAGTTTTAAGATAACTTAACGGTAAACAAGAACTAATATTTAAATTCTTTTTAAAACGACGGATCAAACGAAATACGTGGAAGATCTAAAGTGTTATTTAAAACTGGAGCATGATAGACTAATAAAAAATGCTGTTTAAAACTTGATGTTTTTTTCAAACTTGAGCATGGTTGATTAATAAAAATGTTAATTAAAAACTTGAGCATGACATATTAATAAAAGCGTTATTTCAAATTTGAGCATAACATAATTATAAAAATGTTATTTTAAACTTGAGCATGGCAGATTAATAAAAATGTTAATTACGAACTTGAGCATGACAGATTAATAAAAATGCTATTTAAAACTTGAGCATGGCAGATTAATAAAAATGCTATTTAAAACTTGAGCATGACAGATTAATAAAAACGCTATTTCAAATTTGAGCATAACATAATATTAAAAATGCTTTTTAAAACTTGAGCATAACAGATGAATAAAAATGTTATTTAAAACTTGAGCATGACAGATTAATAAAAATGCTATTTCAAATTTTAGCATAACATAATAATAAAAATGTTTTTTTTACAAATTAGAGCATGACATAATTATAAAAATGATATTTAAAACTTGAGCATACCAGATTAATAAAAATGTTATTTCAAATTTGATCATGACTGACTAATCAGAATGATATTTAAAATTTGAGCATGACAGCTTAATAAAAATATTATTTAAAATTTGAGCTTAATAAAACGTTTTACAAACTTGATCATGCGCGACTAATAATAATGTTCTTTCAGATGTGAGCATAAGAGACTAATTAAAATGCTATTTCAGACTTGAGCGTTACAGACTAATAATGATGGCATTTTAGACTTCGGCATGACAGACTATTAATAATACTCTTTAAAATTTGGGCATAATAGACTAGTGAATGCTCTTTGAATCTTAAACATTGCAGACTAAGAAAAATGATCTTTCAAACTTGAGCATGAAATACTAATACTAATGTTATTTTAAAGCAGATTAATAATATTGTTATTTCAAAATGGAGCATCACAAACCAGGCACGTAGCCAGACTTCTAACTTAGGGGGGGCAAGGCATTTTTAGGGGGGGCAGGGCATTTTTAGGGAGGGCAATGCATTTTTAGGGGGGGGGGCAAGGCATTTTTAGGGGGTGCAATGCATTTTTAGGGGGGCAAGGCATTTTTAGGGGGGGGGGGGGCAAAACTAATATTGATATTCTAATATGAGTGACGTTTTGGTTCAGTGTGTCTGTGCACTGATATATAAATATAAATAAGTAGATACAAAATTTCAATTTCTTTTATATAATCTAAATATATTGTTGTGTATTTCGGTAGGTACATGTAAATAACAACATCAGCATAGTAAAGCACATAAAGCATAGTAAACACAGTAATAATAACAAAGTTCGTAAAATAAGGTAGCTACTTGCTAGCTCTACAGAATTCTATTATAATCTTCTATTTGTACGTGGGGTTTATACCCTACCAATGCTGTTATTTCTTTCAACTTCATCTCGGGTGAAATCTGGGATTTTTTTCTATGTTAAATTCAAAAATGTTGAATGTAACATTCACAATTTTTTAAATTAATAGTTGCAACTGACAACAAAAAGAAAAAAACGTATTTGAGATTCGTGATAAAATACAAAAATAATTTTTTAAACTAATTCCCACTTTCATTTGAAAATAATTTAGGTTGCTAGTATTCATTTCTATCTTTTGAATGAAGACAACACTTTCTTTTATAAATTAAAAAATATCTTTAAAAGAAGCTGGCAGAACAACAACGTGAATTCATTTTGTGTTTATATTACATCATTTGAATTATAATTATGAAATTGATAATTTATGATATTAAATAGTGTGAATTAACAATATTTAAAAGTATATATTTGGTAAGTTGACAAAAAAAAGACAGATACACTGACAATCTCTTTCACCAAGCAGGAAACAGGTGAAAAGCATCGAGGCTTTGTTTCCCTCACCACTTGATCTGAAACTAGCGAAGTTATGTTTAAGTTTAAGAACACGTACATTTTAATTTTTTTTCTTTTTACAAGGTAACATCAATTTAAATATAAATATTTAGATGTTATTATGGTCAATAGATTTATTTTAACTGGTAGTTTACAATCCGTAAATATTTATTATGGAATCATTACTACCAGGAATGGAAAATTAAGTTTTAAACAAAATAAAAGCAAAAGAAGCGTTTTTGAAATCGGAAATTATGTTAAAAATTGGTGGGAGGTCCCCTCTTGGTGGGTGGACCAGGGCCCCAGCCCCTTGGCCCCTTAATCCGGCCCTGCTGTAAAATATATTACACAAAAGTAAATGCTGGTTCATAATGAAGAAGTATAGTTGACTAGGAAATATAAGAGTATTTATATTTATAATATTTTTTGGATCACAAATTTCAGGGTGTGCAAATGTAATTGCGGGGGGGGGGGCTTGCCCCCCTGACACCCCCTGGCTACGTGGGGGTCGAAACTAATAAAAATGCTATTTTACCATTGAACACAGCAGACTAATAAAATACTATTTCATACTGGAGCATGACAGACTAATAATAATGCGCTTTCAAAATTTAGCGTAACAGACTAATAAAAATGCTCTTTAAAACTTGAGAATGGCAGACTAATTATAATGCTATTTAAAAATTTAGCACAACAGACTAATAAAAATGCTATTTCACACTTGGGCATGGCAGACTAAAATAATGCTCCTTCAAACTTGAGCATGACAGGCTTTTTTATGCCAAACAAGACATATTTTTCGCTGAAACGTAAGGGGATATTGCAACTTTTGGGGTCATATCCATGGGGCATCTTAAGTGGAGAGTTGTGCATCAAGATGTCTATTAACATTACATTAAACTTTCTGCATGTTGGTAACGTCACAGGAACAGGAAGCATGGACGGAATTTGTTAAGCTATTAGAGTAGAAAGTTTTCTGGCATTTGGGGATATCTGTAGGTGATTTTCGTGTTTGTCGGGTGTATTTACGTCGAGAGGGCACCAGAGCCGCAAGTTCGTCGGAGCACATTCCATTAAAGTACTTGTAAAACAAGCACAGGGACATGATATTGCAGCGCTGGGACATGGGCTGTAGATTGGTAGACAGTGTTAGACCTATAAGATTAGAGATTTTTGTTTAATCCTGTATAAGAAGGTGAAACTAGTGGTTGGTACACCACCCCAGGTGTGTAAACAATACTCCATGTATAGGCGAATGATGAGTTTGTAGTTATATAGGATACTAGCAGGTGTGAGAAGTGTTCTATTCTGATAGGTGGCTACGTCCTTGCAGCAGTCTTGGAAGTATCTTCTATTTATTTTTCGAATTCATGTTACATGTAGATGTTAGGCCGAAAGTTTGAATGCTGGACGCTCAGATAGGGTGCTAATAGACATGGTAATCGGTGCTTGAAAGGTTTCGTATGACTGTTGAAGAAAGGGAGCTTTTTCCTCGTCGCATAAAATGTTACTATCCATTTATATCCCCACTTAACTATAGACTGCGCGCCCTTTTCTAAGGATTGAGCCATTACATTTGACATGTGCGCGTTCGTTTTACCCACATGCCGAGAATAGAGCGTGGTATCATCAGCAAACATATCCATCTCGGACACAATTTCATAAGGTAGGTCGTTAATTAAGATCAATAACAATAGAATTCTTAAGATCGAACGCTGCGGTACACCTGCATTAATGTTATCCGGTTTGGATCAACGAGCATCGAGGACAACATGAATCTTTTTTTTACGAAGAAAGGGTCTGATTATATTAAATATGCGTCTAGTTATACCATGTGAATTCATTTTAGTGAAAAGACCTTCATACCAGACTTTGTCAAAGACATTAGATGTATCAAGCGCTACTGCCATAGCTTCACCTGTCTCATCCAATGTAAAGTATATGCGTTCCTAGACGCCCGTTAGTATATCGACAGTAAAACGTGCTTGTCTAAATCCATACTGATGGTCAGAGAGAAGTTTAGGATTTTCGAGGTGGCGGACTAATAAAAATGCTGTTTCAAACTTGAGTATGACAGACTCATAAAAATGCTATTTTAAACGTGAGCATGATAGACAAATTATAATGCTATTTCAGACTTAAGCATGGCAGACTAATAACATACTATTTAAGATTTGAGCATGACAAACTAATACAAATGCTATTCGAAACTTAAGCATGACAGACTAATAAAAATGCTATGAAAAAGGTAAGCGTGGCCGACCAACTTAAATGCTATTTCTAACTTAAGCTTGATAAAAACCAAATATAATGCTATTACGTACTGAAGTGTAACAGACTGTGGGTGTGAAATATCATTTTACTCGATGTGATACGCTTAAGTTTTATATATCTTTTTTGTTGGACTGTCACGCTTAAGTTTGAAATAACATTTTTTCCGTGTGTTACGCTTAAGTATTAAATATAATTTACGTTTATCTCTGAGACTTCAGTTTTAATAGAATTTTTGTTAACAGCCACGCTCAGGTTTAAAATTTCATTTTTCGGTAGCCACGCTCAATTTTTAAATAGATTTTTGAATAGAATTTTCGTTTATCTGTCACGATTAAAATATCAAATGGAATGTTTGTTTGCTGTCACGCTTAAGTTTCAAATAGCATTTTGGGTGTGGCCCCCTGAAGCTTGAAATCTCATTTTCGTTTATCTGCCATGTTTAAGTTTGAATAGCATTTTATCGTTTTCACTTTTAATTTTGAAATAACATTTTTCTGTTTGTTCGTCACTCCTTTAAATATCATTTTCTCTGGGTGCAACGGTTAAGTTTTAAATAGAATTTTCGTTTATCCGTCACGCTTAAAATATCAAATAGAATTTTTATTTACTATCACGCTTATATTTGAAATAGCATTTTTGTTTATCCGTCAGGATTACGTTGAAAACGCGCCGATTCAATGTGTGAATATCCAGAATATTCGTTGTTGTGTTCCTCTAAGTAAACCTTTTTTTAACACCAATTCTAGATGATGAATGTGTCACCTTCTCATACAACTGATCTCGTTTTACTTAGCAATAAACAACCTCCGTCTCTTCAATTCACGCCCGCTTTATTACCGGTTGGCGCCTCGGTTTTCCAGCTAAGTCCGGTTGTACATATAAAGGTGCTAATTCTTCCAGTGCTAAAAAGGAGAGAAAATTTGTTTTGCTGTTCGATCGTTCTTCGTATCGAACGTGAAAATGGTTAAGTCTTGTAAACGTGTGAGTAACAGATTTTAAAATTCTTTACGAAGAACACGACGGGAACAGGGAAGACACTTTACTTAGAAACACGACGAAGTTAGGATGGCCCGCTAAAATATATTTCCAATATCAGGCGATTTCAAGCTATAATTCCGTGCCGATAAGAAAACCAAACGTTATTTTGTAGTTCTCAGCGAACTATTTAAGCTGATACACAAAGATATTCTCACTCTTTTTATCTTTCTTCCTAACGTGTGCCCAAAATCATAGATTATTGTGGCTTGAAAGATGCCAACAACATGTACCACCAGGAATTGACGCTGCTTCTGCAAAAGATTAAAATTGTGAAAAAACAGAAAGACCTGAATAAACACGAGAAAAAACTGCAGGAAACTATTGGTAGTCACACAAACAAACCTGTCTATTTTATGAATATTCTCAAACTCACTAGAAACAGAAACATACTGCTTTCTAGAAATGAAGTGTAAGTTTCTTTCTTTTAATATTAACAAGTATATAGTTGGTGTTTGCCGAAACAATTGTATGCTGAATAAAAAATAAGTTTTATGAAATTACGTGAATATGTCCTTTATAACATTGAAATGGTATAAAATTACATAAAAACTATTGATCATAGCTCTGGCCTTATACTATTGAGCTATTATAATTACTTTATGTTATGAAATTTATATTTGAATAGAAAAAATTCTAACTATAAATAATATAAAAATACACACACACATATATGTATATATATATATATATATATATATATATATATATATATATATATATATATATATATATATATATATATATATGTGTGTGTGTGTGTGGGTGTGTGTGTGTGTGTGTGTGTGTGTGTGTGTGTGTGTAATCAGTCAACAGAAAATCATAAACGCACAAGTTGCAAAAGATAGTAGTGAATAAAAAAACGAATAATTAAGACAAAATAAATAAACGTGCAACTTACAATTTCGTAGACGTCTTAAGTAATTATTAATAATGTTCTTAGTATCGCGTAGACGTCTTTAGTAATTATTAATTATGTTCTTAATATCGCGTAGACGTCTTAAGTAATTATTAATTATGTTCTTAGAATCGCGTAGACGTCTTAAGTAATTATTAATTATGTTCTTAATATCGCGTAGACGTCTTAAGTAATTATTAATTATGTTTTTAGTATCGCGTAGACGTCTGAAGTAATTATTAATTATGTTCTTAGAATCGCGTAGACGTCTTAAGTAATTATTAATTATGTTCTTAGTATCGCGTAGACTCCTTCCTAATTATTAATTATGTTCTTAGTATCGCGTAGACGTCTTAAGTAATTATTAATTATGTTCTTAGTATCGCGTAGATGTCTTAAGTAATTATTAATTATGTTCTTAGTATCACGTAGACGTCTTAAGTAATTATTAATTATGGTCTTAGTATCGCGTAGACGTCTTAAGTAATTATTAATTATGTTCTTAGTATCGCGTAGACGTCTTAAGTAATTATTACTTATGTTCTTAGTATCGCGTAGACGTCTTAAGCAATTATTAATTATGTTCTTAGTATCGCGTAGACGTCTAAAGTAATTATTAATTATGTTCTTAATATCGCGTAGATGTCTAAAGTAATTATTAATTATGTTCTTAGTATCGCGTAGACGTCTTAAGTAATTATTAATTATGTTCTTAGTATCGCGGAGACGTCTTAAGTAATTATTAATTATGTTCTTAGTATCGCGTAGACGTCTTAAGTAATTATTAATTATGTTCTTAGTATCGCGTAGACGTCTTAAGTAATTATTAATTATGTTCTTAGTATCGCGTAGATGTCTTAAGTAATTATTAATTATGTTCTTAGTATCGTGTAGACGTCTTAAGTAATTATTAATTATGTTCTTAGTATCGCGTAGACGTCTGAAGTAATTATTAATTATGTTCTTAGTATCGCGTAGACATCTTAAGTAATTATTAATTATGTTCTTAGTATCGCCTGTAGTGAGGATTGGACATTCTACCTCGAAAAAGGAATGTCGCTTATAATTGACTGTTTTGTAGCACTTTATGCAGGTCCATGTAGACCAGACGAAATGAGCAAAGTATTTTGAATAATCCAAATAATTTTAGTTTTATATCTTCATCTAATAAATTCCGAACCATAAAATATCTAATACGTTTAACAGACATGTGTACAAATGATGTATTAACACTAATTTATATTGTCCACTTTGAACAACCAATAACTGTTTCCCGCCAAAAATGAATTTTGAAATTCCTTCGAGAGTAGAGAGTGTCCATTCATTGGTGCCATTATTGCTGAGAGAAAAGGAAACAGAAAATATTGAGATATTTCTTGAATACAAAAATTGAATACATAAATTAATATATAAATAAATATAAAAAGAAAAAAGTAAACATCATGGAAATGATACATGTTTGTGCAACGCAATACTTTCCAGCTGAGAACAACATCGTCGTTTCTTAAATGATCAAATTCTAACCAATTTCAACCATTGTTACTAATAATCATTGTGTTGTCTCACCGTTCACCCGACAAACGCATAATCTCTTATCCTCGAGTGGCCTTTGGGTCTTGATAAATAGGGAGTCTTTATTTAAAAAATAAATGTCAAAAAGTTGGATGCCTTATTGTTGGGTTTTCCGGCATATCAACCGTTGTTGATGGAAAGTTTATTCAACAAATTCATTCATGGTAGTTTAAAATTACAGCAAATTTACAAAATTTCCACCTTCGTTCTGCATGCATAGCTCCATTCTTTTTTGCAAGGAATTTACGACTCTTTATATAATATTTGATTGATTATGGTGTTGTGCGAAGGAGGCTTTCTGTTCACATCACGTTTCCATTGCCTAACAAATAGCAGTAATTAGAGAGTAAGATAACAATTATCAAAAGTTTATAGTATGTTTGTGCTTCATATGGTAATCATTTTAAATAGCTAAGTAAAGTGACTTATGAATCACCCTGTATAATTGATTTGTAGTTTAATTTTTTTTGTTGGTGCATATTAAAAAAAACCTATACACGATAAGTAATATTAAACCCATAGAGAGGGCGCTGACTGGTACTACCACTTTGGATCAGAGTGGACCTAGAAGTAATGGTAACAAAGAGAGTGACTCCTGACTCCTGACTCCCGATAAATAATAAATTGGGGCTTCATTTCTAGATGCATGTTTGTGACATATGTTGCTGAATGGGAGCCTAGGTCTCTTATTCTGGAATGGAAAAATAACTGATTAGTTAGACTGATGTCGAAATGTGGGACGAACTCGCTAAATGATTGACAGGTGTGAGGTCAGAATTTGACCTCGTTGGATAGCGGAAGTTGGGAACTTGCGTCATTTCAATCAGAAGGTAACGTTATCTCTTTCTTCAGCTAGGCTTGAGAGACATTGTCGACGCGTGGGGTGGGTGGCGAGTTATAAAGTAATCTTAGTGGCTCCGTGTCGGTTTGTCTGTCTGTCTGTCTGTCTGTCTCTCTTTCTTTTGTGGTTATATATATATATATATATATATATATATATATATATATATATATATATATATATATATATATTTGCTGTCTGTAATATTGAGTAAATGTCTTTCTCATAGAATAAAACCTCCATTTTAGAAAAGACATGTGTTCCTGTAATCGGTCAAGTATATTTGATATCTAGTAATCCTCACCTCGAGTCTATCAAGTTTACCTAGGCTAACCTTTAATTTCTTAGTATGAATGACTAACCATTTGATATACTAGTGGGCTTACTCGTCCAAGATCTAACACAACTACATAAATCCTTTCCGATTACAATCGGGGAGGGGGGATAGATAAAGAAAGAAGAAAATAGAAATATCAGAATAAAAGAAAGACAACACCGGATAATGGACATGAAACAGATAAGAGGTTTTCCCGATTGAGCTAATGTATTGTGTAACCATCATTTAGAGTTCAAACGCTATCGCTTCTTGAGTGAACATTTATTCACATATATATTTTGCTAAGGTATTAAACCGTTATTTCTCCCGGGCTGAGAACAAAAATAACAACTCGTATTCCATTAATTGTATCAAACGTATCGTTCTTCGGAATCAAATAACCACAACACGGTTCATTTGCTGTTAGATGAAACAAAAGTAACAAAGTACAAAAGTAAAAACAAAGGATACAAAAGAAGCCACAAACGATTGAATGACAACAAAGGAATGAAAAAGAAAAGAAAAAGAAAAGAAAGTAGTAACGAGAATGTACTCACTTCACCATTATCGCTACCACAATACTCAAAACCACGTGACCCCCCCCCCCCCAAAAAAAAACGTCATAGATGCAAATCGGTCCTGTTTACATTCGGGACTCACTCAATAAAAAAAGATAAGCATGCATTATGGTATTGTATTGCTTTACTTACTTGACGACAGCCACATCTTTTTGCTCTAGGGTGTCAGCGCGTGCCATGGACACCATGAGAAATATCGCAGTAAGGAACGACAAAAGGGTCGTTGCTAAAGAACATTAGCTGAATAAGAAAAACTCTATTGAGGGTAAACGGGCGGTTCCTTTTGTGACCACAGTTGTTTCTTTTTTAACACAGTCTATTCGTTTTTTATTGGGGCTTGTTTTATAAATTAATATTTTAGTTTTCTTAGTATCTGGTGGGTATATCACTGTATGTCAATATTTTTGGCCGGGAAAAAATATAACGAAATTCCCGATCAAAACAAATAGAGTTTGTAAAATGCATTATTGTGAAGCATCAAGGCCGATTTTCAATGATACACTTATTTGATTGCCGATGTCGAGTACTTTCGCATCATATCGGCTCCAGCAGCTTACTCGACAATAGACCAAATAGTTCAACTTTGATAGCTTTGTGCTACGCATTTTGAGATTTAAATAAAATCATAAACCGAGAGATAAAATAATTCGGGATTATCACGTCGGCATATCGGTTCTCGTTAGATTACCGAAATTACGGGACGTTTAACCTGATCAGTACCAGATGAGTAACCATTTGGGGATATCAGGTGTTGTATGTGGGAAGTTGTTGATAAGGTAAAAGCATAACTGTAATGTGGCTGGCCCCTGGTAACACCCTTTCTTCTCTGAACTCTCTATCTAACATACGTAATGTTTCTAATCTCAGTCTCTTCTATTAGTATTATTATGGCATCTGTTCTTCAGAATTGCCTCATCTATTCCTAGCTTCCTTTGTTCCAGCACATTTGATACGTTGTCTAGTGGTCTTCGTCAATTCGCTCTTCAGATACCTCGTTTTAATACATCTTGTTCCAGTAGCTTCTTTCCAAGAACTGCAGACTATTGGAACGCTTTTCCTGCCCTCTGTTTACCTATAACCTTGGTCTTTTAGCTACTTACATCAAGTATTTTCATGCTTGTCTGGAGCGACGATCATTAAAAAAAACGGCTACACCTTCCTTCCTGCAAAAAATGTCAAAAATTAAGTCCTTAAAAATTATATCTCCTGAGATGGACACACATGTTATTGGGGACAGCTTGTGAATTTAATATTGCCGATTTCGAGTACTTTAACCTCGTATCGCCTCCAGTGGCTAACCCGATATAGGACAATGTGGTTAAAGTCTCCGCCATGATAGTTTTGTTCATCAAATTTTCACGTTGTAATACAATCATAATTTGGCAGATAAAACAATGAATCTTTTAATAGAAGAACTCTAGTCAGTTTCAGCCAATGAAAATGCTCCAATGAAAATGCTCTCTCTGCTATATATTGAGAAAAATACATTTATTAATACCTTTTATCGTATACCTTCTTAATGATTGAACTGAATTGTCTAGACAAAAGACAAAGAAATATGCGGATGGTTTTATCGATTTATGTGGCTATATTTTATGATGAATGTACGCGTTATCCTTTCGAAATTAAGTTTTCTAAACAATCATTGGTTTTCAAGGAAAAATAATACACCCACTCGGTGCAAACCAGGTTTTTACTAATGAGTTACACTTATTAAGGCCAAAAACTACTGGAGGAAACAGGTTTACGAGATGAAGGGATTGACAGTTAGATGATGCCGAATATTATGATAGGATTGAACATGATGAATGGATTGAACACATTTTGATTTATGCCGAGGATTTGCCGACATTGGATTTTAAAAAAACATGTTGTAGTCTGCAGGCAAGCAGTACCGTTATACTGTGTTCCATCTGAAATAAAAGGCGTCAATACAATCTGCGTGTAACATACCAAATGAATTGCTTTTAAGTGTGCCAAACAAATGACTATGCTTTTATAAACTTAACCGTTACAGACCGACAGCACAACGTGTCCGCATTTCAAATAAAGCATGAGCATCCAATCTGCGCGTTCAGTGATGAGCAAGTTATTTATAACACGTGGTACAGATTAGCCAACATTCTACTTTAAATTTAAGCATGACAGACAGACAAAGGGATGCGTGGGTACTTTTAAAAGAAGACGCGCCCATTGGATCTGTGCATATAACGATGCCGATGCTATTTAAAACTAAAGACAGACAAACCAACCGACGCGGGACCGACGGACAAAGTCTCTTAAAGAGTTGCAATGACGCATCTTAAAATTAAGATGCCATATCTGACAAAGATATTCTAAAATATACGCGTTTGTGGTGTTTTTTTTGTGGTTGCAAGTTTTAATCTAAAAGTGTTTAATACCATAAGATTTGATCTGAAGTTGTCCTTGTACCAAACTTGAAAGTAATATAAGTAACCCACTAAAGCTGATGTCAACATAATCAGCGAGAAATGCCTCTTAAAACCACAGCTAAAACGAATCTTCATACCTACTTGAGCTTTATTGTCAATTTAAGTGCGTT
>OY744536.1:46023185-46113185 GCA_963556195.1 Sepiola atlantica | reverse complement strand
TTCCTACCTTATAACCCCCAACCTAAGTCCCGAGCCTCCGCTAATAATTGAATCAAGACATATCTTAGCATAAGTACGTGTTACTAATTCTCATCCTCTATATTATACATACATAATGGTGATCATTGGTGATCATTGGTGTCCTGAAAGGAATGCTTTGGTAAGCCTTCATAAAATCACATATAAATGCTCTGTACTCTGTAATCGAGTATCATCGAGCTTGTTTTTATTGGAACAACCCCGGTCTTCACTGAATGATCTATTTTATAAGTGAAAAATCTAAATATATATATATATATATATATATATATATATATATATATACATGGTAATACATGGTAAGCAGCTGATGATCCCCGTGTTAATATTAGACGCTTAAGGTCTCCTGTTTTTGTTTCACTCTTAGATACTTACCCCCCTTTTTATTTTTTGTATTTACTTATTTTTTTATTTATTAATTTTCCAACGAATGTTAAGTCTGCAATATCTTGGATTTAGTTAGTTTCTCTGGGAATTTAAACTGCATTTTTTTTTGTTTTGTTTAAAATGACTAAAAGCTTCTTTAGACTATATATATATATATATATATATATATATATACATTTGTTTCATTTTACTTCAGTCGAAGTTCTCAGAAATCAAGAGGCCCCTTCCTGGGGCTAACACTTAATCTCTCTATGAGATACATAGATTTTCAAATATTCTATTCAAGTTCTCCTATATTTCTCACACGTTCAGTTTGTAAAGAAGTTAAGAACATTAATTCTCCTCTACCAAAGTTATCAGTTAACTATGTTGTAGTGTATCTTTGTTGCGTTCTCTTAGTCTAACCAGATTCCAGGACGAAAATTCATCTAGTCTGCTGGAGCATCTAGCTAAGTGTTGTTACTTGAGGTAACATCACTAGGAGAAGGTGCACTATTCCTCGTATGAGCCAGTGTGTAGTTGTGCTGAGGTGGTCTGATTTGTGCTGCGAATAAATATATATATATATATATATATATATATATATACAGGGTGGGCATAAATAAGGGTCCTATTTTTAAAAATTCATAACTTTTTTATTTATTGATTTTTTTTTTTTTTTAGAATAAGTAAAGGATCCCTTCCGAAGCAAGCATGAGCCGTATTAGCCCTAAGGAACGTACCCTCATTTAGAAAACATTATTTTTGCTTTAAAAACTCAAAACAGTGTAAAAAACAATACTTTAGTTTTTGTAAGTTTTAAGAAGTGTTTGTCGGCTAAAATTTGTTTTGTTTATTTCAAAAAATCTCGGAAGGGTCAGTCTACACACACATAAAGTTTGGTGAGTTTAACTTTTATTTTGTGGAAGTTATTCAAATTCAAGTTATTCAAATTTAAAGATAGGACCCTTATTTTGGCCCACCCTGTATATATATATATATATATATATATATATATATATATATATATGTGTGTGTGTGTGTGTGTGTGTGTGTGTGTGTGTGTGTGTGTGTGTGCAAACGGTTGGTAGACACGCCGAACGCTGGTGACTGTAAACCAGTAGACCATGTTAACAAACGAGCAATTCGCATTTATTCGGATCGATTTCATTTCCAATTGCTTCCGATGTGTTGGACATTTATGATTTGTTTGTTACTTCCTGTTTATTCGGATGCTTAAAATCAGTTAAAATATGAATAGCAACCGATTTTTAGATTGATCAATTCAAGATTCAATGCTTCACAAATACTGTAATGCAATTCAAAGCACACACGTCAGAATACAATTTGTATTGTACATAAATATTGACATTAAGACATAATGTACATACACAAACGCCCACACAAACACACACACACACACAAACATATATATATATATATATATATATATATATATATATATATATATATATATATATATAAAATTAATGTGAAAAATATATATTTTAATATATCTTTTATTTATTTTTTATATTTTGACGTGTAGGAATATTAATTTTCCTTAATATAAAAGTTTTTTTTAAAGGGGAACAACATTTTCGGCCGCGATCCTTCAGCCTTCGTCAGTACGAATCAGTGGCGATTTGTGATCGGGGTTCGCGCCCGCCGACCGTTGAGAATTAGCTTCCTGCACTGAAGATTGCGTTAGCATGAAACATCGATGTCTGTAGGTATTAAAATAATTAATATTTATTTATAAATATTATATATATATATATATATATATATATATATATATATATATATATATATATAATGAATTAAAACATTACTATTATTCCAAGAATTAGAAAATAAAGTCTAGTATGGCGTACGATCGTTTCCAAAACAGTTTGGAAATACTTTATATTATTCTATTTTATAATTTGATAAAGCTAATCCAAAACGTCCTTCATAAGCGTCTTTAGCAACACGTCTTACAGAAAATCATAGAAAAAACAAAAAAACTTGTTCTAGAGAAAAATCCACTGATAGAAAGTGTCACTGGTTGATATGTTTGTAGAATAGGGGTAAACACAATGGTACCCATAAACAAATCAGCGGTACATATAAAAGAAATAACACAATACTTTCCAAAGATTTATCCTTTCAGATTATGCAATAAATTAATTAAAATTACAAATTCTTTTGTTAGAGGGGTAGTGAAAACAATAGAAATAGAAATAGAAATAAAAATAAAAATAATAAAACAGAATAAAAATAAAGTTTTAAAAATTTAAAAAACGAAAAATAAAATAAAAAATACAACATAAAAATAAAAATAAAATAAAAAAATAAATAAATAAAAATAAAGAAATAAAATAAATTAAATTAAAATTAAATTAAAGATTAAAAACAACATAAAAATTAAAATAGGAATTAAAATAATAAAAAAGAATAAGAATAAAATAATAAAATTAAAAAAACATACAAAATAAAATAAAAAATACAATATAAAAATGAAAATGAAATAAAAACTAAAAAAAAATAAAGAAATTAAATAAATACAATAAAATTTTAAAAAAAAATTAAAAACAACATTAAAAATAAAAATAGAAATAAAATAAAATTAGAAAATAAAGGTTGAATAGGATCAAGGTTTTTTTACTAAGGTTTTTTTTAAGAAAACATCTTGCAAGAGGATGCGCCGGGAAAAAGAGTAGGAGGAAGAGTATAGGGAAGATATGGACAAAGGTCATTTTGGGGGGAGAAAAAAAACACCTTATAAAAACTCTTATGGGGGAAAGAAACAGGAATAATAACGAAATAGGGGGAGTAATATAAGAAAGAGTATAGTTGAAGTGTATATTGAAGACATTGAAGTGTATGAATATATATGAGATATGAGGGAGGGGAAACAGTTTCTTAGTAATTTCACTGGTGCGTAAGGAAGAGAGAACCAGCCTTATAGGATATATATATCTATTTCCAATTGTGTTCTCATACCAATTCCGCATTCAAATCAAAATCGCAAAATGGAATGACATTAGATGTGGGGGGGGGGGCGAAGTATTCGAAGAAATATTATAATTAGAGTCCGGTCGTTAAAGACGTGTTTGTATAAAAGCAGAAATAAACAGAATCTGAGTTTCGACATGCGAGTATATTTCCCGGGTGAAGTGGATGAGATCTGTTAGGGCCAAAGGAGATAAAAATATTATTCATAACCTACATTCTATTGGGGAAAGTTTGTCTTCATACCTCCGAGGCTTGAGTTCTTTCAACTTTTTAATTCCTTTTATATATGTCCTTTATATATAATCCAGTAGGTTAGGGGAGTCCGAACGGCAACAAAAACGTACTATTCCACAGTAGAATTTGTCCTGGAAGTACTCTCTAAGTGACAAATGGTTAATTTTGAATGTGAGATGATATATATAAATGTATTTACATGTGGATTTACATATCTGAAGGGAGCGGACCACCGCTTGAAACGCGTTATATATAATTATAAAATGATAAAATGATAGAATAACAAAATAATAATAAATGTTAAAAAAAACTTTTTACAAATGTTGGTAGCCTTACTCCTTTACACACACACACACACACACACATATATATATATATATATATATATATATATATATATATATATATATATATATATATATATATGGAATACTGGTAATCTTTTTGTTCATTGGATTTAACCCTGTGGTACATTATTGTGTTTAAATAATAGTGCTCAATTACAAGTAGATCTAACATACATAGTAAGCGCTTATTAAATGGTATTCTATAAATATATGTGTGTGTGTTTGACTATGTATAAAAGTAAATATAAATATGTAAGTCTTTATATATTTTTATTTCATATTTTATCTGTTGAAGTATAGTGGTACAAGATGTCTTTACAAAAACAGAACTTTCCACCGCTTCCTCGGTGTAATGAGAGATGTGTGCGTGCGTGTGTGCGTGCGTGTGTGTGAGTAAGATGTGTTTGAATCAAAGAAATGGGGCCGAGTTTTTATTTACTCCTCTGCAGGAGTTAGGCACAAGGCCAGTTTTATCTTACTCCCACAAGTAAGATGTGACCCAAGGTCGGGTCGGGAATGTGGGGTTTGAAAAGCCAGCGCCCGAGAGGTGAGCACTCTGGCCATTAAACATTTCCTGTGCAGCCCCGTCGGCATTCCCCGGTAGGGGCGCCTCAAGTAGTAAGCAATAAACTTACTCCTCCCAAAGAGGGGAGGCGAAGCCTGGGAGGGTGGACCTCCTAGAACTGCACAGGACAGACCCATAGACCGGCGTAAATCAAATCCCGAAGGCTAAGACAATACCAGTCTATGGGGTGCAGTAACCATCGGAACAGATACTACACTTTGATCTTAGCCGAAAGGCCAAGAAAATGAGGCAGAGTTAATGAGATGAAGAGAGGCGTAAAAGTTACAAGCGTGTACTTATTCACGCGTCCCTGGCCCCTCTTTTAATTGTCACACCTATGTGCAAAGATTCATAAGGGTTATCAAAGCAAGGATGTATTGTAGACATTCCCCAAGGCTAAAGTGGATAGAGAACCATAAAGTATTGGCTTCTTCGAGGGAAAAGGGGGCGGGCCGAGACAAAATGGAATTTCAGTTTTAATGTAATACATTTTGAGCTCGTATCACCTTGCTGTGGGAGGAGGGAGGCGAGCGTATCGGGGATTGCGTTTTCATTTTATTATAAAGACTTTAAGTAAATAATGTTTGAATAGAGAAAACCGTTTAAAAGTTATACAAAGGATTCAGCAAAATTAACTAGAATAAAATACAGTATAATGAAATAGATGATAAATGTATATTATATAGGAAAAAGTGTGAATATTAAGGAAGAGAAAATATGAAAAAAAGGAAAAATGATATGTTATTTTCCCACTACGCACACACACTACCTCACCTTTGGGGAAAATTGTTGGTGAATGTGTACGTTTGTGGAATGAATATTCGATGAGTGGTTCCAAATCCTTATTCAGTCTTGAGATATGGTTGTTAAGTCTCAGAATAAGTTTTTTTCGTGTTTGCGCCTGTATTGTTATCTTTAAAAATTGGCTATAGGGGTGCATTTAATGTTGTCTCTGGTGTGATTTGCGTTATTATAATGAGTACAATTGTGGAGTGTGTGGATTTTTCTCTAATGGTTTGTTCGTGATTATATATATATATATATATATATATATATATATATATATATATATATATATATACTACGAATCAGTAGCGATTTGTGATCGGGGTTCGCGCCCACCGACCGTTGAGAATTAGTTCCTACACTGAAGATTGCGTTAGCATGAAACATCGATGTCTGTATGTATTTAAATAATTAATATTTATTTATAAATATTACTGTTTATATATATATATATATATATATATATATATATATATATATATATATATATATATATATATATATATATATATAATGTATTTGACTTACCGGAATATATTTAGTGCCGTTTTATGATTTTATAAACGTACTCAAAAGTACACTATTATTGCAACAAAACATGTAACTGTATTATAGAGTTCAGATAATTCAAATTTTTATTTTGATTGTTGTTATATAAGCCGTTCCTATGTGCAGAGTTATGCTGTGTCGATTCGGTTCTGTTTCAAAGCGTCTGTTTTTTAGATGGTCAATTTCATGTTATATATATATATATATATATATATATATATATATATATATATATATATATATAGTGAATAGTCATATCTCTATGCTGATGAGTCCCGATTGAAAAAGGACGAAACGTATACGTACATAGATAATAAACAATAACAAATATTATATATATATATATATATATATGTATATACATACATACATATTTATTTATTTTTATATATATATATATATATATATATATACATATATATGTATATATATATATACATACATATTTATATATATATATCAATCAGATTGGGTTGAGATTGCTTTCTGAGAAGGTACAGAGGCTTGTGTATGGCCTTCTACTGCATACTTTGTCTATCCAGGGCTTAACACCCATTTTAATATCATCACGGTATCCTTCAGCATGGACCCTAAGACCTTGCGGTAAAATGTAAGGTGGCATGACATGACCTTCACTGCTTAAAACTCCTAAAACCTTCAGAGTAGCTGGATATGTGGTGTGCATCGCCCGATGATACTACAGAAGAATATACACATAGCAACCTTAGGGAAAACGTTGGCGTCACATCCCTCTAGCTGAAACCAAACCTTATGAATGATCTGGAAATATGTAAAAAGTTACAGATTCTTAAAGCACTATGTTTCATTTTAAGGTTAACATCATCCTTTGAATGGGTTATCTGAAATAAAAAATATATATAAGTGTGTAGTGTTAAAATAATATATCTTCAAATAGCCTTTGCATCATGTATATATATATATATATATATATATATATATATATATATATATTATTTTATGTATCCATATATGATATTATAAAAAATATATAAAATATATAATATGCATCGATTTCCAGTCATATATATATATATATATATATATATATATATATATATTTATATATATATATATGTATATGCGTGCGTGTGTGTGTGTAGGGAAGCTTCAAGCAAAGATTGTACGCACACAGAAACACCTTCATATACAAAAATAAGGCGAATATGGCACTTGCAACTTAAAGATGAAAAGACACCCTTCACCATCAAATGGAAAGTAATAGAGAGAAGACCATCCTTTTCTCCAGTCATTAATAGATGTCCTCTGTGTGATGCAGAAAAATACCATATATTAAGGACCATCATTGACACAAATACGATCTGTTTAAATATTAGAGATGTAATATTTAAAGGATGCATCCACAGGCGACAAGCACTACTTATAAATTTGACTTACCGATACACATGAAAGCCTAGAACAATACTGTCTCTGCCCAATACATAACCCCGTAATTGCCCACTAAATATCGACTTACACTCTGGGAAATCCTCCCAACTATCAACCCTCATAAATATAAATAAAAAAATAGGAATAAATATGTTAATCGACCCATATCGACATCACTACTTAAGACCAATAATTTACACCACGTAAATATTAAATAATAGCTTTTCCAACAGTAATTTGTTCAGTTATTAAGAGGATAACACCCCCATTTCACATTATTATTACTCCCAAAAGTCTCTATATCTTAGTTAAATGTAAACCTACTATATCTCCTAAACAGATTCAATCGTGCCTACCTAATCCTTGCTCTTATCTTTAAACCAGACTTAATCAGTATACCAATAGTATTACTCCCATAAGCCTTCACTATACCTTAGTTAATAATGTTAAATCCCGAATACAAAATCATTCAAAAACTCCGCAGAGTTACTGCCCTTAGACCGATTGACAAGCTGCCAGAACCGGACCTATGTTAAATCTGTATTTAAATTCCTCTTGAATTGATTTAAAGTCCTTTAATCCAGGCCTTGAATTTGAATTTAATGTGTGTTTTTTAACCTTTTTATTTTTTCATTAGTATAATACTTAAACTAATTTTATCTCCCTAAGATTCTCTAGAAGACAAATAATTAACCCTCAAAACAGTAACGGCCAAATATACGCCCCTTATAAACATTGACTCACGGGATTTGTATAGAAATATTTTGTTTATCTTTTCATTATTTTTTTTATTATTTTTTTTATTATTTTTAAATCTTTTCTAGTTTTAAATCTCAACTGTTACATTACACCCCATTTTTTTCAAACCTTATTAAACCTCCCTAAAACTTATTTTAAACAAATATGCATAACCCTCTTAGCAAATAACGCACATAAACGAGATTGACTTCACATTGCCGAAACAGGTGACAACATAAGCTGAAGAGTGCCGAATGGCTAAGTCCTACTAAGCTTGAAACCGACGGTACTACTGTTGTATTAATTTCTCTGTAGCAAATATATATATATATATATAAACATATATATATATATATATATTACACTGATAGAAATTTTGATATTTTCAAATCCCTTGATAAATTATGGCTCCATAAGTACATCCTAGTGAGTGCTTGGTTTCTCAAATCAATAAAATTAATCTATATTTATTGATGTGGACACGTCACTGAAATGTTTACAAATGTCTGGACCAATAAATAAAATTTTGGTATGAAATCATAGATAATACATAATTTTATCTACGCGTTACGGTGGGGAAGAAGACACCTGCAACTGTATAGTCATGACTAAAGTGTAACTTTTATGGGTACATTTAGTTTTAAATAATGGGGCTCGCCCCTCCTAATCTTTGGCCTTCACACGTATATAAATCTTGAGGATAAAATGGACTTATTGTTTGCCTTTTGAGGTCTCCTCATTAGTGAAGAATATCAACACGTATGTTTTTTATCCAGAAAAATTGCACCTTTTGGTTAGCTGGGTTTTCCCCACATTGAAACAAATCTTTCTCTCGTTATTTCAATATTTTTCTCTTATCTATGTACCCACTTACACCGCTTTATCATCATAGAAAATTTTAAAAATGCAATAAGAAAAAAGGAAATAAACAGCTACAAATTTAACCTAAATAAAATATTCTTTTTAACAAATAAATATTCCCTTCAAAAGGATTGTTATAATGTATTATTGCATAGTAATGTAATGCTAACCGACCATATAATAATTTCTAAAGGGTGTGTGTTAAATGGGATATTTTAGCACATTGTGTGGCTCAGTATATTAAAAAATGTAATTCTTTTAGATCTTACTTAATTGGTTGCTAATACCGATGTTTCAAATTCAATGTAAATCGAGGATATTTAAATTTTCGAAGCGCTATGTGTGTCATTTTTCTGATCCCCCAAACCATAAAAATATATATCAACTATGAGTTAAACATCCGCAGTAACCTGCTGATTACAAATATGTTTTTCAGGGCGATGCACCGTTGCAAACTAATATCTGTAAACACAGACACAACATTTTTGTATATATATATATATATATATATATATATATATATATATATATATATATATATATATATATATATATACATGTTTGATTACCACAGGAGTGCTAACTTCTGCTTATTCAGCTTTTGATCCGTTTTTTCTAGTCTTCGTTCGACAGATTTGATGTGTAATACAAGGAGTGTAAAAATTCTTCGTATTTTATAATTTATTTCATTTTGCAACCGCCTGACGACGACCGATGTCGGTCGAAAACATTCACACAAAATACGGAGATTTTTTACACTTCTTAGATTATAACATCAAATCCGTCGTACGAAGACTAGAAAAAAGGATGAAAAGCTAAATAAGCAGAAGTTGGTACTGCTGTTTAATCAAACATGTATAAGGGAGGGAATGTTGCCCAATTATATATATATATATATATATATATATATATATATATATATATATAGAGAGAGAGAGAGAGAGAGAGAGAGAGAGAGAGATACAGACACAGAGAGACAACGGGGAAATAGAGGAAATAGAGCAAGAGAGAGGAGAGAGGAGGAATGCGGTATGAAGAATGTGTATATAATTGCAATTAGGCTTCGATCATAAATCAAAAGAAGACATTCTCTTAATTGTTCTAATTATTCTAAAGCTCTACTAATGTTTTTTGTATTATCAAAATAGTTGAAAATAATTGGAAAAACGGATATACCAACAAATACAATCGAATCAGCTCATATAGTACCCGTTTATATTTTTGTTTATTATCAAATACTTCAGCATCTTAAAATTTACAACAAAAAAACTGAATTGGCGCGAAAAGAGCGACAGAGGAAATTTAAAGAAAGAGAAAAGAGAAAAAAGATACGAAACTGAAACAAAATCTATTTGTTGAAATTAATGGTTCTTTAAATGATTTATAATTTTCCATATTTTTTTTATTTTATTCTTACACCATCATTATAACAATATGAATAATTAATGAATCTTTTAACATCATACACAGACATCAAGGAAGTAAATATACACCGAATAATTATAATACATATGTGTATAAAGTTTCTCCTTCCTTCTTCGACGGCCAGCACCTGAAGCCGTACAATCAGTAGTATAAATTCGAAAGACCGGCATTTTACATTAAATGACATGTTTATGTTTCAAATATCAATATACTCCCATTTAAGTATTTTATTTGTCCTCTTTTCAAAAGGTTAGCCACAAGGTCACGTGTGGATTGGTAACTACGTATCACGGTTCAAATAAGCATTAGCATTCTCATAGTTTCGGGGTAGCCATATTATTGGACAGTCTGAAGGTACTTCATCGGCGTCAAATCGCCGCAAACCTTAACAAACACAATCGAATCAATTCATATTTTGTTTTATCATTATCAAAATACTTCATCCTAATATAGTAATGTTCTTGAAATTTACAAAAAAATGAAATGGCGATAAAAGACGATAGAGAAAAGAAAAAGAAAGAGAAAATAGAAGAAAGGGACGAAACTGAAACAAAATCTTTTTGTTGAAATTAATTGTTTTTTATATGATTTACGATTTTCCATATTTTTTAATTTTACACAGTCATTATAATAGTATTTATAACAAATGAACTTATTATAACTCATACACAGATACAATACTAATTCCTGTATGTATAACGTTTCTGCTTTCTGCCTCGGCGGTCACCACTCCGAGCCGTAAAATCAGTAGTATAAGATTTAAACACCGACATTTTACACCAATTGACATTTTTGTGTTTCAGATGTCAATAGTATATCACCATTTAAGTATCCCACGGCCCAAATAAGCATTAATATTCTCATAGTTTCGAAACTATGAGAATATTAATGCTTATTTGGGCCGATGCTTATTTGTCACTGATGAAGTCCACATCTATATTGCCCCATATTATGGGGCAGTATAGATGTGGACTTCATCAGTGATTTCCGATAAATCAGTGCAGGAACACAATTAATATCATCTCACCTAGATTTATGAAGACCCTCTGACAGCAGTCTTCGTTATTAATGATAATAAATGTGTCTATTCACTTCTTCTATATCTGTGTACATACTACCAAATATATGCTCCAGTCGGTCGTTCATTTTTGCTAGTAATTTTAATGTTTACTTTATGTCTTTGACTAAATGAATGCATTCAATTTAAAATAGATTCATAAAATAAAAAAAAACAAATAACTTACCTTTAATTTTATTTACATCAGCTTCAGCTCCAAGAACCATCCTCTATTAAGGACGTGTCGTGCCTGATCTACAATCTTCTGTTTCGTTGCATAAATCATACACCATTAGTCGTTGCGGTGTGTTTATCTTTTTCGTAGCTGACATCTCTGGGAATTCCAGAAAACTTATTCGTGAAAACTCATTGATTTGCATTAAATTAAAAGCAGTCGGTAAAATTATTCAAAATACACATAAGAGAATAATGACGCTGACACTTATGTCATTTTAAAACTTAATGAATTTAACTAAATAATGTAAATTAATACAATTACAGTTTGGTTTTATTGCTCTCTTTCAAGATTTCTGGTGATACCAGATCAGGCTGCCCTGTAGCTCCCTGAGACGAAATTCACCTACATTGACGTTTTTTTTTTTTTTTTTTTTTTTTTTGTAAAACTTAATTATGTTCTACAAAACCCAAAACAAAAACAACAGCCCCTCTCCCTTTCTCCCTCCCCTTTTTTATTTTATTTTTCCTACCCTACTCCCGGTCCTGGATATGACCTTAAACTACATCCGATGGTAAGATCCGGCTTACGGACTTTGGGGAATGTGGAGCCTCCTCTTAATTACCATTGCTCCCAGGTCCACCCTGACCCGGAGTGGTAGTACCTGTTAGGGTCCCAACTATGGGTTAAATAGAAACAGATAAACCAAACCAAACACCATCAATAAATATTTGAACATATAAAGAACTTGAAGCATAAAAACTTTCACCAAAATGACTGCATTCGGCATTGAATAGCCTGAAAAGGGTTGATATGCCGTAAAACAAAACAACCAAACTAAACACCATGAATAAATATTTGAAGATATAAACAACTTGAAGCATAAAAACTTTCACCAAAATGACTGCATTCGGCATTAAATAACCTGAAAAGGGTTGATATGCCGTAAAACAAAACAACCAAACTAAACACCATGAATAAATACTTGAAGATATAAACAACTTGAAGCATAAAAACTTTCACCAAAATGACTGCATTCGGCATTTAATACCCCGAAGAGGGTTGATATGCCGTAAAACAAAACAACCAAACAACCAAACTTTCAAGATTTATCAACAAAATTCTTTTTAATATGTATGGAAATATAAGCAAACAATGAGAACCCATTATTTCTTTGAACTTATTTATTAAACAGTTTAAAACACCAATATGTCCATCAGCCATATCAATTATCCGGTTTCTGACGGGTCCGGTTGTGTTGCCTTTGTTCTTCCTCCTTTTTCGTTTTTCTTAAAACTGGTTTTCATGATTTTCAAAAGTCCATTGTTTATATTGTTCAAAATTTTGTGCATATTTTTTCTATTCATCTTTTCTAGATGCCTGCTTAATGTTCGAGTTTCAGGCTAGAAGTGGCAGATGAGTTTGCCGTATTCGTTGTGTACTCTAGTACTTTCGGTTTCTTTCCGTCGTTTTTTTTCTCTTTCCATGTACAAGAATAATCCAATTGACTAGTTCAAGTAAAATAAATCTTGTCATTAAATAACCAAGGAAACGACGGATGCGCCCTAAAACAAACGATCGTGACGACGCTCAGTCTGTTCCATGACACATGCAAATCCACTCAAAATACTCGAAACATTCAGATAACACTCAAATAAATAAGTCAACGCTGTTGTTATTAACACAATGCTACCAATCAATCAATCGATCGATTAGCAATGAATATCGATCTTCCAATTTCAGATTTTACTTCTTGTCTCAAAACAGAAACGATTATTCTAACGGTGCATCCATTTATCATACGCGTTTAGCGATGTAATTCTCATTTCGAAATTAAACATGACTGACCCACAATAATTATATTTATGACTTATTGCATATCAACGAAAGTGCTATTTCAAAATTAAGCGTAAGAGACAAACGAAATTGCTACTTTAAGCTTTAACATCGAATCTGCCGCTGAAGTCGTTGGAAAAATTATTGGATCATTCTACCACCCTAAAAAGTTCCTGGCTCTTGATGTAATTCTCTACTTGTATAAGTGTCATCTACCTCCTTACATGGACTACTGCTGCCACATCTGGGTAGGTGCCGCTTAGAGCACTGTCTCTTACGTTGACAGAGTCAAAATTAACTTCGCAATCTAGTGGGAAATTATTTTTTTTTACACCCCTTTCTCATAGAAGAGACGTTTCTACGCTATCTCTATTTTAACAGAATTTTCTATGGAAGATGCTCTACTGAGCCCCGATCTTTAGTTTCTCTTTGTAAGACATTTACAGCAAGAACTCGCCACTATACTACAAGGGAAAATAAGTTTCCTTACTTACTTCATGTGCCTAGGGTCAGGCGGAATTTCCATAAACAGAATTTATTTTCAAGTGTTTTCCGTCTGTGGAACACATTACCACTGGTCTGTTTCCCTGTATACTATAACAGGATCGTCTTCAATTCTAATATAAACAATAACTTCTCATAAACCGTCTTCAGGAGTAATCACATCTTGTGTATTCCATTCATCGTTTTCGATTCTCTCATATTCGATTCTTCATCAACGGACAATCCATCCATCTCATTATCACTTAACCTCGAATAGCGTTTGGCCTTGATAGGCGGTGAATGAAAAAAAATGATATTTCAAACTGAAACGTGACAGCTCGACGAAAACCTTTAACGTGACAAAAGTACAACAATATAATGTTAAACTTAAGTGTGGACAACGAACGAAAATTATATTTTAAACAAGCGTAACAGACCAACGAAAATGTATTTCAAATTTCAATTTGATAGACCTACGAAAATTCAATTTCAGACATAAGCGTGACAGACGAACTAGAATGTCATTTTTAAATTAAGCGTAACAAATGTCGAGAGTCGAACGCAAATTCTATTTCAAATATAAGCCGGACAAACAAAACAAAATGCTATTTAAAACAAGCGTGGCAAATCTCCGCCCGACAAACAGAGACTTATATAAAAATGATTAGGCAAAGCTAAAATAAGATGTGTCCCTATTTCAAACTGCACGTTTATCGCTGAACGTGCTACTTATTACTGAATTGAGACAAAACTGACAGACAAAGCCCCTCAAACAAATGCGAAGATGTCTCTATAGATTACACTACTCGGGACTTTTGTCTTACTCACTTATTCCTTAATCATTTTGAAAGGAAGAAAGAAAGTCGATCGTCTAAGATGTTTAATATCCCCACTTAAATAATATCGATCTTTGAACCGACCTATAAACTGTGAGATATTCGTAGCGGCCGATTTAGTTTTAATCGCTGTCACCTGAATCAAATTCTTATCAAGATTTCCCTCAAACTCCATTTCCAGCCGGGGGAAGCATTGGATACAATTACGGTTCTTGGAAGCTGTTCTGCCAGTAACCCCTACCTCCATCGGATATATAGCTGTCATTTACGCATGAATACTATTGGCGAAGGTGTTGGATAATGAGACGAAAGCAGGGAGACATTGTTTCATGAGAAAGATCATGCCGAGAGTTGACTGAAAACGGTCGCCCTCGTTCCAATAGTAGACCCTCGAATAATATGGACGCTCGTATAAAATAGTATAATTCACAGATTGAAGTTTGGCAACGTTGCGAGTTATCTCCATTTAGGGAGATAAGAACACCGTCTGTATCTCACTAGTGTTTATAAATCAAAATACAAGACATAGTTCTCTCGCATTTGAAATGTGATTGTAACGACGGCCTCATAAGGCGAGCACTTTGAGAGAAATAACATTGAGATTCAAATTTATCAACGTTGAGAGTTTTCTTCCTTTAGATAGATAAGAACACTGTCTGTTTTTTCACTATTGTGTTTATAAATCAAAATACAAGACATGTTTCTATCGCATTTGCAATATGATTGTCACGACAGCCTCGCAATAAGAGACTCAAATCCGGAGTTCTAATCGTTCGACCGTCGGTACAGTTACAACATCCATACTGATGATTGTTGGTGAACATGAAACATATATATCTATAGAAGGTTAAACACTACTTATTTGTAAAAATAATTAAGCCTTGTAAGTCGAGCCCTTTGAGATAAATTAAATTGAGATTCAAATTTAGCAACGTTAAAACTGTCTGTTTTATCACTATTGTGTTTATAAATAAAAATACAAGACTATCGAATGTAATTGACGTGACGGGCTCGCGGTAATAGGCTTGTGTTCGAGATACTCGGATCCAGAGTTACAACATCAATACATCAATACTGGTGATAGTTCGTAGACATGAGACATATGTGTCTATAGATATTAAAAAATATCTGTTTATTAAAATACTTATATATATATATATATATATATATATATATATATATACATGATGATTGGAAAGTAACGCCCTATACTTCTAAGTTTTTCTTGTAAGTTATTACTGAAATATAATTCTTACAAGAAATGAATAAGGGGAGGAAGTGTTATGAATTATGCAGTATGTTTTCCCCTTTAGCCCTCGCATTTCACAGGCGATGATTTTGACAATGGAAAAAATGTGTTTTTCTAGTTCGGCTGCTGTTTTCAATACTTCCATAGTATTCATCACCATTCATCAGTCAATATATCAATCTTTTTTACCCTAATCTTCGGGTTTTTGACTTGATAAGTGTTGACTTATTGATAAAAATATAAAAATAGTTTCTTTGTGAAATCAGTTTATGCGGTTTCCACGCAGCTTTAGAAGCGGGTAGCGGTTTCATGCACCCATATCGAATTTTGAATGAAATCCTATGCTATAAACTTTTTTATCATATTCATTTCTTGAAAAAATTATATTTCAGTAATAAATTTAGAGCACTTAATAATAGAGAGTTATTTTCCAATCACTCCGTATATATATATATATATATATATATATATATACATATATATATATATATATATATATATATATATATATATATATATATTTAATTTCTTACACTTTAATATATGCATTAGTGCACGATATAGCATGAGTTGTGGGTTGTCTAGTGAAGTCATAAGTATGAGTATTTGTTAGCGAAACTTTCTAGACGAATTCATGCCGATATTTCGAAGAAGATCTAAAGTAAGAGGCGTTACAACAACTCGAATCTCCTCACACAACGTGCACCGATCTATTTTCAAAACACATCAAGAATTCGAGGGAATAAAAGGAGTGCCTCTGTCAGCCTGCATGACAACATTGGAATGACGGACAAATTAATGTCTTAAATTGAGCGAAAATACTTAGTCTTTTACTGTTGCGTGTTTTGTGACACTCCTACACGACGAACATGGCGTAATAGGTTGCTTTCACGTCAAATGGAACTTTTCAAACACAACCACACACACACACACACACACACACACACATATATATATATATATATATATATATATATATATATATATATATATATATATACTTTATGTACGTGTAAAATGAATATATATATATATATATATATATATATATTTATATTTAGCCTGAAGATTACCCTCGGGGATGAAACGCGGGAGCCTCTGTGTAGCTTGATTGCCATATATATTTTCATTGCTTAATTTATATATATATATATATAATATATATATATATATATATATATATATATATATATATATATATATATATATATATATATATATATATATATATTAACGAAAAATTCGTCCTCTAAAGTTTATGGCGACTAATAAGGCAATTTTCTGCATCTTAATCACTCAGGGAGTGAAACAATCGAAATAGAAGTAGTAACCAAAAACAACGGACTTTGCAATCAGCAGTAATAACAATTACATAAAAATACACAATATATATATATATATATACAGGGTGATTCATAAATCACTTAGCTATTTATTTTTGAAATTCTAAAGTTAAAAAATACGGTAATACAAAACAGAAAGTTTATTCAACAAATTCATTTATGGGAGTTTTAAATTACAGCAAATTTTCAAAATTTCCACCTTCGTTCTGCATGCATAGCTCCATTCTTTTTTGCAAGGAATTTGCGACTCTTTGTAGCATATTTGATTGATTATGGTGTTGTGCGAAGGAGGCTTTCTGTTCACATCACGTTTCCATTGCCTAACAAATAGCAGTAATTAGAGAGTAAGATAACAATTATCAAAATTCGTAGTATGTTTGTGCTTCATATGGTAATCATTTTAAATAGCTAAGTGAAGTAACTTATGAATCACCCTGTATATATATATATATATATATATATAGATATATATATATATATATATAGTTGTATCAAACTATAAGGTTGCCAGGTAAACTAAAAATAAACGTTTATGTTTTATTCCCAGCGAAAATCATCAGGCTGATTAGCTCGGGAATAAAACATAAACATTTCTTTGTAGATTACTTGCTATCCGTATAAACGTTTCTTTGTATCTGAATTTCCATCAGTATATTTTCATACTACGTATATGAAATATAGTAATTCACATACAGCTTTTTCGTCATCTATAACTCATCAGTGTGGCTAGACCTAACGAAATCTGAACGACCGGTTACATCTAAACGCGATTAGCAGTCAAATTACTAATCAAACTGCGCCAACAAATGTTATACCAACGGAAGAAAGAATTTTTAGCGCTATATATATATATTCACTTTGTCAACATATATGTTTTACTACGCTATCGGTAACATGAGAAATCTATTCTTTACAAAAGAAAATGTATTCCTGTTTCATATGAATATTCTTAAGATAATATATCATGTCTAAATGTTATTACTTACAGCAATGCTTATTGCATAAGTATGGATATGTAACAGTATTAAAAGTATACGCATGGCAAGTGAGTTGCATAGGAAATTTTGTGTTTCATTCCCCCCGAGGAATACATCGGGTTAAATGTTATTCATTCATTTATGTCTTCTTTCCTTTCTTTATTTCTTGCTTGTCTTTCTCTTTTGATTACAAATCTATTTCTGTATTTTTTGTTTTCGTATTATCTTTGAAACTTTCGTTTATATAATTACTAGCATCATAATCCAGCGTTGTCCGGGGGTTCATGGACAACAAAATAGAGAAGTTTAAAAGGTTGTGTAACATCTTTTCTTTTATTACTTATATATATACATATATATATATATATATATATATATATATATATATATATATATATATATATATATATATATATTTAATGACTATCTAAATTCCAATGATCAAAATTCAGTCTTTTATCATATCATTTATTTTTGCAATAGCTAAATTAACAATAATCTTACAATTGTTTCACAACATACAATATGCTTTAGTCAAAGGCAATTACACGCTGATCTTCAGAAACTATAATGAAAGGCATATATATAGAAAATAAAAGGATATAACTTGAATACTTACTAGACACTGTCCTCGAGTGTTTAAGGTTTAATCTGTACAGGTGTTTGTCAGGACATCCAGGCATGAGGATACTTTTTCCTACAACTAAACCCTGACTAAATATTCAATATAACATAGTATTCGAAGCCCAAATAACACCCCTTCGATATGGCTACCCACACTGGCTAAAACGACGAATGGTGCACCCTCTCCAAGCGAGGTTGCCTCGTGTAACATCACTAAGCTTGATATTCCACCAGACTAAATTAATTATTGTCCTGGAATCCGATATAATCAATTGACTACAAGAAATACTTACTATAACATAGTCAACTGTTCAATTGAGATGAATGGTATTCACTTATTTACTAACTCAACGTTTGACAGCTAAAGGAGAACTTTAATGGAATATCTGAATATCTATGTATCTTATGTAGAGATCAAGTGTTAACTCCAGACAGGGACTCCTTGATTTCTAAGAACTTCGACTGAAGTAAAATGAAACAATAAAAACTAGATAACTCGTGCATAAACTTTATGGAAAAACAGTAAGCAGACAACACTCAAGCGGTAGGATAGTAGAATTCAAATGAAAACAGCTGAAGAGAGCCGGATTGCTAAGTCCTTCTGTGCTTGAAACCGACGGTACGAATGTTGTACTAATTTTTCTGTACCAAAATAAATAAATATGACGCTCTTAACTTTTAATTTTTAACTTTAATTCTCAATTAATCGAGCACTCTCGCTGGGATTTTTCCTGCTATATTGCAAAGAAATATATATATATATATATATATATATATATATATATATATATATATATATATATATATGCATATATATATACATCATCTCCCTTTCTCCTCTCCATCTCTCCTCCCCTCCCCTCTCTCCACCTTTAAACTATTTCCTTCTCCGCTTCCCCCTCTCTTGCGTCTCTATCTGCTCCACCTCTCCTACCCTACTTTTACTCCATCACCTCGCAACTCTCTATCACCTCCTCTATCACTTTTCTGTCAGTTTCCCTTGCAACTGAAAAAATCCGTTGACCAATTACTGCATTAACATTTAAAAACGCTCTAAATTTCGACCACCTAACTAATTTATTTTCTTTTGTACTCAGTAAGAATAAATATATATATTTTTGGTCCGAGGCAAAAAGAGTGGAAAGTGAACTTTCTGTTTACTTTCGACAGCCTCGTACCTCTCGCTTCCCTTATTTTGTACTTTAGTCCTCACATTTTATGAGCGATGTTTCGGACAAATTTGAAAGAATTGCTGGTTTCTTGGTCGGAATCTAACAATCTAGCACTTATAGTTGTTTGTTTTGTACCTTGAAGTAGTTTATTTTAAACTCCTTACATCAAATGGCTTCATGCCTTGTCTGGAGCGATTTCCATAAAAAAATGGTGAAAAAGAATATACCGCCTTTGTCGGTGTGTCTTGTGTAGTTTTATTTAATCTTAGCAGGCAGACAGACACACATACAGACAAATGTGCTTAATACGACAGATGTCCTTTCTTTCGAAGTCTCCATCCCTCTTCCTCTTTTCTATTTAATTAAATTTTCCTTTCGTTTGTTTTCTTTTTACTTACCTCCCTTCTCACACTCAGAGTTGTCGTTTTTCTCTCGTTCATTTCTTCGTTCTGTCCTTCTTTTCCGATTTAATTTAATTAATTATCTCTTCTAATTTCATTCTTTTATTCATTTATTTTTTTCTCCTTCCTTTTCCTTTTTTATACCTCGATCGTCTTTCATTACATTCGAAATTTTTTTGTGTTCTTTTATTTTTAAAACTTTGAGTTCCATTTTTCAAATTAATAGACTAACTAATGTCTAATTGTAACTCCCTTTTAATTAATTAAATAATTAATTAAGAAATTAAATATTTAATGAATGAATTTTTTTTTCTTTCTATATTTCACTTCTTATTTATCCATTCATTATTTTACTTCCCGGTGTCTTCATATTACCGGAGGAGCTTCCGGGACACTCTAAGACAAGAAAACAATCACACCCCGCCGCCAAAACACGCTGTGTATGCTCCTCCAATTGTTAACCACCCAACGAGCTTCGTCGCATTTTCTTTCTCTCAAGAAAGAAACACCTGTATCGATTTACGCTTACGTGAACGCTTCGCAGTTGGCGGCCATTTTCACTTGCGCTATTCCCGCTATGAAACATTAACATCGACAACTCATGAAATTAGATTAGCACAAAAATGGCACCGGGAAAAGTTCACTTAAAGGCATAAGATATGAGGCGAACAGACCATCATATGATTTCAAACCTATAATAAAATAAATATAAGAAGTATATTATAAAATTTCAGCGACATAGAAAATATTCTATATCTATTTATACAATGGGCTTCTTATATATTCACAAACACGTATATATATATATATATATATATATATATATATATATATATATATATATATATATATATATATATAGTCATCCACATACAGACTGTTTCGCTGTTTCACAGCTCATCAGTGCGGCTACACCAGTTAGTGCCTCAAGCCGGGATCGAAACGCAACCGTCGAGCTGACAGTCGGTTGTTAACCCTACGCCATCATACGACACTGACTGAATGTAAGTTGTATTTCAATGTAAACATTGCAATTGCGGAGATCGAATTAGTTTTTACCTAATGAGCATTGCATATATATATATATATATATATATATATATATATATATATATATATATATATATATATATATATATGTATGCAAACATTATTAAATAACACGGAGTGGTTTTGTTTGATGCGACTTTCTTTTATTTTTTCAATTTTCCGAATTGTCCATTTAATGTTTCGGTCAAATTGATATAAATATGATCCATTATATCAATTTGACCGAAACATTAAATGGACAATTCGGAAAATTGAAAAAATAAAAAAGTCGCATCAAACAAAACCACTCCGTGTTATTTAATAATGTTTGCCTAAATGAAAATATGCTGCCTAAATACACACAATATATATATATATATATATATATATATATATATATATATATATATATATATATATTAGTATTTCATGTATCCACATACAATTTTATAGGGAGATATAATTTTTTATGTATCAATTTTCAGTATTTACTTCAACAGTGCGCGATACGTAAGCTTACTATATATATATATATATATATATATATATATATATATATAGTTGTATAAATATTTGTTTTTATCTACATACGTATCCTTTTCATCCTTTCAGAAATCGTCAGTGTACAGATTAATTATTCATATCGGTCGCCGGACTCGAACCCCGAAACCCGAGTCATATTTCAAACTAAAATTCCACCGTCTTAGCCAGCAATCTATCAGCGAGAGATTAAACCTATTTGAAGGACGCCGTCGTCAAAATGTTCAACTATCCAAAGGAACATGCATTAAGCCGGGATGACGGATATATAATATATATATATATATATATATATATATATATATATATATATATATATATATATATATATATATATATATATATATTGAAAGGAACATGCATAAAGCCAAGATGACGATTATATATATATATATATATATATATATATATATATATAATCGTCATCTTGGCTTTATGCATGTTCCTTTCAATATATATATATATATATATATATAAATTCATAGAAAAATAGTTATCCACGGACACTTGTTTCGCCTTTACTGCGGCTCATCAGCGTTACTAGCTGTGGCAGGTTTAGAAACCACGACCACAGAGACTGCTATCAGGCGCTTTACCACTAAGCTACGAAGCTCTTGTCTAAAACACGTGATGTTTTTTCACGCTTATAAATGTGTCAGTTAATTAATTATCATTCTTAGCGATAATAGCTGTGTTAAAGCTAATGCTAATGCAATTCCTAAGTGCTTGAAAGATTTAACTCTTTGACATAATGTCGACGATTTTTTTAGGGACACATACGCACACGCACACACGTATATTTATTCATACATTTATTTTATAGTCATTTTTCTTACACGTGTTTCATGGCAAGGGAAGAAAAAATATAGTTTTTAGTCTAACCGTGTCAATCATCAGAGAATAGGTAGTAGCACATATAATGGAATTGTATAAAAACATATTACACCAAAACAAAGGAGAAAAATACAATGGACTTCTATAAGGAGTCTTGATAAAAGTTTGGTAGGCTAAAGTATATAATACTAAAAACTTACATAAAGAATATAGACTAATTGAAGCCCCCCCCCCTTCCAATAAAACTCGGAATTAGAATCAATGTCTCAAACGATGGTAAATAAATACGTATTTTTTCATATTTTATCATCGTTTTTCTTCATTATACAAGATGGTTGCTCTGTCTAGGTATCGATTTCTGAATCTCTCTCGATGGAGATGAATTCGATGTAAGTTTTTTTGTTTTGGGATTCTTGTTTGTTGCATCGCTATGTATTTCTTCTTATTGAGAGCTTTCCGGTTTTCTGATAAGTCCATGGAAGAAAGATCCGGGATTCACATACAAATACGGTTGTTCTTCTGTTGAACGAAACATGTCCGTAATTGTACCAGGTTTTTTTTTCAAAGAATAATTGGTAAGATGAATACAATCTTGGCCTCTAGAATGTAGCAAAATGTTGTTTATTTATATATGCTCTGTTGTTATATGTCAACAATCATCGAGCTTTCACTTTGAAAAGGTTGGCATATATAAAGAATAGAAAGTATATGCAAAAACATATTTTCACACACTTTTTAGAAATAAAAAAATAATGCACTGACACAATTTCAGCATTTTCAATGTTACGGTATCGAACAATGTTTTAGAGGTCTTAATTCTATATGTGTATATTGCAGATCCTATTTTGAATACAATTAAATATATTTATGTAATCAAATAAATAATTTTAAAAACTTAACTTGCAAATAATTTATTCTAAATTAGTCCGTTACTGTGTGGGGATAGGAATTGTTTAGATTTTTCCATTAAATTCTATACCGTCAACAATTAGATCATATTTTATTCATCCTTTTTTATTATTATTATTATAACACACGGGAAATGCTGAATATCCCCGTGAAGAATTGTTTATTTTTATCCATTTGGGGTGTTTTAAGATCGATTGTAAGATCGATCAAAGTTATCAGACAACCAATACGTAAATTTATTTCCAAATCAATATCCATTGTTCAGAAACGACCAACTCTTTAAACCAGGCAAATCATGAATGTGCAGGTGCATGATATGTCGTTGTCAGAGAATTTACTAGACCGTTGGGCTAGGATCAAGGTATGCGTACACATCTCCCGCCTGAGCTTGGCGCCTGTTGTACTGAATTCTTTTGAAATCTACATAGGTTTAAGTAGTCTATAACCAGTTGAGAAAGTGAGCCCTGTCATTTTTGGGGGTCGGATGGGGTAATAGAAATCCTGCAAAATTCTTACTTCCCATTTAAATGATTTCCTTTGGTCTCACCAAATTGTTTTTTTTTCATCTTGCAAGGGCACAATCTACTCCCTAACTCCATCTCTATGCTTTTTGCTTCCTCACCATCACTTAGATATAAGTCTGCTTTTTTTGGTCCGATAAAGAAAACAGAAAACAGGGGAATGTCTACACTTAGAAAGGTTGGGGCGATCTTACTAACCTCCCCTTGGCTTTATTTGGTTTATTTGTTTTTCTTTCGTTTTTTGGGTGTTTTTTCTTCGAATAAAATTGTGAACATATTTTATAAATTAATTGATTTTAAACTATTGACGATATTTTATGTAGAGTAATCTATAGAGTAAATGTGGTCTTGTGGCAACTGCTGAAGTGAAATTAATATACACATGATGGAAGTCTAAAAGGAAACAGTACTTGGACGAATAGGTCAAATGCGTCTAATTAAGAAAAGGATAGACAGAGGATGATCAACGACCGCCCAAACTCCCGACAATTTCGATGGGCATGCAGTGAAAATTCGATTAGTCATTGATACCGCTAGTTTTGGAATGTGTGGGACATTCGGCCTGTCGGGTTACGAAGTAATGTACAGCTTCATTCTAAGTAAACAAATTATGGGCGATGTACACATATTTCGGCTATGCAGTGACAGATGGGAATGTACTAATTGTCCCCAAGAACTAAGGGTATGGGAAAAGGTGATTTGTAAAAGCTAAGCCTGTGAGCATTAAAGCAGAAATTGTATAAATAAAAATGCAACATATTGGTAGTTTATAAATAATAATAGGTAATGATTAATTAAAAATTAACAACATATTTGTAGATTCCCCATAATTAGCCATTAGGTTTGCTGCCCGAGCACGGACCTGTTGACTAATTTGTAGACCCACATCCCGGATTTCCAACACATTCTGAAAACGCTAGTATAAATGACTAATTGGAGTTTCACTGTATACTATTACTCATAATATATATATCTGTATATATATATATATATATATATATATATAGAGAGAGAGAGAGAGAGAGAGAGAGAGAGAAAAAAAACGCTAGTATAAATGACTAATCGGATTCAACTGTATACTATTACTCATAATATATATATATATATATATATATATATATATATATATATATATATATATATATATATATATATATATATAGTAAGTTATGAAATATATTTATTGCAATTAAGCTACACAGAAACTCTCGCGTTTCATCACCACAGGGAATCGTCAGGCTAAAATAAATATATTTTCATAACTTACTACCTAGCTTTACTCTGGTATTAAGTGCTGATGAAGTAAATACTGAAAATCGATACATAAAGTACTATATATCTCCTGATAACATTTTATGTTGATACATGAATAATATATATATATATATATATATATATATATATATATATATATATATATATATATATATATTATAGATATGAAAGATGAGAATAAAAAATTGTAACGATACAATATTTATTATAACATCAGAACTCTTACTGACAAACTTCATTCTGAACCCTGTAAAACGAATAATTCCACTCTCGGACTACCGTGCACACAAGATGTATTGGACTTTACCAACAACCGTATAAAAATCAGCTTCTTAACAACATTTTGACTCCTAAATAATTTGAGTATTCTTTTTTTTTTTAAATTAATTTTCAATATAACAGCTGTTTTATTATTGACGTGTTTTTTTGACGGCGACTACCCTAACTCTACGTTTTCATCTCAACAAAATAACCCTTTATCTTTTTTTATTTTTTTGTGTATAAATTTTTTGTGTATAAAGTTTTCAAAGTTAAATGTTCTTGATAATATTTACACTTACATTGTCGATTTTTTTTATCTTCTGATGAAAAGAGTTTATCTTTGAAAATCCATGGATTAAGGATATAAAGCTCCTTGCTTTGAACTTCTGATGTTCTAATAAATAGTGTATCTTTACATTTTTTTAATTCTCATCTTTCATCTCTAGAAGAGAATGCTTTATTAAATATATTGAGCTTTATAATGATAATTATTATTAAACGATATTTCAATTATCTTTAATTTAATTCAACATTTATATATATATATATATATATATATATATATATTGTGTGTGTATTTAGGCAGCATTTTCCCATTTATGCAAACATTGTTAAAAATAACAGAATTCGTCTGTTTAATTATACCTTTTTTATTTTTTCAATTTTTCTGATGGTCTTTTTGTATTGAAATAAAAAAAAATGAACAAATATTCCAAACGTTTCTCAGTTTTCACGAACGTTTTCGAGTCTTCGTTGAATAATTCTCAGGTGTCAAAAACAAATGAACAAAAAAGCTGGAGAAAGAAGAGTATTTAAAAAAGAAAAAGACAGCAGAGAAACGCGCAGAGAACGTTTTCGCATTGTTCCAGGAAGTCGTTGACGATTTAAATTCAGCAACGCTGGATGGCCACACAGAGCAAAATCGCATTACGTTAAGCATTTTAAAATGTTACCACTGGTTTCATACACAAACATAACTGCCCTCCCTCTAATTTAAGACAAATTTTAGTTAACAACACTAAAATTATACATTCCAAAACCAATTTAAAAAATACAAAATACTGGAAGCTATTTACATAAAAACACAACAACCTAAAATTAATAACATCACATATGAAACCAGTGGTAACATTTTAAAAATTGAAAAAATAAAGAAAGGTATAATTAAAAAGACTAATTATGTTATTATTAACAATGTTTGAACATATATATATATATATATATATATATATATATATATATCGCAGCAACACATTTTCTTCGGATTTGAACTGAACTATTTTGTCTCAAAATAAGATACACTTATATACTTATCGACTTCTGAAATTGAATTATCCCGAATCAAAAAAATGAAAAGATTAAAAAATATATAAGTATCATTGATACTTACACAAATTATTACATCTATTACTAATGGAGATTTGGTATCTGTCTGTCTTGAGCCAGAAATATTCAATTACGTCTATTAATGAGCTATTGTACTATCTTTCAGTGCTTAGTTCAGGGGGTAGTATAGTATATGTTCGGTTTTCATGAGATCGTCTACCCATGCATTACCTGTTCCTTTAAAGGTAATATAGTATATGTTTGTTCGTCATGCGGCCATCCTCCCAGTAATTACCTCATCTTTGGATTGAGTAATGTACTATCTGTTCCGTTGTCATTCGACCATCCTCCAATTATTTACCTCCCCATTTGGAGTATTTGGGTAGTGTAGTATGTTCGTCCTCCCAGGCATTATTCCCTCCGTTTTTTTTTTCTGGCGAGGTAATGTAGTCTTCATTATGTGGTCATGTTACTATCCTTTCAGGTATCGTCGTTTTTAGGGGAGGGTTGTATCTGTTCAGTTATCGTGAGACCATCCTCCCAGGCATTACCCCTTTTTGTTTCAAACACTTACGTTATATATACTAGCTAAGATATGTAACCCGATATAGCATATTTTTGCTAGTATATTTAATAAAGACCGCGAACATCATGACTTCTTTCCCAGCAAAATATGGGTACTTTAGCTAGTATTTAATATTTCTATTTGACAACAAGAAAACATTTATTATGAAGGGAACATTTTTCTACGTTCACGGACCTCACTTGTCCCAATTACCAGAACTTAACCTCCGGGTTGGCTTGTTTAGCAGCTGCCATGATTAGGTTAGCAGAAAGCTATCTTTTCAAAACGAAGAGCACTTTGCACTTTGTTTTTTGTCTTCTTTACTCGTTAATGTATCTAACCGAGAGCCACATCTTCATTCGGGATATTTAAATATGCATATTACGCCGGGACCTTTTGTGCAATGTTTATCTTATTACTACTCGCCACGAATTAGATTAATTGCCGAAGGCAGATGTTTGCTGTGGAGAATTGTCGGGCTATAAATATTATACAATTGGGAGTCTGGTTCGGGTTTTTGTAGGCTATATACATATACGAAAATTATAATATATATTAATGAATGTATATAGAAGATAAAATGATCGTCAAAAGAGACGAAATAGAAACACATATTTAAAAGCCAAAAGCGTTTCTTAATATTCAGTTAGTGTTAAAATACATAATGACATCATTATTTTTAGGCTAATAGAAAGAATGACTTATTACAACCAGAGATTGGGTCATGTAAACGGTCAAGTGTGAACTTAGTTAAACAGATTGCGATAAGGTATGTGTCAACAAAACATGGCGTCGAAAGGTTTGCGATCACATGCCACCATTTTCAGGGAACAATTCTGGCGGAGAGATAAGTGGAGAAAATAGGAAACAGGTGCCAGAAGGATAATATGTAAAAACTAGATATACAAGAAAGGAAAGCTAAGAGGGAAAGCACATCGAAACACATATATTGATACAAGTCTTATTGCAGACTACAGAATTTTATCGTTTCGTAATTATGTTAAATACTGTCTCGACTCGGTGATCGCTACACCACGAATTACAATCGGGGACCCGAAAACTTGCTGCCTAAATATACATATATCAAACACACATACACGTATGTATGTATATATTTAAAATTTTCGTTTTAAAAAGTCCATTTTAAATAATTATATATATCCTTTTTTTGTATCATTAGAAAAATTGACTAGAGTTATCAATTTCTATTTACAAAACGTAATATATTTTTGGTCCCCCGATTTATGAAATCGGGGGACTTATGTTTTGAGGCATGTCCGTCCGTCTGTCCGTCCGTCTGTCCGTCCGTCCAGATTTTTCTCCGCAACCATCCATTTAATTTCTCTGAAATTTTGCATGAAGTTGTAACTTTGGTCAGGTTAGAAAGTGACATTCTCTGATTTTTTAAGAAAAATCTGGTTAGCCCCCCAGGGGGTCAAAAGGCCCCGAAATGGCAACAAATGACATTTTTTGCCCCATAACTTTTCATCCATCCATTCAATTTCTCTGAAACTTGGCCAAAATATGGAGGCAATTGTTCCTAATAGAAAATAAGTATCGCTGATCTTGGGAAAAATCTGGTTTGCGCCCCCAAGAGGTCAAAAGCCCCCAAAATGGCCCTTTTCTCCCATAACGTTTGATTCATCCATTCTATTTTCTGAAACTTGGCCAAAATGTAGAGGCAATTGTTCTGGATATAAAATAAGCATCCTTGACCTCAGAAAAATTCTGATTCGCGCTCCCAGGGGTAAAGGTGGGGGGGACAAAAATGCCACAAATTGCCCAAATTTATTGCATTTTACACTCGCTACATCGAGTCACATACAGAGGGGGACCACGCACGCGCGGCTTGTTAGTATTTAATTTTACTCACAATCAGATGTACACTAAAGTCCTTGGCTTGTCGGACATGATCGTGCACTTGCCGTAGATTCCTTAGCGTTTGGTACTGATTATATATATATATATATATATATATATATATATATATGTAGTACTTGTAAGGTTGTTAGATCATAGGTATCAATCCTGTGAAGCAACGGTGTTTATAACATAGTGCTTAATAAAGAGTAAAACTGTATTGTAGTATAGCTTTTTATTTGTGCAAACATTTTTAGCTCCATATGTGCATACAGGTTCCAGCTACGATTTTATTCAACGTCTAGCTATCTCATTCAACATAGAAGATACAAAAATGTTATCTTCTCTGTGAACTGGGGCAACAAGACTGAATAAAGTTGTAGCTGAAACGTGTATGGACTTATACAGCCAAAATGTTTGTTTATATTACGCCGGGGCCTTTTGTGCAATGTTTATCTTATTACTACTCGCCACGAATTAGATTAATTGCCGAAGGCAGATGTTTGCTGTGGAAAATTGTCGGGCTATACATATTATACAATTGGAAGTCTGGTTCGGGTTTTTGTAGGATATATACATATACGAAAATTATATATATATATATATATATATATTCCTGGGAGACATGGGCCACGTTGTATCGTCGAGACATCACTACCTTGGAAAGGTTCCACTGAATCTCTTAATGAGGAGTCTAAACGTTAATGGGCAAACTCTCACACTAAATGACACTATGTATGTCTGGCAAAGAAGTGCGCGTCATATGTAATCATATGTCGGGGTTTTACACAGATATAAAGATATGTTTTAAGTATGCCGTCAAAGACAACCTCAAAGTCTATAGTATGTAAAGGACGAGAGTGAACGGTTTTGAAGATATCGGTTTACTATGAGCACGTCTTTGATGCCGTTGTGAGATTTGAGTTAAGACGACCAGAGTACCCTATCTTGAAATGTGCTCTGCGGAAGCAGTACGTGTTGAACGTCCTAGACACATTTCAGCCGGATCATGTTTTGTGTTGCGTGTAGAAAATTTTGCCCATTGATAGATAATCCACACAGCCTCAAACAATGATATGATGTGTTTTTCTTGTCACAAAAGAAGGTTATGTAATGAAATATAAATAGTGAAATTTGATCGAATTTGGAATTCAAGGCGTGTTTATTTTGACAGGTTTTTACACATACACTGTGTTAGATAAAATACATAAACATTGGTTTAGTTATTTAGGTACGATTTTAAAATAGAAACGAACATTTGATAAATACGGTTAGCCGATCGAAAAAACGGGAACGTAGTGTATTTAGTTTCGACAAGCCAGCACATGTCATTCGCTTTGCTTTCTCAGCGGGGCCACCGTTAGGTAGCCTGTTTAAGTTAGGTGTGTGTGAGATTAAGATGATCTATAAATCATCAATAAAAAAAATTAACAACGTAAGACCTTTCGTTTAGAGTCTTCAATTGTGATCACACTTTCGTAAGGAAATACTTCTCGAAATGCGAGACGAATCAATCGGCCGAAGGTACAAAATAGACGTAGATTTTCAGTTGTTTTGATACGTAGTATCTTACCAATTTGCTAGTGAAGATAATGGCACGTAGCATAATCACTATCAGAAACTAGGTGGCCCCGAACTATTTGGAACTCTATAACAACGATTTAACATACGAACGTAGCACTTTAAACATAGGAAGCCATATTACATAACGATATCTCGAATAACGAAGAGTTGAAGCTACCCCTCCGTCACATTCTCATTATCTGGAACCCTTAATCAATATAAGGGGCTATTTTACAAGACACGTGATACCCGATGCCAGCTGAAAATTACGTGAGGGAGAAATCGGTGAAATACATAGGTGATTACAAACAGAAACCAGTGGTCTCGTATGCCATATCCTCGGAAATGCGTGTCAATGTAAATCGTGTCCGATGAGCAATTTGCGTGCCCCAAACTGAGAATTTAAATCTTGTAGTCAAGGTCTTTGTCTGTAAAGGAATGATAATAATCATGTGATTCTAAAAGTTACAAGACACCACACATATCCAATATAACACCGGGTTTCATTCACGAAGACAATCATCATATTCTGATTTTGTTCTGGTTGAGTTTCCTTTTTGTATTCATATATAAACATAGATAATGACAATACAGTCGTTGGATGTAGAGAATGTCATTGTGAATATAAAATAAGATAGGAGTAATAAAAGTTAGCGGCTAAGCGTTAAGTGCCTAAATAATCGCAAGTCACAGTCGTTTTTTTCTACTCAAGTGAAGATGTACACAGTTTACTTTTACGATTATTTAACTATCTTAATTATATATTTATACACAAAAATTAAAAATATTTTTATATCAAAAATAACAATTAAAGTTTAAGTAAATTTTTAAAAATATTATAAATATTTAGTAAAAATTAAAAATATTTATTTATTAAATGATTATATATATATATATATATAACTGTAGGTTAATATATATATATATATATATATATATATATATATATTTAGGTAAGAATAATAAATATTTATATTAAACAATATTGTGATCGCTCCCTTCCACATATATTGGGCCTCTAAGAGAATTTATAATAAGCTGCAATCTATGCTGAAAGCGAATTTCCAGCCTCTGCTGATGAACACTATATGACTAAGATAACTGTATATTTTCGTCAATTCGACATTATATAGAATTTAAATTCTCTACTTTCCCATGTTGATTGATGGTGGTCTAGGGCTGAATACCATACTGCAAAGTATAGGGGACTTTGCAACTGGGTTCGAATCCTTCGAGCGGCAGTAATTATCACCTCCTACACTGATGATTGCGTAAGCATTAATAACATGTGTCTGTAGGTAAAAAAATTATATATATATATATATATATATATATATATGTATATATATATATATATATATATATAAAGATAGATGAAAGAAGAGGGATAAACATGTACGAATGACAAACGCTACGGTCATGGGCAGTGTGCGATGTCGGCAACGACACTCGTGCGCGTCCAGGCTATGCGACCTTTACCTTTACCTTTTACGTTATTATATTTCCAATAACATGGTACAGCAATAACAAATGGAAATGAGTTGGTCAGAAGCAAAGGTTCTTAAATGCTTTTTTTCAGTTTAACTTTGAGAATCCGAAAAGATATCTTTGTATGTAAGATTACTCTTGTATATTATATAGATATATTATCAAACAATATACGGTGTATATATACTCTTTGATTCGGTATAAACGTTGAGTGTGTAAGCTAGTAAATATAGTTCATAGTGTTCATTGAATTGAACTGCCTTTACGAAGTCTTATGTGCATTTTGTCGTTTGAAGCCATAGAATTTAATATATACGGTGTCATATCAATTAAGTTCTCAATAAATAAAGTTCGTTTTTTGTCTAAAAATATCAATCGGATTTAATTACAACCATCACGGAACTTCGTATGTAATATGATTTTACACTTCAAAATCAATAGAATCTTTAAAACCTCTACATGTTCAAAAACTGTAGAATATACCAATATAAGCAGGCTAAAATTATATGTACGAAAAAGATGAAAGAAGAAACAAATTAAACACAGGAATAAATCATAAAAAACGAAAGATTTACCGGTATTGTTCGGATCATCTCTTTTCTGAAGACGTTTGTTAATTCAACGAAACCGGTAAATCTCTCGTTTTTGATGATTTCTCCCTGTATTTTTTCCGCACACACACACATACATATATATGTTTGGTGTATATATATATGTTGGGTATATATATATATATATATATATATATATATATATATATATATATATATATATATATATATGTGTGTGTGTGTGTGTGTGTGTGTGTGTACCTACCCGGCGTTGCCCGCGATGCGAGAAGTCGCATTGACTGTTCATTTTTTTTACTTATACTGAAGATAATAGTAAAATTTTAGTTCTTCATATAAAAATATGAGCTATTTGAACGTGTTGACGGAGGAACATTAGGATATCATCTATGTATTTATACTATGTTATTTTTGACACTATTTAACACATCGCTCAATAAGTCCCGGGCCTAACTAATAAAAGAAAGCTTTTAGGCAAAAATCGATTTTATTAATCGACATACTCTATTCCAGAGCTTTGGCATTTTGGCTAAGATCAAAGTGTAGTATCTGTTCCGATGGACACTGCACCCCATAGACTGGTATTATCTTGGCCTTCGGGGCTTGATTTACGCCGGTCTATGGGTTTATCCTGTGCAGTTCTAGGAGGTCCACCCTCCCAGGCTTTGCCTCCCCGCTTTGGGGAGGAGTAAGTTTATTGCTTACTGTCTGAGGCGCCCCTACCGGGGAATGCCGACGGGGCTGCCCAGGCAAATTTTAATGGCCAGAGTGCTCACCTCTCGAGCGCGTGCTTTTCAAACCCCACTTTCCCGACCCGACCTTGGGTCACATCTTACTTGTGGGAGTAAGATAAAACTGGCCTTGTGCCTAACTCCTGGAGAGGAGTAAATAAATTCTCTATTCCAGAGTCATAGACTGATTCCAACGCTTCTTAAACAATTTGCTGCCATATTTGTAGAACAAAATACGTCTTACTTTCCAGTATGACTTCTTTATTAGAGCCACATCTCTTTCAATGGAGCATTCTTCTTGTTGAAGTCTGCTAACAGCCTATACTCGCTGAGGGGGAGATCTGGAGAATAAGGTTGCTACGGGGGTAAGTCGAAATGCAATTTATGTAGTTTTGCCATCGTTGAGATCAACGTGTTACACGGTGTATTTTTGTGAAAAAGCACTTTTTTTTCTTCGTTTGTGTTCGGTTTTGCAATTTCTCATTTCAAACGCACAATTAATGCTATGTAATATTCGCTATTGATGATGCTTCATTTCTAAATGTAATCGATGAACAAAATAACTTGCGCATCCCAGTAACAATTTTTACTTCATCCTGTAAGACAGTAACATCAAGAACTTGGCTTCTACCTTAGCTGCAAAGAATTTTCCGTTCTTCTTTTGTGTACCTAAAATCAAAACTTAATTTCCACGAAAAGAGTTTTTCTAATAACTTCCCATATATTGAATGCGTTACCACGGGGCTGCTTACCCACAGACTACAACATGGTTGTCTTCAAACCCAATATCAGCAAATACTTTTCGAACTGTTGTCTTGGGTAATAACATTTTGTCCATCGTTTTAAATCCTTCCATAGTATTGATCATCATCTAACTGACTACCATATTAACCCTTATCATCAAGTGTTTTTGTCTTTGTTAAGTTGTTAATCTTTAGTAATGCAAATTAAAATATTACACCTAAGATGACACAAAGTGTCATTGAACACTTTCGGGGCGACAATATATTGCCAACAAGGACCGCTTTTTTTATAAGTTCGAACAAATTAAAACAAAAATGTTATGTACTTTTTAGAAATTATGTTTTTTATGTACTAACGAGTTGCCTCTTATCAAGGCCTATATACCACTCAAGGATAAGGGTTAATAATTTTGTGCGGAGGACAGTGGAACAACAACGTAAGGAATAATAACAGCGGTTGAGACTGGCCAGAAATTAGATTATTTAGGAAGACGGCTCAACAAGAATTCTATAGTAAGCTGGTAAGCAGTCCCTTGATATTGTGTTTCACAGACAGATACTTTTTGAAAGGAAGTTTCGCTCATGAAAGTTTCGTTTATTTTTAGGTACATAGACAAAGAATGGAAAATTATCTACATTTGTTGTTGCGACACGTGTTTTTGGTTGTAAATGTTTTACAGGGTGGGACTATAGATTGGAGCTCAGTCGAGTACCTATCATGAAATTAACGATAGAGTAGAGAAAGGCAAGCAACGTCTCTTCTGTGAGTAAGAGGATATAGGGAAGAGGACATCGCCTACTAAATTTCAAAGCCGAAAAGAATGCTTTGAGCGGCACCTCCCTAGATGTGACAAAAGTACCTACCCATCTTAGAATGTATTTGACTTTTATACAAGTAGAGGATTGCGCCTATACTTTCCTGAACAGTAGAATTATCCAAACAATATTCCAGCGACCTTAGAAACAGATTTGATGTAAGTTTTCTATTTGAGGTCTGGCGTCAAGGTCAGTCTTAGGAGCTTATCAAATCAGAGGGGGGGGGGATAGATCGTTAGGTACCATCCTGTATTATCAAGTATATTCGAGATAAGGCGTGCTTTTTTCAATTATGACTACTCCTACATTTCCCCTTGGAAGAATACCAAATTTCTACCAACCTGATGCACCATCTATTATGTATTCGGCCGACTACTTAGAAACTACCTTGATCATTTTCGGGAATACTTCATCGTGCATTCTACCCTTATAGGTTTGGATGGTCTTATTCATCTGACATTTTTTGTATTTAAATGTATCTTTTCTCGTGTTTTATTTTCATCCGCGTGTTACATAAGGAAGACCGTTGTTCGAATGGAAAGTTTGAGTGACACCTTAAATGTTAGAGGTTACTCCGAAACGAAAGTCAACGAAAACACGTCACTTCCGGTCGGAGATTTTCTGGCTCTGGTTCGGCAATACTTAAAGGAAGGAAGACGTGACCAGGGCGCAGCCCCCTATGAGGAGCGGGATCGTATAATGAAACTAGGTGTATCAGAACTAGCTATCCATCTATCTACCTATATCTCTCTCCATCTGTGTCTCTGTCTCTGTCTCTGTCTCTGTCTCTGTCTCTCTCTCTCTCTCTCTCTCTCTCTCTCTGTCTCCTTTTATTTCACGCAAGTAATCCGTCACTCTGATTTTTTTTTATTTGGGACCGTTTTTCTATTTGTATTAAACCTTTATTAAAAACGAAACATCGGCGTCCGAGTGAGTGCATCAACAGACGAGTAAGGACTTAAGTTTTGGACGACAGCACGGGTGTATAATGGCTTATACACGCACCAGTAAGTGAGGACCACACAGCATGTATCTAGTTCGACCTATTCAGTAAATGTGACATTAATGGCGGTCGTAGCGTGAGTGAGACGAACAATTTTTTATGGTAAATTGCATTATGTGTGTGCACGGCTTAAAGAATGTTTAAGATAATAAAAAGATGATCAAGTTTTCTAATCAATACGTACCGTGTGTCCAATTAAGTATTTTTCATGAAATTCTAAAAACAGATTGTATATTTTAATACAGTGCGTATTTAGCAGCTATAAAAGAAGTATGTCCCAAATTCAAGCCTGGTTAAGACATATACACGTATTATAGGAATTATTTTCATTCTTTCCCCCCCCCCCCTCTCTCTCTCTCTCTCTCTCTCTCTCTCTCTCTCTCTCTCTCTCTCTCTCTCTCCTCTCCTCTGACTGTTTCATTCCACTGGTTTTGCATCTACATTCTGTCATTACTTCGAAATTCGTTATAAATCGGAAAATACGATATTTTGACTGACTTAACTTTGTATTATTTGTATTATCCGGACTACTATTCTCATCTTGAGTGTTATTCTCACGACGTTTTGGCCGATGTAACCTCCGACCATCTTCAAGTGTATATTGTCGAACTTGGGAATCTTTCTGTCGAACCCAAGAATCTGTAGGGAATTTCGAACGGAACCCTTTATCGGTGCAGCATTCTCTCGTTCCGTCAGCCATGGCTGGGTAGAAATCTTCAATAATTCGCAATTGTATTCTTAGTATCACCCGCACTGAGGATTGATCTGTTACGCCACGAGTCCGCGTAACGGATACAATACTAAGTAAAATTCAGTTCTAATTGTCGCTCTTCTGGAGGATGAAGGTGCAATCTTCGTAACGCTATGAGAATAACAGTCAAAGTGAAAACAGTAGTCCGAATAATACAAATAATTAAAATTATCAATCCTCATCACTTGACTTAGTTTACGTAGCTTTCACTGATATAATCAGGTACTCATGTCATGAGAATTACCAACTCTCCTAATGGAAGGGGTGCGGTAGAATCGAAAGGTGTCGAACGCGGCACGCCGATTAGTGTTTCCTTGCCTCTAACCACTTCATAACTTCTACGTCGCCTCCTGTTTGCCTTCATAGCCGATCGCATTTACTGATAGCAGGCGCTAAATGTTAAGGAAACATTTAAGTTCGATTGCGTTTGTTTGGTTTCGTTCGTTTGTTGAACTGTGTGCACCTCGAGATCGAAACAAGCGTTCTGATTGGTTTCAGACACCGACAGCCTCCATAATCTGCGTTAAGAAGCGGGGGAGTGTGCAGAGCGACTCGCAAGATAAGCTCGATGGTTAGAGCAATGTATTAACAGATTTGAAATCGAGCTAGAAGTCGTAAGTTTACTTAATAGTCATTAACTCCGTGGTACATGGCGATGGTGAAATGGTTATCGGCCTACAATGAGGGATCGATGCCCCGTATTTGAATACCATCGGTTCCATAGCACTAGGTTTATTAGGGATGGTGTATACCTTAACGTGGTCACTGTTCTGATTCAACGCCGGCAAAATATTTAAACTTACTGATGCATACGGGTTAAGTTTCGTAGTACGCACAAAATTTACTAAGGCCAGATAATTGGCAATGTTACCAAAATGGCCGATTTTTATTTCTTTTGTTGCCTTTTGTATACCTTATTTTATTTTTAAATTTAAATTTTATTTTTCTAGGTATCAGTTTTTTTTTATTATTTGGATTATTCTGATGACTGTGTCTCTTCTGAGGTGTTATTCTTACAACGTTTCGGCCAATGTAACCTCTGACATTTTGCAATTGTAAGAATAATATCCATGATGATAACAGTAGCGCGAATAATCCAAATAATAAAAATTATCATAAAAAATTCCGAAATACAAAATCTGTATTCTTTATTTAAATTAAACTTTTTATTTTTGTTGGTATCTGTATGTTTTAATTAATTCTACTTTTTCGCGTTTTTTAAATTTTTTTTTGTATCCCAGTTGATCGTTGGGACATGGTCAAGAGGTGAATCTTCTGAGGGTTCATATTACCCATCAAACTGGCGAACGTTGGTCTTGCCTTCTATATACAAATCTCTCTGCTCAGTCTGAAAACAGCGTTTAATCCGTTGCTAATATGCAACATTAATATGATAAAAAAATATCACTACGCAGACCACACGGGAAGAAAGTAATATATACATTTTTTCTATTGCATTGGCTTTATTCAAAACACGTATCAAAACACTTATCATATGCAATAAGATATATCAATTACATTTCGAAACAAGATGATGTATGGTGTGTGTGTGTGTGTGTGTGTGTGTGTGTGTGTGTGTGTGTGTGTGTGTTTTAAAAAACCATGTGGTATAAATAATGACTAGAACTAGAAATGGGGATTCAAGTGACTTTTAATACATCTTAACTCAAGCTTCTCTCATTTCACCACCAACGCTCGAATCCTCAATTTCCTCCAGTTAAAACGTGAGGAAACCCTCTTTTTTGATAAGCTTCTGAGACTGACGTTCACACCAGATCTGACATGGAAGACTTACACCAGATCTGTTGCAAAGGTCTCTAGAAAAAATGGTTAGATCATTATACCGCTCCAGAGAGTATCTCACTCGTGATCCAACCCTTTACGTGTATAAAAGCCAGATACAGCTTGAGTACTGTTGTCACATCTGGGAAGGTTCCGCTCAGAGTTCTCTCTCTCTCTCTCTCTCTCTCTCTCTCTCTCTCTCTCTCTCTCTTGCCTTGAAATAATGCAAAATAGACTTCGGAATCCCTCTTCTATGAAGACTTTTTCTCGCAGGAGAGACGTTGCTAGTCTTTCTCTACTCTTACGATATTTTCTATGGTACATGCTCAAATAAGCTTCAATCTCTGGCTTTCCCCAGTAAAACATTCACAGCTAAAACACTTCTAGCTACAACTACGGTAAATAATTTTCCTTTCTACTTCTATGTACCTAAAACTAAACGGAATTTCCATGAGAAGAGTTTATTTTCAAGAACTGTCCGTCTGTGGAACACAATACCACGGGCTGCTTCCCAATTGACTACAGTATGGTCGTTTTCAAGTCCAATATTAACAACTTTTGGTTGAGCCGTCCTATTTAAGTAATCAATTCCAACCTAGATCCAACCATAATCTGCAATCCCTAAGGTGTTGGTTTCACAATTCATCTGACACAAACCATTAACACTTGTTCTCGGATGGTCTTTGCGGCTTGATGAGCGGTGATTCGTTAGTAAAAACACATTCTTAAGTTAACAAGATTTTATTGAGTTTATACGGCTTTTTTGTCTAAATAATACCTTCGTCAGATATGCAAGAGACAGGAGAAAATACCGATATGTTTCCACATTTGTAGAAAATCTTACGCATGAATAGGGTCGATTCTTGAGAATGCATCAGAAATAGAGCAAAAGAAAAGAAAGATATTTGGAGAAAATAAAGAAGACAAGGAAAAGAAAGACAAGGGTAAAATTCAAAATGTAAGACCAACTGTACCCTACTGAAAGTACAGCAACGATCAATTACTTTCTTCTATACCTATATGCTATTTCCTTTGATCTGTCACACTTACGTTTATATTTAATTATTTGTTTTAATTAATCAGTAGCGTTACTTAACGAAGTTATATATTTGAATGATGAGCAACTAGTATACCCTTAAGTGCATCTGTTGATGATGCCCCAATTTGGGAACTTTGGAATGGGGCGGCCTTACTTCTTAGTTTCTATTAATCCCATGTACACCCTGACCTGGAGTGATAGATCACATTTTGGTACTTCTACAGAATACGAACCAAATTAAGCCGACTCTTACCAAAGCAGATTTCTGGAACGAGCCAGAAACAACCGAAGCAGTTTACGAACCGGAAGCCGTGAAATAAATGAGGCGGTAATGCCAGAGAGAATGATTTAATGACAACATAACATATACTACAATAATCCCCTTGAATTGATCATTAAAAGATAATAAAGATTAGTCTGAAATAGTATAGTAAACTGAATTGAGCATTAAAATATAGTAGTCGTATCCTTTATTCTTCAGAGAGACAAATACCAAATCGCCATTATTAATAGAAGTAGTAGTGCAGTTTCAGCTTCAGTCGGACATGCCCAAAATCTGTATTAGTAATAGATACTAATAGAATAGGCTCGGATTCAGACAGATACCAAAAACAAAAGTAAACTGAATTGATAAAAAAGATAGTAATAGTATAAATTCGTCTTCAGATACCAAATCTTGCTGGAAACATACTATTATTATTACAAGTAATAGCATGTTTCTAGCAAAAAATGATCCAACGACTACTGGCAAGCCGTAAAACCCAACAACCATCCAACGTTTGAATGAAAAGTTCAAATTGACAAAATAAATTTGAATCCATCCACTATATCTCAATAGACAAACGTGCTGTTTAGAAGACAATTAATAGATGCCGGCTGTTAAATCAACCCCCTTTCAAGGTGTGCTGGTTCAGTTTAATTAAGTGTATATTCGTTTGACTTTAGTTTAGAATGATTACAGATCAATTAAACCTGGAGATCGATCAGTTCATCGGGATCAGGTCCAATAAAAGCTGACCGTTTGGCCACTGGAAGAATTAACCGTTTCGTCCAGGCAACAGGAACCTGGAAACATTCCCAAATAACGAAGTGTAACTTGGGCTACTTCTAATTGATCGCAAACAACTCTCGATGCACGAGCTTCGAGGGTTTAGCTAATTGACCTCAGAACAGGATCAATACACGTACATTTATCCGGGCTGGTATCCACGTCACCTCCCAACTGATATTTTTTTCTCTGTCTCTTCTGAACAAGAGCCCAGTTTAATAATATTAAACCAGCAGTGCCAATAGGGTGTCTATGTTCTGATTATACACGGAATCTGTTCTATCCTCCTTTTAGTGAAGACTGTCGCAATTTTTTATTTTTGCCCCAATCCTTTTTGGAGAGCTGCATTTCACCACATTAAAAATCGACCAGGTGTCTAAGTCTGATCTCATAGAGAACCCAGTCCTTCATGAATTCATTTCGTATGAATCAGACGATTCTATTGTCAGAATTGTTTTCCCAAATGTCTTTCTAGTTAAAATATTTTTAGAAAGACATCGGATACTCACGGGATGGACAACGTGAAGGTTTCCAACATCATAAGTAAAAGTGGTTCTGTGGAAACAACTAGATTCGAACGTGCCCCCCCCCCCCCGTGAGAAGCAAGTAAATAGAAACAATAAGGGGTATATATGTAGAATGTAAAATAAAGAGTTTATTAAGTGACACTAAGTCATTCGTCCGGAAGTGATACACAAACGGAAATAAAGACCAGTAGGTATTAAGTAGAAAGAGATCTTGCTGCACTTTTTAGGCAGATTCTCAAATTTCGTCAGTCAGAGCGCCTGCTAGCATCCTTCCTGCTAGCCACTGCATCCACACGTCCATCGCAATTCTCCAGCTCACATCTTTCGGTCTTCAAGATTTTTAAGGTGCAGTTGAAGCTAAGATTTTGTTTATCTGGTGCTAATCATGTAAAAGTCAATCTCTTTCAATATTGCAGTGCTTTTTAATCATACGTTATCCCCAATTCTCAGATCCTTTACAGAAACAGCTATCAGTCGCACTTTAACGCGATTAACTACTTCAAACGTTGTGAAATGATAGAATATAAAATAATTATTAAACTTATATCGGCCACCTTGTTTTTAGGATATAAAATATCGATTTTATTAAGTGGCCATCAGTCATTTACCTGTAAATGATACACAAACAGAAATATAGACAGTTGATACAAAGGACAAGGCAGTGTACCGAAGATTATATGCAAAGAGAGTCTTTAACCTAATAGGTCCCGAACTGTCTAGTAAGCTCCGATCACTGTCGCATCACCGCAGTGTTGCATCCCTGTGCTTATTTTACAAGTACTTCCACGGAATGTGCGAAGGGGAACTTACTGCATTTGTACCCCCTCAACGCCAATGTTCTTGACAAACTTGACTAGCAGTTAAAAAAAAACCTACCCCTTCACTGTAGAGGTCCTTAGATTACGGGAAATGTTCTACTCTAATAGATTTTTTTCCTGACACAAGCGGAATTTCCTCTCTTCTCCTTGTTTCTCCGACTGTACCAACATGTAGAAATTTAAATGTAATGTGAACAAACATCTTGCTGCACAACTCCTTACTTAGGATTCACCCTATAAATGTGTCCGCTTATCAAAGTAGCCCCTTTCATCTCAGTGGCAAGATGTCTTGTTTGAGGTGAATTAAACTAAAGTAAGTGTAGTACAAAAGAATAATAGTACAAAAAAGGACGAGGATAAGACTGAGAGTATACGCATGCGCAATTGTCACTATTGGGTTAGTCTTATTAGACTGGGCAATGTTGAAAAGAGATAGAAACATGAATAATGATTACAAGTATTAGGGCCGGCCGTAAATAAAATTTTACATTCAGAAAAAGTATATTTAGAGTAGGTCGTGTATAAAAGCTATTATTTAAAGTTAATTATTGACATTGCATTTTCATTTATTTAGACATTAAATATTTTCGAAGTGAATCTTTTTTTACTTTTATAAACAAAATGAAACTATTTATTCTATTCCAAAATATATACGCCGTTCCAAAGTTAAGCGTTATACATCAACAGAAATGCAATTTCAAACAAAGCTGGTGCAGACCAAAGAAACTGTCATTAAAACATCTCTTTCCTACAACCTTTTTCTCAAAGAAGAAATATTGCTAGGTATTCTCTACTTTATCGTTTCATCCTAACTGCTCGACTGAGCTTCAATCTCTATAAAACATTCACAGCAAAAAGCCTTTTCTACAACCACTATGAACAATTTTTATTTCTTTCCGTGTGACCCTGGCCCTACACAGAAATTCCATGAGCAGAGTTTCTTTCCAATCACTACCCGTCTGTTGAACACAATACCACGGGGCTGCTTCCCAGCTAACCACAATAAATCCAATGTTATAAATTCTCGTTGAGCTGTCTTCTAAAATTATTCTGTCCCATTTTAACGATCGTCTCAAATGCTCCATGTGTTTGGCTCACCGTCAATCTTACAAACACTTATCATCGGGCCAATAACAGTTCTCTACAGCTAATTTTTTTAGAATGTCCTTCTCCCTCTCTATTATCCTCTGGCTCTCTCTCTCTCTCTCCCTTTCTCTCTCTATCTCTCTCTCTCTCTCTCTCTCTCTCTCTCTCTCTCTCTCTCTATATATATATATATATATATATATATATATATATATATATATATATATATATATATATATTAATAATAATGGCGAGGTAGCCATACTTACCAAGGACCGAGAGGCCTATAATACTAAAGCGAGAAATAAATTATTCCTTCCTTACTATAATAAAGCGGTTAAAATATTTTAAAAATTAGAATGGAGGAGAAAAAGTATTATAGGCCTCTCCGTCCTTGATAATCATGGCTACCTCGCCATTATTATAAAAATCAATTTAAAAATGTTGTACCAATAAACACACACACACACACACACACACACATATATATATATATATATATATATATATATATATATATATATATGTTTATATATATATATATTTCTCACAAAAACGATTACATTTTCTATTCCTTTCAACTTACTATAGGGATTGATACCTTTTTAATTTCCCAGTTTAAGGCGTGTTATTCCTAACTTCTTTTTTTAAGTTAACCGATTGAGACCTTATTTTTTAAGAATATTAGAGCGAACATGTTTTTCACTACATTTAAAACATTTAAATATATATATATATATATATATATATATATATATATATGATCTATTATTATGTAATTATTTTTATTGGTAGTTGCAGCGTTCGTTGTTTTTTTTGCTCACTACTACTTCGATTGTCTCACTTCCTAAGTGATTAAGATGCAGAAAATTGCATTATTAGTCGCCCTTAACTTTATAGGACGTATTTTTCGTTAATATATATATATTTTCGTTTATTTTATACTTATTTTATACGTACATGAAAATATTTTTATTTGTATGTACGTATATATTAAATAAATAAATATATATATATATATATATATATATATATATATATATAGTTATTGCGAACATGTTTTTCACCTATTTTAAACAGGTGTACACTCGTGTATATATATATATATATATATATATATATATATATATATATATATATATATATATATATACGAATGCACACATTCTGTTTAAAATGAGTAAAACACATGTTTGCACTAATATTCTTAAAAAATAACGTATCACTCGGTGAAGTTAAAAAAGGAGAAAGAGTAACACTCGTGTTTGTCGGTAAAATAATTAATATTTATTAAAAATATATTTAAATATAAGGATGGACCCCTAGGTTAATTTTTTAGCAGGCAGTTACACTAAGGCCCAAAGCAACGTTGCTTTTTTCCGGCAAGTTGCACACTGTTACAGCTTGCTATACGCGTTCCCTTGAATTGACATTATAGACTAACTTTCCTACTGCACGTGTTGACTAATTGTGGCCTGACGGTAAGACCTCAGCTTGCGAAACCGAAGGTGACTTTGCGAATCCTTAGATAAGCAATAATTAACGTTCACTAGACTGATGATTGCATATAGCATGTAACACTAGTGTGTGTAGTTTAAAATTATTAATATTTATTGAATATATATATATATATTATTTTTCGCCATAAAATGCTAATGGTTAAGGTTACTATTTCTCTTTATAATCTACTAACTTTTCATCTATTGTATTGTGTTATGTACTTAATACTACCCAATAACTTTCTAATGTTTTTCTGATTATTCAAATTTCAATTAAAGGAATCAGATTTTATGTTTTTTCCTACTGTTCTTCGTCCCGGCTCTACTTTTATCATCGCTCACTCTGTTGCCAAATAAAGACGCCGTTAACAATAGCCTCGTTATGATTTGCAGTTTCTATTTTAACTCCGAGGGTGTCAAATACAACATGGCGTTTCGGGCAAGATCTCTACGCGGTCATATTGATTGGAGAAGAGAAAAACCGACTCCAAAACTGATTATGGCAATCCGTCTGAAGAGGTGTGCGATTCGTTCAAGTCAAGTTAAACGGATATAAAAAAATATTGTCAGAATCGTGGGTCAATTTTAGCAGCGTATTGATTTGGGTGTTATTTGTCCAGAACTAATTTGTTTAAAGATATATAAATTCCAATTAGACAATGAATGTCTCACACGAAAATAGTCATCTACGTAGACTATATACCCGAAAGGAATCACGGTTAAATATCGAATCAATCACTGTATGTTTTAATGAAGCTCTTCACAGCGTTCAACCGGAAACAAAAAAATTAAATTGTTGAATATTCGTGTGTCTAAATCTACTAATCAGAGTGTTGGGTGTTTTAGAGGAAGTCAAGCGAGTTTATGAACAGACTACTCTAAGGATGAATATTGCACCAGAAAATATCCAAAACCGATTCGGATTAGTAACACATAATAAGACATGCTGACATATACATACACACGCACATGCATATATATATATATATATATATATATATATATATATATATATATATATATATATATAACATCATTAAAACTTCAGTTATTCAGAGAAACATCTACCGGCTGTAACATTGTGAGTAAACATCCAAGATCGAAACAGTAGTTCGAATAATACAAAATACCAATCCTAATCTCAAAATTATCAAAACACAATACGCAGGTGATTTATGAATGGTGGTGCCATTGTTACTCCTTACTTTTTGTTATGCGTATGTTCCTTAGTGCTCCTAGCTGAACGGTTTTCAAAACGGTAAGTAAACAACAAAAGCCTGCGAAAACAATGTCATATTTGCAGAAAGTTCCGATTACAGTCATATACTCCCAAAATATCATGTTAAACGACAACACAATAAATTAACCTCTCTTTCTCTTATAGCTCTCACGACACAGATAACACCTAGTCCTGTTATTTTTCAGACATACATTTTATGGAGATGTACTTTATCACATTTAAACATCAAAATAAACAATTTTCATCAAATTAGATTAACCATTGTCATCGCATTATTGGCACCATCTGAGGATTTAGGTTGCTAAGTGCATGTTTTAGTCGATGTTTTTGTTGCTGCGAAAGAGATCTTAAAATAGGGATGTTATTTCCTGTTTCATTCAATATCGTGTAATTAGCTTCGATTAAAAGGAGTCGTATTGCTGTTTCGGGCTGACAGTAGACATTACACTTAAGAATCTAAATGACTGACTGGCGAAATGAGTGCTTCTATTTTAAACTGAAAACACGCGCGAAGAGGAACGTGTAAAATGTAAACTAGAACTGAATCGAATCGTATACAATAGAATATATATATATGTATATTTATATACAATTATATATATATATATATATATATATATATATATATATATATATATATATATATATAGGTAAAGTATACATCCACAGAATAAGAATCTACAGAATGTTAACTGGCTTATAAAAAAGTGCTCAGTAGTAAATAGAGCTAGTTATATATATATATATATATATATATATATATATATATATATATATATATATATATATATATTTATATATATATAATTATCTTTATTTACTCCTGAGCACTTTTATATAAGCCCAGATGAAATTCTGTGGATTTTTATCCTGTGGATGTATACTTTGCCTGGATTACTATATATACGTTTCGGTCGATGTAACGTCCGTCCGTCTTCAGATATATCTTGTCCACCTTTGGAATCTCTCTGTCGAACTCGGGAATCTGCACGGAATTCTGGACGGAAACCTTTATTTAATCCTAGGCTCTCTTTCTGTCAGCCATGACCGGGTAAACGTCTTCAGTAATTCGCAATTCCAAATATCACCCACACCGAAGATTAAACCTTTAACCGTCAGAAAAGGGCACCTCGAACTGAATTTTACTTACTACCTTATTCGTTACGTCACGGCTCTTTGCGGAACATTCTAGTATAAATTTTGGGAGCAATAAAGCTATTCTTGTATTCTAAAAATTCCGTGCGCATTCCCGAGTTCGACAGAAAGATTTCCGAGTTTGATCAGGATACACCTAACCTAAGGTCAGGGGTTACATCGACCGAAATGTTGTGAGAATAATACTCAAGATGAGAACTGTAGTCTAAATAATCCAAACTATACAAATTATCCATCCTCATCTCAAAAAGTAAGAAACACAAAGAAATATGTATTACTACTACTGCGTCGAGTTTGAACGCATTAAATTCCTGTGATTTGGCGCATGAATATTTGCAGCGTTACGGTCGTGCTAACTTTCTAAGGGAGAGACAAGCACAGTTATTACATAGAAAATAATTTATGTTACCTCCCTCCTAAATAAATAAAAAAAGAAACTTTTGACCATTTGTCTTGAATTTGTTATGTCGCTGTCTTGATTGAATAATGCCATGTTTCTTGAATTTGACACTTGAGTTGATGCCAAGGAGCAGAACAGTTTATTGACTAAAACAAATAGAAACCGAACATTCTTTGATTTTAGAGGTGCTGTGTGACGTGGGTAAACTTGGGATGCCTCGAAAGATCAAGTGACTTGTCAATCTATCGTGACCGTTACGGTCGAGATGTTTTCTTTTCACTCCATGAATGTGTCTCCCCTAGATCCTCTCTAGATCGATATGTACGTACTTTTGCAGCCACTACAAGTGAAATGCCACCATCCACCATCTGTTTCGCAGTTTGAACACACCCTAATAACCGACGTGTTCTACATTTTGATCTTGTTTGGCTCAGCTGAAAAGATGCATGGAGTTTCAGTTTTATAATCATACGGACGTAAATTTAGTTTAAAAAACATGATTCATCACGTGTTTATTTTAGAAAGGCGTGTGCCATTTTCTTTTAATTCAACTTTAATGTTATTAGCGTTACCTACACACCGTTGCCCGGGAGGCTTTTTAGTTTCACTTTTGTTTCGCTTTGTCTTCTTTTTTACTATCTTTTTACTATTATTTGTGAATTCATTACGTTTCTTCTCTAAACCTCACAACATGAGTCATTTGTTCCAAACTCTATTAGAAAATAAAATCTATTTGTTTTTGTTAGGACAACTAACGAAAACGAATTATGTCCCTTGAACCAATTCGGGAGTTGAGAGTTATCGCCCTTGGAAATGGAGACCTGCCCAGAGAGAAGATAAACAAAGATCACGACCTCAGACTGTTAATATCAAAATCGCGTCCAGCGGCAAAATAATTCATTATTTAAGTTTTAATAAATATGTTAAACGTTTATCTTGATAGTTCATCCATTTTATTTACAAGTTATTATTTATTATAACTTAAATTACGAGGTTATAAAAGTTTTGTATATTTAGCTTTTGAAGTCTTTCTTATCAATATCATGTTAAAGTGTCGTAAAATCATGTTAAACTGTCGTAAAATCGTCGTAGAGATCTCCTGAGTGGCTCTTTTCGCTATATTGGATACAATACAACGGATCCACATGCCGTATGTGAACGTTGCGACCTGTTCAATTCAGCAGGAGTTCTGCTTTAGTTATTCCGCGTCTGTTTTTCATTCTACTCTCTTCCACAATCACTTCGCTTCGGATTCGCTTACGCAGGAATATTCCTTGTGAACATCTTTTCAAATCGAACTCTAATAAACAATCACTATTCTCTATCGCTTTCATAGTTTCTCACAGAAGAGCTTGGCACATAATAAAATAAATTCAGCAAATAATTCTCATTAAATCGAATGATTAAGTAATGTTTCTGATTATAATTGAGACTATGCGTTTATCTACATGTATGTGAAACTGGGTTACTACACACGTCACACGTCTTATTCATATAATAACACGCTATAGGATTTTGTTTTCGTACGTACGTTATCACTTTTCACACAAAAATGAGATGGTCCGACCTTACCAATGTACAAATGGATTGTTTCAAAATCAAATTATGTAGCCCAATCGATTAAAACAGTACAGTTTTAAATAAATACAATTTTTAAAAATACTATACTAACCCCATTAAGAAAGATAGTATATTGGTCTGAAATATAGTAAGCCGAATTAGCACATAAAAGTAAATAATAGTATAATTTTGGCTTCAGATATAGAGGTAATAGTATAGTTTCCATTTTAGAAAGTAACAAATACCAAATTTCTATTTGTAATAGATGTGTTTGATCGCGTAAAGAAGATAGAATACGGCGGCCTTCGGATGGTAATTCATGAAAGTGAAAAAAAGAAAGTGAAATTCAATGTTGATTCCCACAGAAATGAACAGCAGACGATCATGCGAGAGATGAAATGGACATACTTTGTAGACTTCATAATGGGCATTAAAAGTATACCGAGATCTATGGAATATAATTAGAAGTACGTAGTGTTAATAAAAAAATAATTGTCTTTTCGTCTGCTACGAGACTAAAGATATGAAATAAAAGATAAATAAGCAAACATTTTCGCCAAAATCAATTTCTATCTCGGTGTACATCGATCAATTGTTATCTTTCCAGTCTTTCGAACAGGAAGTAAAAAAGCATATCTTTATGAAAAGAAAAATTTATTTATTTGTTGTATATGTGCAGTTTATGTTACTCCGTAGTTACGATACTCTTTCTTTATTTTATTTCTTCAACAGGAGTAAATTTTCTATGAATATAACTAAATAATTCGTCTTAATAACAATAAAACAAGGGAATCTGAACTGTCACCGTAGATATATAAGAAAAAAACTATATGACAGCTCCCCGGTTCCCTAAAACACTGCAGCGTCAAAAACGGTCGGTAACACAGAAAATGCAGTGAAGATGTCTGAGAAAATGGACACCCGTGAAGAGAAATCACCGTCTAAACATCGACTGGAAGGGCACGGGAAGTACTATGAAACTGACTAAAAAAAACATCAACTGTTATGAGCGATAGCTCAGTAATAAAGTGATATATAATGGTGATCGAAAGAAGCGATGAGTACTGGAAATCTGGAGGGACGTGTTGTAACTCCAACTCAAGGGAATACTATTTAGCTTTGTGGGTGATAGATCACTTGTTATGACTCGTGTATGAACTACTAGTAAGTACGAAATAAATATAATGCTAATAATATTCACCAAAGTACAAAGTTATTCCAGCAAACAGAAAAAATTTGCCAAATAGTAGATTTCCTCGTTCCAGCTGTTCATAGATTGAAGCCGAATGGTTTAGAAAATCTAACTTAGTATATGAACTTTGTCATGATCAGAATGGAATAGGGAACATGAAGAAATACTAATATCTGTAGGAGCACTAGAAACTGTTCCGAACACTTGGAGAAAAGACGATGATAAATTGTAATTAAAAGATGGTCTGACACCACATAAACTACAGTATTACTGGAGAGAGGTTGAATGCTTACTAGAAATAGTTTGAATACGTACTAGAAAGAATTTGAATTGCTACTGGAGAGAGTTCAAATGTCTACTAGAGAGTGTTTTAATTGCTACTGAAGAGGCTTTAAATACATACTGGAGAGAGTTCATATGCCTACTTGAGAAAGTTTAAATGCTTACTAGAAAGGGTTTGAATGCTTACTGAAGCGAGTACAAATGCTTACTGAAGAAGGTGTTAATGCCTATTAGAAAGGGTTTGAATACCTACTAGAGAAAGTTTGAATGGCTACTGGAGAGTGGTTGAATGCTGACCGGGGAGTTCACATTCCTACGAGAACGAGAGAGTTTGTATGCCTACTGGAGAGAGTTTGAATGCTACCGGAGAGAGTTTGATTGCCTACTGGAGAGAGTTTGAATGCTACCGGAGAGAGTTTGATTGCCTACTGGAGAGAGTTTCAATGCCTACTGGAGAGTTTGAATGCCCACTCCAAAGAGTTTAAATGTCTACTTAAATGGTTTGAATACCTACTAGAGAAAGTTGTAATGTCATACTAGAGAGAGTTCAAATGCATACTTAAGAGACTTTAAGTACTTACTGGAGAGAGTTCAAATGCCTACTGGAGAGAGCGTGTATGCCTACCGGAGAGAGTTTGAATTCCTACTGGTGAGACTTTGAATACTTACTGAAGAGAGTTCAAATGCCTACTGGAGAGAGTTTGAATGACTATTGGCGACCATCTCGAGTGCCTTACGTTTCTGTGTACAGGGCTTTGTCAGGACATCCTCACATGAGGATACTCCACATACAAGTATACCCTAGCCAAGTTTTCAAAATAAAATAGTATTCGAAGCCCAAATTTGATCCCCTCGGAATGGCTATACACTGGTTCATACGAGGAATGGTACACATTTCTTACTGATGCTACCACAAGAAATAGCACTAAGTTGAATACACCACTAGACCAGCTTAATTCTAGTTTTGGAATTAAACAAAACCAAACAAAGATCACAAAAAAACATAAACAACATAGTTCATTTGTTCATTAGGAAGACGAAAAATATTCTTCAATGCTTTACTTGCTCAAATAATAGAATGTAGAGAATAACTTTAAATAAACGCTCAAATATCGATTTTGTCATCAAAGAATAAAACGTTAGCCCCATGAAAGGGCCTCTCGATATCTGAGAGCAAATCGAAGTGAAATGTAAAAAAAGAGAAAGCATCCGAAATATTAAGAAAATTACCAGAGAGCACTACCCCACGGAAACCGACACTTCCAGAGTAAAAAACACAGCGTTACCAACACCGATTCGTACCACAGAGAAAGATCGTATATGGCCGGAAAGGATTGATAGTCTTGGGCGGATAGCACCATCCAAATCTCGATTTAAATGACTCAGAAATTGCTAGGACCACTGGAGAAAAATGTTGTCACACAATTTCTAGAGAAAGTAAGCGGCCTTTATAAGGACGTAGCAGGGTTACCTGGCGTTACTCGGGGCAAAATTGTAACAAATTTCTATTAAAATATCTATCTATCTACCTTTCGCTTTACGTCTCTTTATCTTTCTCTCTTTTCTCCTCCCCCATTTCTCCTTCTCCCTCACCCAACAATGCTTCAAATTCCTCTCTGGCTGAGCATACACACACTTACATACAGACAACTCTCCTTTATATAATTGATTCCCCGAAGGCTGAGTCGGCAGTTAATTTCCAAATAATTACATAATAAGATTGAAAATTGCTACAAATCGACCCCCCTTAACAAAACCTGACTTAGTTAACTCCCAAAGAATGAATATTTATTTTTAAATTTTAGATATTATTCCACCGGGGCAACACCGAAGAAGAATATACAAACTTTGTGAGTGGTAGTTTTGTACATTTTACTTTTAGTTGGACATACACACAGAGAGATACACGCAGACAACTGGCCTTTACATAATAGATCATCCAATAATAAACAGTAGTTTTGAGAACGCAAAGTTATTCAATGATGATCGAAAAAAGCGGAAAATACCGAACCTCTTAGGAGATTTATCCTCTCTGTCTCGGTCAGTGAATGATTACTAGTAATTACTAGTGAGCAAGACATTTTAATAATAAAAATACAAATATAATGAAAACGACCCTACAACCAAGCGTCAACTGGACAGTCATCCAGTTCGCAAATTCTCGGAGTCTTGACTAACGAAATCATCACCAAAACACTATAGACGAAGTCTCGCCAATTTTAAAAGAGTACAGACGTTGAAAGGGGTACACCTACAATAAGTTTATTGGAGCACATTCCGTGGAAGTACTTGTAGAAAAAGACATGGAAGATACACTGCGGTGATGTAATAGGAGATGAAGCTTGATGGATAGTACGAAACCTTTTTAAGTTTGAAAATCGTGTTTGCACCTTGTCCAAAAGTTAATGCACCAGTCCAGATGTGGCAACACTACTTCTTGCACAACTCTATGGTGACTTTATACATACATGGAATACGTTTGATTTAAGAAAACAGTAACTAAGTGGTTCTCCGATACGTACAAATGCAAGTAATTTAGAAATACTATTACTTTTCTTATATTTTTGGTTTATTCATTGTGACGTCAAAGATAAAGGAATCTTCTAATTTCTAAATCTCTCTCCAAAATAAATTATATTTTAATTTTTTCATCATCATCATCATCATCATCATCATCATCATCATCATCATCATCATCATCATTTAGTCGCGGTTGTGTCACATATTCTTCATACTCTCTCACGCTACTTCGCTCTATACTCTATCACAACTGGTATGTTTTCATAGGTGCATTGTGTGTCCTCTGCTAGCTGCTTGAGTTAGGTTCTGTGCGGTCTACTTACTCAACCGCATCCCCTTTTTGGTATCTACAAAAGAACATCGCTGGTGATTTCAGTTTTAGTCCTCCAGCAACGTCCAGCAAATATCGTCCTTCTCTCTGATCAAAGCTGAGATTTGAGAAAGGTGTCTCTGGTGAGGTGCTTCCTCCAAGAAATGTTAAGAGCAGCTCTTTGAATTCTGGTGTACACGCCATCAATTTTATTCTTTAATCTTTTGGTAAAAGTCCAAGTGCTAGATACATATACAAGAATCGATGTAACAATGCTTTTATAGAAGTCACATTTCATCTGGGTAAGAAGATTTGTCTTCCAGGTCGCTTTCATCGTGTTCAGTCGAGTCCAGACGTTACTGATTCGCGCCGTTAGTTCATTTACTTTGTGATTTTGCTTCGCAGTTTTACACCAAGATAGGTAATCTCGTCGACATTTTTTAGACAAGTCCAAATCAGGGAAGATATATTCCCATGTTGGTTTAGAATAATGCGCTCTGTGTTTCTTGTGTTAAGAAAAGTCCAATTCAGTTTGCTGTTATTTTTGACACAACGTGGTAGAACATTTGCTTGTTTAGTTGTGTCCGACAAAATTGCAAGGCCATCAACCTAACCTGCGTCAGTAATTTTTCCGCATGATACCCCCTTGCTTCTTGCAGGTACGAATGCCAACCCATTTTCTTTCAACGTGTTAACTGAGATACAGACGCTTATGCAATAATAAATCTTGCCATGCCTCCCGTTTACGGCTCGGCACACTTTCTAACAAAGCCGGGTGTTTTAGCCTGCAACAGATCGCCTCGTGTGGCAGAAATAAATACATAATAATCTTTCTGCACACATCGTCACTCTAACGATCAATCGGTTTTGCTATATCTGCAAGTTCACAGCTACCTTCTTTTTTTAAATATTATTTTTTTTTTACTTTATGTCCATACGGAGTAAAGTATTTTTGCAATTTATTAATGAGTTCTTATCGGTTGATCTATTTATTGAAAATGAAATTGAAAGTGAAAGTTGTTCATTGATTTCAAAAGAAATGGACAAAACAAGACCAGACTAGACACTGCGAATAAAGTTTATAATGAACACAAACAGCATACACAGAGCTATCGAATATAATTGGCTGTAGATAGAAATCGTTGGATGAAGTTTTCTAAAGGACTAACGATATTAAATAAAAACCAATTAATAAAAAATATCTGTCTAAATTAAAGAAAAGGTGGTATATCAAGTTTTAATAATAACAATGACGATGATGATGATGATGATGATGATGATGATGATGATGATGATGATGATGATGATGATTAAAATATAATTTATTTTGGAGAGAGATTTAGAAATTAGAAGATTCCTTTATCTTTGACGTCAAAATGAATAAGCCAAAAAATTGTAAAGAAAAGTAATAGTATTTCTAAATTACTTTTTTCTTAAATCAAACGTATTCCATGTCTCTATAAAGTCACCATAGAGTCATGCAAGAAGTTGTGTTGCCACATCTGGACTGGTGCATTAACTTTTGGACAAGGTGCAAACACAATTTTCAAACTTAAAAAGGTTTCGTACTGTCTGCCAAGCTCCATCCCCTATTACATCGCCGCAGTGTATCTTCCATGTACTTTTCTACAAGTACTTCCACGGAATGTGCTCCAATAAACTTATTGTAATTGTACCCCTTTCAACGAAAATACACCTGATCCAACGAACTGCTTAAAAAATCGAAGCACTTCATTGCAATGGTTCCTAGATGCTGAAAAGAGTTCTATACTGATAGCTTCTTTTACTTTCGTCCTTTCTTCCTTTCCTCCTTTCTTTTTTATTCCTTTATCATTTTCCCTTTTTCTTTCTGCTACATTCTTTGTCTTTTTTATTCTGTTTTATTCGCTCTTTACCATAATTCTTCATTTCCTTTTCCTTCCTCTCACTTGTTTTGTTTCGTTTTTCCCCTTCATTTTACCAATTCCCTTTCTTTTCAATCATCCCTCTGTCATCTTTCTCTCTTAATTTATGATACATTATTCCCTTTATTCTTTTATGTCTGTCTTACTTTCTAAGTGTAGCATTTTGCTCAATCTTCCCCTGCGTCATTCAAATCCGTCTACCCCCCTCTTCTCCCCATAAAACGAGCCAATAAACGTCATCCGTTCTATAATCGAATTCTACTGTACCAACTCAGAAATTCCTCGTTATTTCGCCTTCTAATTGTTTACACAGCAACGAACAGAAGAAAAAATAATCACTCCTATGAGAACCGTCTATACGATTTTCAAATCAAATCTTTACACCTGTAGGAACGTTGAATATCGGTGCGAGTGTCATTTGTGTACATATTTCATTATTTAATTAACCAATCATAGCTGACCAAAAAAATTCAATTTCACGATAATGTATACACATACTTTTAAATAATTGTATTAACTGTATATTTAAATTAACCTCCGTCAAAATCAATAAATGCACGAATCAATGACCATAATTGTTGACATCAGCAAATCGAATGATCCGTATTCATGTTAGCTAATGCCTTCACTACAAATAATAATTTTAAGTAATATAAATATATTAAACTAGAGGAATTCTTATCCCAGGATGGGTGAAATTAATTATCCGTTTGGCCTGTCCTTCGGCCTTTTGACCGGGATCAAAGTGTAGTATCTGTTCTGATGGATACTGCACCCCATAGACTGATATTGTCTTGGCCTTTGGGGCTTGATTTACGCCGGTGTATGGGTCTGTCCTGTGCAGTTCTAGGAAGTCCACCCTCCCAGGCTTTGCCTCCCCTCTTTGGGGAGGAGTAAGTTTATTACTTACTGCCTGATGCGCCCCTACCGGTGAATGCCGACGGGGCTGCCCAGGCAATTTTTAATGGCCAGAGTGCTCACCTTCTCAGGCGCTGGCTTTTCAAGTCCCACTTTCCTGACCCGACCTTGGGTCACATCTTACCTTGTGGGAGTAAGATAAAACTGGCCTTGTGCTTAACCTCATGGGGAGGTAAATAAAATATATATGTGTGTGTGTGTGTCTGTGTGTGTGTCTCTGTGTGTGTGTGTGCGTGTTCTCTCGCGAATTGTTTTGAATAAAAAATACAAGAAATGTTGATTAGCAAAAAAAAGATCAAATATTGAATCCTTGGGAAATTATTTTTGTAGCTTACAGAACAATCTATTTTTTTGTTCCAAGTTCCATTTTTGTTCTCTTATTTGCGATGTTGGGGGAGAACGTTTCGTTATTAATTTCTTAATTCAATCCGATTCGAGTTTTTTTTCATTATCGCCTTTTTCTGTGGTGGTCTATCATTTCTGTTTTATACGGAAAGGCTCCATCATCTCTCCAACCAATCAATTAAACCAATCTGATTTATATTTATTTCATTTGGCACGGATCGCGCCATCTTTTAACTTTCTTCTTCTTTTTCTTCTTCTTCTTTATTACTATCATCATCATCATCATCATCATCAATATTATTATTATTATTATTATTATTATTATTATTATTATTATTAGTTACTCATTAGGAGTTCTTGGCCTTTTGGCTGAGATCAAAGTGTAGTATCTGTTCCGATGGATACTGCACCCCATAGACTGGTATTGCCTTGGCCTTCGGGGCTTGATTTACGCCGGTCTATGGGTCTGTCCTGTGCAGTTTTAGGAGGTCCACCCTCCCAGGCTTCGCCTCCCCTCTTTGGGGAGGAGTAAGTTTATTGCTTACTGCCTGAGGCGCCCCTACCGGGGAATGCCGACGGGACTGCCCAGGCAATTTTTAAACCACACTTTCTCGACACGACCTTGGGTCACATCTTACTTGTGGGAGTAAGATAAAAACTGGCCTTGTGCCTAACTCCTGGAGAGGAGTAAATCAATACTCATTAGGAGTTCTAACGCGAGTCATTATCAGTGAGTGCTAGCAATGACAAATGTTGTTTCCTGTTGTTTGAGTGGCAACAAAAACATTTCCAGTACTCTCCACCTTTTTCGATAAATGTTCATCTTATTTTGCGTCATGGCAATAGCCGTTGACCTATGATTTCTCGCTGATAACGACAGGTGGTCATTTCTTGAATTTGATTGGACAATAAGCCTCACCTAGGTTCCTGTAGTCTTTGCCGCCTTCTAATAAACATGTAATTGGTGCTCTCCCTTCTCGATCTTTCCATCATACTTGACACTACACGACCATTTTGTTTGGTACAAATCACGGCTAGTGCAACCACGTATGTGTCTATATGCGTGCGTGGGTTTCTGTTTTTAGGGGGGGGGTGAATCAGATTATGGGAATTCTTGAAAGTTTCAGTTCCCTTGGACTTGTATAATATTCTTTCTATATCTTTTTGTTCTATTTCTTTTTCAACTTACCTCTGATTAATTTGCGTTCTCTAAGTATGTCGGTTGGTTTCCGCACTCAAGGCTGTTTAATGGTGTCAATCCTCCCTTTGATACAATTCTTTTTAGTCTTTTTAAAAAAATTTTCGGGACTTCCTTTAGCACTCATGAACTTATTAGTCTTAAAGTATTTTTCTTCGTGTTCCATATTCCTTTCAGATCCCTTACATGTTCCATTCATTTCCCTATTGTCTTGCTTCGTTCATCTTCACCCTTTGACGTGTCATGACGTTGAAGTTTACAGATTCGCAGAGTGTCTTTTCTTTCTGTTGACTATTATCACGTCTAGTCTCCTTGCTTAGATGAGTTTGTCTGCCTCTACTGCAAAGTCCGAAATAGTTTTATGCTCTTCATTTTCAAATATTGTTTACGGTGTTTGTTTGTATCATTGTTCCGCGTGCTTAAAATTCAGACGTTTTACTAGGTTCTAGTGAACTGCCTTTTCCACGCAGTCATGTCTGTTTTGGTATTTCTTTTTGTACTAGTTTTCTGCATTAACTGATTGTGTCGTTCGCCGTTTGCTTTACTTCCTTTCTTTTCTTTCTACTTCTTCTTCTTCTTTTTTATTATTATTATTATTATTATTATTATTTCGTTGTTTTGTTTGATTTTTACTTTCGGGCTATTTTTTCATCAATGCAAAACAAAACCTGTACTTACAGAATGTATTTTTTTCTTCGCTATAAAGATAGAATTTTATAAACCGACGTTGTCTATTTTTATGCATAAATCCGAAAAGATATATTTCTGATTCCAATTTATATCATGCTAGCAGGCAATCTCTGCACTGCCCAGGAAAGAAAGAAACTGAAACTAATATAACCATTTTGGCATTTTCGTGGTTTAATAACACTAAGAATTACACTGTATATATATATATATATATATATATATATATATATATATATATATATATATATATAGGGTTTGCCATATGTAGCTCCATGTTACATTTAGTATATACAAATATAATTGTATAGTTACTTAATGCGGACTTTGTATACATACATACGCGCAGCCCCACACACAAACATATATAAATGTATATATATATATATATATATCATTTGATAATAAAGCTATATAAGAAAACACAATAATATATACACACACCTATATATATATATATATATATATATATATATATATATATATATATATAATTACATAAAAATAACTTCCAAAAATAGGCTAACACTGAATCCAGACAGTAGATGTTGTACACGCAAAACTGTATCTCAATAATTAATAATTACAAAATTAAACTAACTTTTATATATATATATATATATATATATATATATATATATATATATATATATATATATATATATATATATATATATATATATATATATATATATTGGGTTAAAATTATACATTATAGTGTCTGTTGGGTATATCGAGGTTTCCTTTCTCTGACTCTGTAAGGTCTGGGGTAAAAACCGGCTTATAGCGGGTTACTGACTATTCAGCACCGCTCAGTAAGAGAAGATTCCGAGAAAAAAGTGAAAAATATACAAATCACCGCTTTTCTGCGTTTTCCTATAATAGATAACCCGTTTTCGTAAACCATTTCCATTTTTTTTTACATTATTGGAAGTTACTATTTTATGAAAATTGTTGAGTGCTATTTATAAAGTTCAATTGCATAAATAAATAATCTTAGATAATAAGTCAAAACAAAATAGAATTCAATCTGACAAATCAAACCTTGCTTTGGACTAGCCAATTTACATTTGTTATTGACGTATCATGTTGGTTGGCAACATTATAAAGTACTTAGTTATAATTTATTTTTCCAATACTTAAGGTCGACGCAGACGATTGCTACAATGAAACATTTTAAAATAACCACCTAAAAATTGAAATCGACAAGGTGATAACTCATTTTAAAGTGAAGAATATAATAGGTGTTGCCTACCTTAAGATTAAAAATGTGCAAACAAATTTAAATTAAAAACTTGAATGATTTCACTATATCCCGGGTAACGCTGAGCAGGTAGTGCACGTTAATAATAAGAAAACTCTCTGCTGTTGACCTACTTTGAATTGGAGCCTCGTATTGAATGTCGGTCCGCCATTTTATTTAGGCTAATCGCTGTTCTCTTTATAAAGGCTCGGTTTCATTGAATAACATGAGGAACTTGTCTATTGTTTTATAAAAACCAAACGACAACAAAAACGAGAAAAAAATGCACACCAACAATATACAGAGTTAAATGAAAGTAATCCTAGAATAACTCGATCAGTCAGTCGTTGTAACAAACTGATTGATAAAAGTGTTTTCTTTTCTTACTTGTCTTCAGATGAGTCATAGGATGTGACGGTCGGCGTTTTCATTGCTAAACATGTAGTTTGAATGAACGCGTCTTAGTTATAACATATCCAAATATCGATATAAGAGGCGCTGTCTCTGTCAGTCGAGTTCCGTTATTAGAAGTTTAAAATAGAATTTTAGTTGGTCTGTAACGCTTAAGTAGAAAACGGTATTTTACCGCTAATCGCGCAAGTTGAGTAGACGCATCTTATGGCTGATAGTCCAAGAATCTCAATAAGAAACGCTATCACCGTAAATTGATTTTTTTATGCGTAGATAAGAAATAGACTTTCGATGGTCTGTCACGCTGAAGTTTGAAAAAGCATTTTTGTTGGGCTGCCACGCTTATGTTAGAAATAGCATTTTCGTTGGGCTGCCACGCTTATGTTAGAAATAGAATTTTCGTTGGGCTACCACGCTTAAGTTAGAAATAGCATTTTCGTTTGTCTGACACGCTTAAGTTAGAAATAGCATTTTCGTTTCTCTGACACGCTTAAGTTTGAAATAGCATTTTCGTTGGTCTGACACGCTTAAGTTAAGAAATAGCATGTTTGTTGGTCTATCACGCTTAAGTTAGAAATCTTTTGTTGGTCTGTCATGCTTATGTTAGAAATAGCATTTTCGTTGGGCTGCCACGCTCAAGTTAGAAATAGCATTTTCGTTTGTCTGACACGCTTAAGTTTAAAATGGCATTTTCGTTTGTCTGCCACGCTTAAGTTAGAAATAGCATTTTCGTTTGTCTGGCACGCTTAAATTAGAAATAGCATTTTCGTTGGGCTACCACGCTTAAGTTATAAATAGCATTTTCGTTTGTCCGACACGCTTAAATTATAAATAGCATTTTCGTTGGGCTACCACGCTTAAGTTATAAATAGCATTTTCGTTTGTCTGACACGCTTAAATTAGAAATAGCATTTTCGTTGGGCTGCCACGCTAAAGTTAGAAATAGCATGTTCGTTGGTCTATCACGCTTAAGTTAGAACTCTTTTGTTGGTCTGTCATGCTTAAGTTTGAAATAGCATTTTATTGCTAAATGCACACATTTAATAGACGCATCTTATTTCTCATACATACACGCATTTTTATAAGAAATTCTCTCTGCGTCGGTTGTTTATCACGCTTAAGTTTGAAATAGAATGTTTGGTGGACGGTCACGTGTAAATTTCAAATAGTATGTTTATTGGTCTATCACGCTTAATAGAAATAGCATGTTCGCTGGTATGTCGAACTGAAGTTAGAAATAGCATGTTCGTTGGTATGTCGAACTGAAGTTAGAAATAGCATGTTCGTTGGTATATTAGGCTGAATTTAGAAATGGAATGTTCGTTAGTATGTAAAGCTCAAGAAAAAATAGAATGTTCGTTTGTCTGTCAGGCTTAAGTTAGAAATATCATGTTCTTTTGCATGACAGATTAAATTAGAAATAGCATGTTCGTTGGTATGTAAGGCTTAAGTTTTAAGTAGCATGTTTGTTAGTATGTCAGGGTTAAGTTTTAAATAGCATGTTTGTTAGTATGTCAGGGTTAAGTTTTAAATAGCATGTTTGTTAGTATGTCAGGGTTAAGTTTTAAATAGCATGTTTGTTAGTATGTCAGGGTTAAGTTTTAAATAGCATTTCCGTTTGTTGTACAGGCTTAAATTAGTAATAGCATGCTTTTGTATGTCAGGCTTAAGTCAGAAATAACAGGTATGTTGGTATGTCGGGCTTAAGTTAGAAATAGAATGTTCGTTGGTATTTCAGGCTTAAGTTAACATAGAATTTTCGTTAGTCTGGCAGACTTAAGTTAGAAATAACATTTTTGTTGGTATGTTAGGTTTTAATTAAAACATAGCATGTTCGTTGGTATGTTAGGCTTAAGGTAAAAATAGCATGTTTTTTGTATGTAAGGCTTAAGTTAGAAATAGCATGTCCGTTGATCGTCTACAGCTTGAGTTATAAATTGCATGTTCGTCGGTATGTCACGCTTAAGTAAAAATAACACGTTCGTTGGCGTTTCAGCCTTTCGTTAAGAAGAGGATTTTCGCTAGTCTGTCAGACTTAAATTAGAAATAGCATTTTATCGCTAAACGCGAAGATAGAAACGAGGCATCATATTTTTGATGAGTCCAAATGAAAGAAGCATTTTTGGAGAGGGGTTCTGTCCCATTCTAGTTTTAAATAGTTATATTATTTGTCTGTCACGCTTAAGTTTGAAATTACATTTTCATTGCTCTCTTACGTTTACGTTTGAAATAGCATTTTAGTTTATCGGTCACGCTTTCGTTAAGAAAAGCATTTTATCGCAAAACGTGAGGATTGAACGGACGCAACTTAATTTAGAAGTGTATGGCATCTCCATAAGAGATTATGTCTGTCTGTCTATGCGTTGGGACATTTATGGTTTGAATAGTGTGTTCGTCGGTCTGTCACGCTTAAGTTTGAAATATCATAGTTGTTGTTTTCTTATGCGTAGTTTTGATTGTAATATATGTAATTCGTGTAAGTCTGTGACGCTTAAGTTTGAAATAGCATTTGTGTTTCTCTGTCAGCGTAAGTTTGGAATCGCATTTCTATTGTTAAACGCGCAAATTGCATGGACGCATCTTAAGAAAAAATCTTCTCTTCTTTTCTTTTGTACAACAATTCTTTCAGCCGGCCCAATCGAAATGCAGGTTTGCCCGCCATCTTTGAAAAGCCGGCAGTAAAAAAGAAAGAAAAATCAAACTTGATTCATTACCCCAAATCAATGAATGGGATTTTGTGACGCACATTTTCACGTAATCGACTAAAAATACCCTTTTTGTATTGTCTGCAAGTCTATCTTTTTTCACCCAATCCATAAAGGTTGATTTTCTTTTGTCTTAACACTTTATTCTTGCATATATATATATATATATATATATATATATATATATATATATATATATATATATATATATATATATAAGAAGGAATAGGTAAAATAAATACCTTTTGAAGCATTAAGATTCGATATCAATTTTTTTTATAAAAAAGAAAAATAATAAATCGAAACCGATTTTATTTTATTTTTTCTATTATAAACTAGCATTTTTTTTGTTAGTTTAAAGTGATACAGATATTTCGCCAAAACCTGCCAGCCTCGGTGTGTAATATATCCTGATGTCATCGGATTTGTATTTTTTTTTCTCTCTCCTACCGGCTTGTTGTTATTACAGCCGGGCCAAATGCGTTAGCTGTTGTTTCCCACTATCAAATATGAAGAACGTGAATGCAGCACGTGATTTGTATAAGTGTTTTAAGGTTCATATTTTTTTTTTTAAAAGCATCTATTGTTAAATTTAAGAAGGAATAGGTAAAATAAATAGCTTTTGAAGCATTAAGATGCGATATCAATTTTTTTTATAAAAAAGAAAAATAATAAATCGAAACCGATTTTATTTTCTTTTTTCTATTATAAACTAGCATTTTGTTTGTTAGTTTAAAGTGATACAGATATTTCGCCAAAACCTGCCATCCTCGGTGTGTAATACATCCTGATGTCATCGGATTTGTATTTTTTTTTCTCTCTCCTACCGGCTTGTTGTTGTTATTACAGCCGGGCCAAATGGGTTAGCTGTTGTTTCCCCACTATCAAATATGAAGAACGTGAATGCAGCACGTTATTTGTATAAGTGTTTTAAGGTTCATATTTTTTTTAAAGCATCTATTGTTAAATTTAAGAAGGAATAGGTAAAATAAATACCTTTTGAAGCATTAAGATGCGATATCAATTTTTTTTATAAAAAAGAAAAATAATAAATCGAAACCGATTTTTTTCTTTTTTCTATTATAAACTAGCATTTTTTTTTGTTAGTTTAAAGTGATACAGATATTTCGCCAAAACCTGGCATCCTCGGTGTATAATATATCCTGATGTCATAGGATTTGTATTTTTAGAAAAAAGAAAAAAAAATCGGTTTCGATTTATTATTTTCACATGTGCATATAAACTACTTTCCAGTTATGCCCCCAATCTTTAACTAACTGTGAAATCTATAAACGTCTGAAACCTTGGAATACAAAACAAATGTTTGAATAGTGATTCTTAGACGCGTAAACCCCCAAATCTCTAACCGTTTAAGCTATAATCCCAATATGTACCCTTTTAAACCTTCTGAATTGTATATAATTTTGTCTTAATTATAGTGCTTCAACAGATTACCCATTAGACCTCACGTTTAACGCGTCTCAATCCTCCATCCTATAAAATATATAACCCTAAGTTTAATTTTCCGAACTGTTCCCTTAATGCTGGCCATGCTACTGTATTAACTTTATAGCACCCCAACCCACAACTCTTCACTTATATCCATCCTGCTTGGCAAAATCAAGCAGCAGTTTTTTACATCTATGCTTACTTACTAAGGATGAGCTGTATCTAAACAAACCCCATCCCACTAAAAACGAAGCGGCAGCCGAAGTATCCCATCACTCAACACTCTCCTCCCATATCCCCCACCCTATCCTATCCCCAACTCTCACCGGCCTCGAATTTAACCTAACAATTTCTTTTAATCTCTAGAAGCCATCGGATAAACATTTAATCTTCAATGAACCTGCCTTCTTCCTGTATTCTACTCGAAATCTGTACAATATCTTGCACTCAAATCCTTAGAAATTTTTACTGGGGTCCATGAATAATTTAAAGATGGCCTCAAACGTCCAACCTACACAGTAACCAGCTTTTTCTCTATGCCAGTCCAACATATCATTCTATTGGATTAATTTCTTCTGGATTTACAATATTTTGACTACATTTGACGCAGTTTCCATGTACTTTTAACCGTGAAGTTTTTGCCTTTCTATTCTTAACCATTTCATCACTGGACATTTTGTCACTGGACTTTTTTCTATCGCGAAATATTCTGCATTTTGACAACCTTTTCACACAGTTACATCCACTTTCTATTATCTTCTAACAAATTTCAAATTTTAAAGTTTGGCTACTTCCCTGCCACATTATCTACCTATGTAATTCATCTTATGATAACATTTTAATCTTTTAAAAGCCTGGCTTAGGAAAGAAAAGATTTTAAAAATTTCAAAAATCAGAGTATCTGAATTTTCAGGAAACGTTTCCCCTTTTTACCTCTTTTACATAAAACTAAATTCAACTAAATATAGCCCACATTACGACCTCTTATATCTAGCAGCTGTGTTCCAATATTCATAATGATCGTGCTGTTCTTATTTTAGGAGTCAATTGTGTACATACAAATATATAAACATATACACATATCTAAATTTATGTAAATAGATATATATAGTATTTACTATAGAATATTTTGATATACCTGGAATATGTTATTATTTAGCGTTTGCTTGAATTAAATTTCACAAGAGTGTAGGTGTTGGCTTGACTGTGTTCGCGTATGCAATGAGAAATAATGGAATGAGAAAGGAGACTCGTGAGACAGAGATTCTTGTAAGTGAACTTCTGCGTCTCATCTTCCATCTTTACGCGCCAAGAACTAATTAACAGCGAATCACTGTCGACAGATTTACGCGCTAGCTCCTGCCCATTGTTACAGCGCCGAAATTTAAATAACAAAACACGTCATGAAAGAAAGACATCTCTGCCGTAAACCCTGCTAAACCGGCCCCGCCCCTACACACACCACAGCTGATAAACGCGAAATCCTGCTTAGATAATTTGCAACACAATTAACTGTGCTACTGCAGTACAAGAGTTCTTAACAGAACAAGTTTTAGAAAACGAAAACCTCAAACCAATTTACATACAATGGTATATTTACATACTTAGTTTATTGAGCGGGGAAGTATCTTTACATTAAACAGGTACAATGGTGTCGCGTTCCCAATTATGGTTGAGTTGATGGTATATGATGCACAATAGGAAATGTCTGATTGAGATATACGGTACGGTGAATGGTCCTGGTTGGTTCCTGTAACTCCATGTGGAGATACCAAATATGCAACTAATCCATAAACATGTCGAATGCATATATATATATATATATATATACATATATATATATATATATATAAAAATATATATATATATATTTACATATATATAAATAAATATATATACATTTACATATATATATAAATATATATATTTATATATATATATATTAATAAATATATATATATTTACATATATATAAATAGATATATTTATATATATATATTTTATATATATTTTTATATATATATAAATAAATATATATTTACATATGTATAAATATATATATATATTTACATATATATATAGATAAACGTATATATTTATATATATATAAATAAATATATATATATTTACATATATATAAATATATATATATATATTTATATATATAAATAAATATATATATATTTACATATATATTAAATATATATATATTTATATATATATATATTTATATATATATTTATATATATATATATTTATATATATACATCTATATATTTATATACATATATACATATATTTATATATATATAGTTATATATATACATATATATATATATTTATTAATATATATATATTTATATATATATATATTTATATATATACATCTATATATTTATATACATATATTTATATACATATATTTATATATATATATACATATATATATAGTTATATATATATATATATATATATATATATATATATATATATATATATATTTATGTGATTATTAATAATCATCCGGACAACACACAAACAGCTAACACCACACTTGATGTTATGTAAGATTTTAAGAAAAAATAAATAGTATGTCCCATTTCGATTCATTATTTTTGTTCCTTCCAGCTTACAACCTACCCGACACTTTGTATTGCCCTCAACCTTTTTAAAACATACTACTACTATTACCAGCAATGCTTCAAGCAAACTACCATTCTCTATTATATATATATTTATATATATATATATATATATATATATATATTAAAAGATGAAATAAATCCGACTGTATGAGTTAAAATGGAAACGAAGAAGAATTGAAACTCAATGCCTCGCCTAGCTGTTGCCTGAGCTTTTTCAAGAGGAAAAACTCTAAAAGTGGCAAAAACGAGAAGTTCTGTTATTTGAGGGAATATATATAGTAAAAAGACGATAATAAATTCAAATTTATTTAGAGAGGGAAGATAAACAAATACGTATATACATATGCATATATATAAGGAAAAAAATTTAAAGGAAAAATAAACTATATAAAATATTAAAAAATATATGCAATAAATAAAATTAAAATAAAAATATTTTATATATATATATATACATATATGTTATCTAAATAAATATATATATATATATATATATATATATATATATATATATATATATATATATATATATATATATATATATATATATATATGTATATATATATATATAAGGGTAAAATACAATCGAAATGGACATAATTATAGAATAGAATCACTCAGTTTCTAGGTTTATATTGTTTTCATTGATAATAGCTTCAGATAGGAAACATAATAGAATCCCATTCTCTGTATAATTGTATTATTTGAATGAGTTATGACAGCTGTGTCGATTAATCGTCGTGTAGATTTGGTTTTGTATGGGTTTAATTAAAGTTGCGTTTGTGAGTAAACTACCGATCATATTCCATAATATGAGAACAAATAGCGTTTAGTGTGTTGTAAGTTTTGATAGCTCTCTTTTGTGCTCGTAAATTCTCTTGTCCCGGTTGCGTTGAGTTTCTCCGATGTAGTCTTTATCACAATCTTGACAAAGGATTGAATATACGTGAGCTTTAACTGTAAGGATAGTGTTGAATTTAGTGGATTGTCGGACGATATCCGTTATAGCAGATGAAGTTATTTTAGCCATAGTAATACCTAGTTTATTTAGGTTGGTGCAAATAGGGTAATTAATGGTGTTAGTCAGTAAAGCTAAATGTCTATTTTGTATATGTCCAATTGGTTAAATGTTGTTTTGTTTGCGATTTTAGTCAAGCTACATAGATTTAAATTTTTTATAGACTGATTACTATTTAGATTCCCCCAAATCTCAGCTCTTCCCGTTTTTTGCCACTTTTATCCTTTAAAAAGCAAATGTGCTGTCGGATTGTCAATAAATTATTTTCTCAATTCATTTAAGTCACCGATGACTATAGCGCAGACAATATTAGTAGATATGGTAAAAAAGCATAAAACGTTCTGTAGATCTAGTTTCCTTGTTTATTTGCTTGTCTACGTGTACACTGCATGACGTCATTGTGTTGTGATGTCCTCGATTAAGATAGAGGTGGGTCTAAATATGCACAGTGAATAGCGTGACTAAAGGATGATGTCATCCATTATTTTTTATCTATAAAAAAACATTTTTCTATTACTCAGCGAATATTCTTAGATATTAAAGGGAATTAATCATGTAATGGTTTATTTCTATTTACTTCTGCAAAAATAAATGTCTAACATCACGTTATATTTTAAAACATTGAAAAGAAGTTGGCACATTAATTATACATGATTGTTTCATCTTTATATTAATGGATTAACGTCAAGTACAAAAGGAAACCGTTTCAGATATACAATTATTATTATTATTATTATTATTATTATTATTATTATTATTATTATTATTATTATTATTATTATATAATTACTAGTTCTTTACACATGTAAAGGATATAAGGGTGGTTGTACGTGTAATTGTGAAGCAAAAGTTGCGCAACCCCGACCACACCTCTTCTGAATCGGCATTGCCTGATTCTAGTAGCAGTGAGAAGTCCATGGTGACTGGAAACAATGCCGAAATAAGCGGAGGGCACATACCGTACCTGATATTCCGAAATGATCACCCATTTTAGTACTGACCAGGTTGAACGTCGCTTAACTTTCTAACAGTAACCGATGTTTCAGCGTGATTATGTCAATAATAACCAATGGTGTTCTATGGAACCTGAGTGAAAATAAATCTCCTCATATAATGTTGTTGTTGTTGTTGTTTCTATTGTTATGCAGCGAATTGTTTTCATTGGTTACCTTATAGCTTGTATAAAATAAGGTTTAGCAGAAATATTAGTAGAGTCAGGTCATTTGGTGCAACTTGTTATACTAATGTTAATATTTTTGTTTTGTTTTTCAGGTAAGTTACTATTGATCACAAGATGGCGACACAGAAGAATAAAGAACGAAAGACAGAATGGAGCAAAGTGAGAAATGCGACGTGGGGTTCGAGATATTTTCTTTGTTTTGCCGTCCGTTTAAGAGAAAAGCAAGAAGCGTGCGGTCGCGTTCGATAATGGAACTATTGATTAGTCGCACGGTTTTAGTTTTGGCTGGATATTCTGTCAAGTATTTATGACACAGGCCAGAAAAAGAATAACGCCACTGAATATGCGCCTCTCCTGGCCGAGGCAGACACGGAAATAGAACAACGATTTTTTTTTAAAAATAAAACGGTAAACGGTTCGATAACCCTTTCCGAAGAATACCACAAAGTGAAAAATGAGACTCGTATAGGATTATAACCTGTGACTTATTTCTACATTTTAGGCTTTCTCTAGACGTACTAACTTGTCAGTCAAGCAGTCAAAGACGCTGCCCGTGTTAGGCAGTCCCTATTCTGAATCACTTGTTCGAATTTTGTACTTTGTGGTATTCTTGTTTATCTCCAGTCCCGCGGACTAAATAAATATTTTGTTTAGTGATATTAGACGCGAAAACATTAACATCAACAAAGGCAAGCAGCGCACTACATAACATATGCACACGCGAACGCGAACACATACATATATATATTTATTTATATATGCATTACAGAAGATTAGAACAACATTGGTACTGTCGGTTTCATATCCGACAAATAGAAACAGCACGTAACATTCTTTTTCTGGATTCTACTCAGCTTCTGTTGTTGTCTACTGCTTTTGAAAATGGCGACTTTCGCGCTGCTTAAGGTCGTAATGATATTTCAATCCTTTATCCTATTTTTTCTAGTTTGGGGTTTATATTAGAGTATTTTACGAATATTTGCAGCATGAGTTAGTTGAAAAAATGTTATTTTCTGGATCGGCGATACCAATGTTGTTCTGATCTTCTGTAATACATATATAAATTGATATTACGCTCTATCACTTATCTTACAAATATATATATATATAAATAATTAATTATAAATATGTATTCATATATATATATATATTGAATTCTAATAAAATTTGATTGACACCTTATTTTATTACTTCATTTTATATTATAATATTAATGCTCTATCCAGTATATTGAGCTTCAGTTTTTTATCCGGATGTTTCACTAATTATAAGATATTAGTTGACGCTTATATCTTTTGTTGGATTGCTTCATATATATATATATATATATATATAAATGGAAATCGCTCCATACAAAGCATGATACCACTTATGTAAGGAGCTAACAACAAGAAAATATAATTATCGCAAAGACAGGATATGCCTATTAGCCTTAGTCTTTAAGAGACCAAGGTTATAGGTATACATATATATATTTTGTATAATTAGGCAACATTCCTTCTTTCATACATATCTGGTTGAACAGGAGTGCCACATTCAAAAGAGATTAAACCCCATCCCCCCAAAAGTTGAAATCGAACTCTTATTTCAAAACATTAATAAACTAGCAGAAGAGAAAAAACTCCACATACATCCAGACACCCGCTACCTCCTTAAAGCGGAATCCATTAAAAATAGAAGCACCTCCAATAAACCGCAATTACTTACTACTGACCTTAGAAAAGCTGCGAAAGAATTAAACAATCACCCAGACATTATTATTAAACGCGCAGATAATTCTAACACATTCGTTATAATTAGCAAAGAACACTACTACTCTAAATTAAATGACATTTTATCAGACACATCAACATTTAAAAAAATACAACGTAACCCTTCCGACCAACACACATCAATAAATTAATCACAGCAAACAACGCTCATACAGATTCCATAAAACTTAACAAAATCATCGGCGAGTATAAAACCGGTTACATATACGGAAACGTGAAAACACATAAAATTAACTACCCACTCCGACCTATTATATCTCAAATCCCCACACCTATACACACACTAGGCAAAACCCTCAATAAACTAATTACACCTTATCTGCCTCCTAGCTATAGAGTAAAATCATCAGATGAATTATTAGATATCCTACATACGGTACAACCTAAAGATGAACTGTTAGCTTCTTTGGACGTTGAGAACCTATTCACAAATGTCCCAATACACGAAACTATTATCATAATTATTAACAGCATATACAGTAACCCAACTCTCCCTGCACTCAAAATAAACCCTAATATATTACGCAAACTCCTAATTTCGTGCACCACTGAGGTACCGTTCTATGGTCCTAATGGTAACTTATACACCCAGGTAGATGGCGTTTCAATGGGATCAGCACTAGGACCATTGTTCGCTGAATATTATATGTCTACAATCACCGTTGTGCCTTTGGGAATAAGGTAGCCATTCAAGTAATTCTCTTCTGATGCTTCTCGAACAAGACCCGGAGCTGCAGGATACAAACGCAAAGTCTCCTGAATACAACATTTTGTATACGTCAATTTTTCCAAGTCATCAAACGTAAACAAAGTTCCAGCTGAAATGACAGACTCCAGTTCTTCCCTAATCTTCTGTTGCATTTAGAGTGATACCAGCTGTTTCATGGCCTGCTAACATAAAAGTCATGACCTCATCTCGAATTTGTTTATCATCCATTATATGTCCGATACGTCGATGACATTCTCCTACTGACAAAACACTTATCTAATTTAACTCAAATAAAAAATGTTTTTAAAAATAATTCAACATTAAACTTTACACAAGAAATTAATATCAACAAAAAATTCCCTTCCTAGATATAGAAATAGAAATGTCTACAGATAAATTTATCACCTATCCGTATAAGAAACCTACTAGTAAAGATTCCAACTTACTTAATTTCAAGAGTGAATGCCCTGATACATATAAAATGGCTGTCATAAAAACCTTATCTATCGTGCCAAAAGGAACTCCTCCAATAACGAAATATTTTTAAAGCACTTGCCGATATTAAACAGACATTGATTAACAATAACTGCCCTAATTATATAGTAGATCAACAAATAAAAAAACTCACTAACCGCCATAAATAAAAACACTAACAACAACATTACTACTAATAATATAAACTTGTTCTATTGCAACCAGATGCACTCCAACTATAAAGTAGATGAAAAAATCATTAAAAATATTATACATAAATATGTATCCCTTGTAGATAACGACTTTAAAATTAGATTTATTATTTACTACAAGGTTTAAAACTAGCAATTTACTGATAAAAAATAATCCTACCGACAATGGCTTACTAAAAACTAGAAATGCCATATACGTGTTCAAATGTCCTATCGGAGAATGTGTCTCTGCCAACATCATGTATATTGGCATAACTAGAACCAGTATTTCACGTCGATTAACTTGCCACCTTACCTCCCCGCAAAGCTCCATTTACAAACACCTTACAGCACATAACATCTCCAAAGATAATTTTAGAAATATCTTAACTGGTAGTACATCCATCCTTGCTGTGTCATTTTGCGGTATTCGCCTCCCCATAATGGAAGCATTGTTCATTCAATTAAAAAAGCCCAACATCAACCATGCTCGTTATGAGGGGTGCGAAGGTGTGTTGAAAAGCTGTTGAATGTTTTTAATCACATGGAAACGTCTTCTTAATAAATTAACCAATTTTATTTTGCATTGATCGATCATCCGCCTGAAGACGACTGATGATGGTCGAAAACGTTTGCGTCAAATATGGAGATTTCCTACACTCCATGATTAATAGTACAAGATCTATCGTTCGACGAATAGAAAGATTGGATCACAAAAGGAATAAACAGAAGTTGGCACTCCTGTTCAACCGAATATATATATATATATATATATATATATATATATATATATATATATATATATATTTATATATAATGCTTCTGCTGCTAATGATGATGATAATGATGATTTCACTTAGCATATATTTGTATATAACCCTGTCGTTTGGATTCCCTACATCAGTTTGGTATACAGCTCATCTTGTGAGAAGGAACACAACTGCTGCTCTAGATTATGATGATCGAAGGTGCTGTGACAGGATCGAAAGCTGGTTTTCCGCCTTGACGGCAGATTCGTTGCTGCTAGTGTTATGGCCAGGGTTAGAAGCTGTTCATTGTCGTACTGCTCATGGATAGCCGCCGGACGGTTACTATTATTACTGCTGCTCATCGTCAGTGTCAGCGTATCTCCTGATGCCGATTGTGTGGTGTTAAGGCCTAAAATGTTCCAGTGACAAAATTGCATCAACGCGTATACGTATGTATATTTATACCGGTCGCCCGGCTACTTCTACTAGCAGTGTCTTGATGTCACCTAATTGTTCGCTGGAAAGAGAGATGCGCGAAGAGAGACGACATTATAGCTATTACTGCCACATGCGCCGAAGCTGTCGAAAGGTTAAGTTTTGTTTTTTTGTTATTAATGCCGAGTTTTATACGAGTAAACAAAATTTATTTATTTGGGACACTCCGTATGTGTGTGTGTCTTTCTATCTCTCTCTCTCTCTTTCTCTCTCTCTTTTTCTCTTTCTCTCTCTCTCTCTCTCTATCTCTCTCTCTATATATATATATCTCTGTCTACCTCTCTCTTTCTTTCTATATCCCCCGCATATTTTGTCTCTATGAAAGCGCTACTGTTAAACAACTTGGTAAATATGCCAAATATAAAAAACACCGTGCATATCCCTCTAACTTTGTTTTATCTATCTCTTTCTATTGATCTGTGTGTAGATCTCTGTCTATAGTTCATTCTGTATATCCGCCTCTCCTCTCTCTTGTCTCTCACGCCTCTTTACACTGTGTATCTCTGTATCTTTAGTTGTCTCGCTCCTTTTGTATGCGTCTGTGTCTATGCGTCTTTGTCTCCACCTAGCCATTTATCTCTCCCCCTCACTCTTTCTCTGTTTCTCTTTGTCTGTCTCAGAGTGTGTCTGTCTCTATCTCTATCTCCATCTCTCTCTCTCTCTCTCCCTCTCTCTCTCTCTCTCTCTCTCTCTCTCTCTCTCTCTCTCTCTCTCTCTCTCTCTCTCTCTCTCTGTACGCGCCATTGTTAAACAACTTGGCAAATATGCCAAATATGAAGCTATATAACTATCTAATCATTTAAGCTCAGATTATTTTCGGCTTACGGATAAAAAGCAGTCGACCGATCCAGATTTAAAAAAAATGTTTATTCTTCGCGCGAGTTGCAAGTGTTCGCGGACGGAAAAATCGACACGTCTCGTAAGGCTGTTCGAAAATCAAGTCGTAAAGCGTGCCGAACCAGGCTTTGACATTATAAATGTTAAGCCCTTACAGTTCTCTTTTACTCTTCCTCTCCCTCTTCCTCTCCCTCTCTTTACTCGCCATCTCTTACTCTCTCTCTCCCTCTCTTTCTTTCTCACTCTCTCTTACTTTCCCTCTCTCTGTCTCCCTCTCCTTCTTTCTATCCTTTTTTGCCCTCTCTCTCTTTTTCTCTCCCTGTCTCTGTTATTCTTTCTCTTTCTTTCTCTTTCTCACTTTCCCTCCCCTTTCTCTTGTCGTCTCTTTCGGTCTCTCTCTATTTTTATTTCTTCTCCCCTCTCTCCCCCTCTCCCTCTCTCTCTCTCTCTCTCTCTCTCTATCAGTCGCTTTAATTCTTCATCTCTTTCTTCATCTCTCTCATTCCTTCTCACTTTCTTTCTCTTTCTCTTTCTCTTTCTCTTTCTTATTCTGTCTCTGTCTTTCTATCTTGTTTTTCATTTTCTCTCTTTCTCTTTCTCTCCTTTTTTTACTCTTTCGGGTTCTTTGTCTATCTTTCTCTCTCTCTCTCTCTCCCTCTGTTTATTTTTCTCTCCCTCCCCCCCTCTCTCATTCTTGTTCTCTCTTTCTGCTTCTCTTTCTTCCTCTCTCTCCCTCTCTTTCTTTCTATCTCTTTCTCTTATTCTATCTCTTTCTCTCCATAAATAATGTCTTCCCATTTAACAAACTAATAAGATGCGTCTATCCAAATTGCACGTTTACCAATAAAAATGCAATCGTGACTGATCTACCGACAGACTAAACAAAATTATTTCTTATAGATATACGGGCACATTTTTAAACTACTAACTGGGCCCGTTCCGACATTGCCAGAGAAAAATCTAATAATCCAAGGAAATCCTGTTCCCCAACTCGAACTCCATATTCCCATTTTATTTTGTAATGCTTATAATCATAATTATTGAATGTAAATAATTATTTAATTTAAATAACTATTTAATGTCAATAAAATTTAAAAACCTTTTTCTTAAATACAAAATCACAGCTGTTAATATCATGTAACGAACATTCACGTATCACATTTATTTACTTGATGCTATTCTTTCGCTACTCTATCGTTTTTTGGCTAAGATCAAAGTGTAGTATCTGTTCCGATGGATACTACACCCTATAGACTGGTATTGTCTTGGCCTTCGGGGCTTGATTTACGCCGGTCTATGGGTATGTCCTGTGCAGTTCTAGGAGGTCCATCCTCCCAGGCTTCGCCTCCCTTCTTTGGGGAGGAGTAAGTTTAATGCTTACTGCCTGAGGCGCCCCTACCGGGGAATGTCGACGGGGCTTCCTAGGCAATTTTTAAACCCCACTTTCCCGACCCGACCTTGGGTCATATCTTACTTGTGGGAGTAAGATAAAAACTGGCCTTGTGCCTAACTCCTGGAGAGGAGTGAATAAATACTCTATCGTTTTTCATAGCAGGTGCTCGGCTGAGCTTCACTGTAAACAACTCTCTAAAAAATTCACAAAGATTCGTCTAGCTACAACCACAATCAATAAGTTCTATTCTCCTCTCTCTCTGTCTCTAAAGCTAAACGAACCTTCCATGAGCAAAGTGTATTTCCTCGAAATACACGTCTATAAAAGACAATACAGCACGGCTGCTTCCCACCTGACTATAACATCGTCGTTTTCAATCCAATGTAAAAAATTCTTGTTGAGCCGTCCTTCTAAATAATCAAATTCTGCCAAGCTTCTGCAATCATTACCAATCATCACGATGGTGTCTGACCGTTAACCTGACACTTATTAAACATTATCCTCAAGTGGCCTTTGGGCTTTGATAAGTGGTGACTTCGTAGTAAAAAATGAACAAATAACAAACGTAGTGGCACTTTCTCCAAATAGACCTGGCTATTCAGAATTAAATATCGAGTTTGTTATACAAGGGAGATTATTCTGTTTAAAAAAACAACGGAATAATCTTACTTGACAGTAAGACATATATTAGTATGTATGTTGTCCGATTAATATATATATATATATATATATATATATATATATATACATATATATATGTATATATATATATATATATATATGTATATATATGTGTATATATATATATATGTATATATGTATGTATATATATATATATATATATATATATATATATATATATATATATATATAAAGTAATATTGGTTGGTCGTCCATTTAAAGCATTGTTGGATATGTTGACAAAATTGAAAATGTAAGCCATTAACAATGCGAGATTAATTGTTTTTTTACATTAATCTTATATTTCGGAATAAATTCCATCTTCAGAGCTGACTAGATATTGAGTCATTTTTTTTTTTAATCAAAAACAAGAATAACCTAACTTATTTCTTTGTTACTTGATAAAACGTCTCTCCGCACTGGTGGTGTTGGCGGCCATGATTCAAATTCCGGTGTCGAACGAAGAGCCTGGCTCGCTCATGTAGGTAAAGTAATATTGGTTGGTCGTATATATATATATACATATATATACATATATATATACACACATATATATATACATATATACACACACATATATATACATATATATACATATATATACATATATACACACATATATATATATACATATACATATACATATATATATATATATATATATATATATATATATATATATATATATATATATTCTCTCTTTCTTCAAGGTCAACAACTGTTAATTTACTCAGCGTTAGCATAATCATATTTAGGTAAGCTTTAAAACAATGCAAAATGTATGCCATCATTTTTAGCGGCAGAGGAACACGACTAATTCAATAATTGGTATTAGCAGTTAAGTTCTTTCGGTGATGGACGAGTCCATGTTTCATAACATGGGATAAAGGATGTCGAACATTCTTTCTATGCAACAATTAGGTAAATTCATTTGTTTAAATGTTACTGAATTATAAATACATGGCGAATTTCGTTTCGAATGAATTCAATTTATTGCAATTCAACGTTTTACGTATTTTCGGTAAAAATAGAACGAAAAACGTCCGAAAACGATCCGAGTAATTGCATTATAGCATGTGACACTTGTCATGAATCTAACAGTGCAAAGAAACCCAATAATGTATATGACAGGATTTCACGAAAATATAATGAGAATGAAATAAGTAAAGCTCATGTGCCCTTGACCACGCATATATACACACCTGCGCGCGCAGACGTACACATGAACACATGCATGAACAGCATGAGACTGCATACTTCCGCTTGACAACGTGAAGATCGGCCAAAGTTTGATCTGGTCCTTACTTCTCCATATTGTATAGCGTATTCCCGAAGGTATTCCGTGGAAACGTAGATAACTAAAAAAAAAAATATTTATCTGCTCAGGCTGAGATTTTGCATAGTGGCTACTGCTATCAAAGAGCATCAGTTTCATACCTCAGAATTCCGTCATGACCGATGTTTTTAATTGCACAAAGGTCAACTCCAAAGGCATCTAGAATGCGGGACTTCATTGGCTACAATATCGGCCAAGTAGCGAGTCTCTACGATGCACAAAACCGCCAAAGATGTGACTTTCACATTTTCTGTGACCTTGAGCTTGACTTTTAACCTAGATATCCAAACATTAAATCAGTTCGAAGTTTGACCGTGACTAATATTTTAACAAAGTTTTGTGATGATTAGTCAAGCGATGCGGACGCTTATCTGTACACAAACATAGCGAAAAACTCAGCCAACATGATAACCTTCTTGACTGTGTTGATTAGCCGCATAAGCCATGCGCAGGTGCGTAGAAAATAAAAAGAATATTTGCACACGCATTCACAGTTAACGCATACATACACGCATGCGCACAAACACACTGAGAGGGAAGAAACACACACATGAAAAAATACAAATTGAATCGCAAAAGTAACAAATACGTGTGTAAAAAGTATTATTTTATTTCCAAGGAATATTAGAAAGTCGTAACTAATATGAGTTTTGATAAAATAAACTTATAATAAAACCGTTCTCATTTTAATGCCAAAACTGTATCAAACAAAAAGAATTATTGCATATTATATAAGGGTGAACACATACACACAGGAAATATGACAATTCCGTCAGCGTTATCATCGTCACATTTTATGGTTTAAAGATCAGACGACAATTCACGAGGGTTTTTTTTTGTTAACTGAAACAATTATCGGTAATGAACAGATTGTTTATTGTCATGTCATCGATTCATTCAAAGTTATCGGGGGTAAAAAAAAAACAATATGTCAGCATGTGACCCGGTCGCTTAATTAGCTACTAAGCGAAGCCTTTATCAATCCAAGATTTCTCACTTTTATTTCCTGTCGTCAAGTTCCTAATGGCCGTGCGTGATAAACGTCTAATGGTGATGTGTGGGGCGGACTGCTGGAGATGCTGAGATTACACTCGTTAAAAAAAAACTGCTATTTTATTTGAACTCACCGGTGATTGGTCAGTGTCACCTGGCGATGTTGGTTGGTTTCCGCACTTGATAATTTTTCTTGATATATCGCCTGTTTTCATCAGTATCGTTGTTTGTATTTGTCCCTATTTATATGCCTCACCACTATGGCAGAGTTAGATATAAAGTCGTTTTTTTTTAATGTATGGAAAATTCAGTCCCCCTCCCCACACACAAAAAAGGGTTAGGGACAAAAATTAAAATTGTCTCACTCTAGACGGATCCCTTCCTCACTGACCGAGCATAGAACAGATACTACACTTAGAATTATTGATTTGAAGAAAATATGAAAAATTAACATTTAAAACAAATTAGGCACAAGGCCATTGAACGTTCGCTGATTATCTTTAGTCTATAGTGATATCAAAGTCTATCTTACTCTTAATTATAATCATTTCAGTCACCACAATACCACATTTACACTAGGGGTCCATCCTTCTTTAGACATCCCTTAATTGATTGGAAATGTTATTGTTCATAAATATACATATATACGAAAAATTTAATTGAAATACAACATGAAGTGGGGAAAGAACAAAAAACAAAAAATTGGTTAATAAGACAATTCTAACCCTTTCTAAATAATAGAATTTCTACTGTTTTCCGGTGTGTTCAGAACCGAAAACAAGCATGACAATCTCTAAATGGGAATAGAATCTTAGTGGAAGAAAAAAGTAACGGGTGATAGAGTTTGGGGAGTGGGTCCTTCCAAGATAAATGCACTTTGATCCCAGCCTGAAGACTGAAAAGTAGTATTTTATGTTGTCAGTCCTCCTTTAGATTCCAATTTCGATTGTCCTTTTCCAGGTTTTATTAAATTGTTCCAAGTGTTTTTACAATTATTGATATTACTGTAATTTTCTTTCAAGTTTAATATTCACCCCATCTATCTGATAAGCTCCATGTTTAGTTTTAGTGCCTCCTAAGGTTTTAACTTGTAAACTGCTGAGACAGCATAATCTATTATTTAACATTTTTTTTGTTTTTATCGACTTGCTTGAAAACGTGTGTCTGTTGTATTTCTATGTACAAGAAATGTTTTAGCCATTTCTTTTTCAATAATGGTTCAGGCTTATATCTGTACGATTTTTTGTCTGTTTAAAGTATATTCGTTTGAATAGTTCCCAGTAAACTACCTTTCCAATCCAGTCATACCTATTTATTTTATGCTTAGCAAATTTTCTGTATTTAGTAAAGATGTGGTTTACCGTGTCCTTTCATTGTACACATAGTCTATTTTGACCTTTATGTAGTTCATGTGTTCATATCCTTATTTGGTATGGTTAGCAGCAGATATTCAATTTTCCTTTTCAAGTATCCTTTTTGTAGCTATGTCTGTGTTGTCTTCCCTCCAATTACTTTGGTTTGTCTTATAAATAGTCCGTACCGTTGCTTCTCTTCGAAGTTTTATTTTTCTTGCCTTTTTATTTGCCGTTTCACGGTTATCTGTATTGTTTACCTTGGCACTGTTTTCACGACGGTAATCAGCCTCTCTGTATTTTGTGTTATGTATTTCTTTAGTTTTTTAATTGCGTCAGCAATGCGATTTTTCGTACTAACAATTTCTCTTCTCCCTTCTTTCCATTATGAAAAGAGTCTGTCAACATCAATCGTCCAGATGTCATGCTTTATGTTGAGTCATTAGTTTCCTGGTTTATTGGGTTACATTCCTGGATTCTATTTTATTCAGTTTATGAATGGTCATGATTATTTTTGCACCATTACTACTGCAGTGTTTATTCCTTTTATTAGATTTTTGCTATATATGACCAATGGATTATTATTATTATTATTATTATTATTATTATTATTATTATTATTATTATTATTATTATGATTATGATTATGATTATTATTACACAGTCGTCTAAACTTTTGGATGTCTTTAGTTGGAGTTTTCTTTTTGGAACATCAAGTCAATTCCTTTGACTTTAAACATTCAAGCTGTACATTAACACTTTCGCTGTTCATAACAGGCAAGCCTTTTACAGAATTGGAAACGTAATTGTCTCGTCAATCTGTTTAAGCCATTTATGGTGGATTTTCGTTATTGTTCCAAGAGTTCGTATTACAACGAGAATCACCTTTACTTTTTTACATTTCCATAGTCTAACTAATCCAATTTTAGATCTTGATACTTATTTATTGTTTCGTGTTCTTTCTCCTGCACTCTGGTATCGAAGGAACAGGCTATAACAATGAGTAAGCAAGTTCTCTTGTTTTTGTTTAGATTAAGTTGGGTTTGTAATGTCCAAGAACCTTATCAGTTTGTATGCGCATGTCCCAAAGAAGTTTGACATTGTCGTTCTTCTGTAAAAGCTTATGCTCATGTAAAAGCTTATGCTCATACCACTTATGCTTCTGTAAAAGCTTATGCTCATGTAAAAGCTTATGCTCATACCACTTATGCTTCTGTAAAAGCTTATGCTCACGTAAAAGCTTATGCTCATACCACTTATGCTTCTGTAAAAGCTTATGCTCATACCACTTATGCTTCTGTAAAAGCTTATGCACATGTAAAAGCTTATGCTCATACCACTTATGCTTCTGTAAAAGCTTATGCTCACGTAAAAGCTTATGCTCATACCACTTATGCTTCTGTAAAAGCTTATGCTCATGTAAAAGCTTATGCTCATACCACTTATGCTTCTGTAAAAGCTTATGCTCACGTAAAAGCTTATGCTCATACCACTTATGCTTCTGTAAAAGCTTATGCTCATGTAAAAGCTTATGCTCATACCACTTATGCTTCTGTAAAAGCTTATGCTCATGTAAAAGCTTATGCTCATACCACTTATGCTTCTGTAAAAGCTTAGGCACATGTAAAAGCTTATGCTCATACCACTTATGCTTCTGTAAAAGCTTATGCTCATGTAAAAGCTTATGCTCATACCACTTATGCTTCTGTAAAAGCTTATGCTCATGTAAAAGCTTATGCTCATACCACTTATGCTTCTGTAAAAGCTTATGCTCACGTAAAAGCTTATGCTCATACCACTTATGCTTCTGTAAAAGCTTATGCTCATGTAAAAGCTTATGCTCATACAACTTATGCTTCTGTAAAAGCTTATGCTCATGTAAAAGCTTATGCTCATACCACTTATGCTTCTGTAAAAGCTTATGCTCATGTAAAAGCTTATGCTCATACCACTTATGCTTCTGTAAAAGCTTATGCACATGTAAAAGCTTATGCTCATACCACTTATGCTTCTGTAAAAGCTTATGCTCACGTAAAAGCTTATGCTCATACCACTTATGCTTCTGTAAAAGCTTATGCTCATTTAAAAAGATTATGCTCATACCACTTATGCTTCTGTAAAAGCTTATGCTCATGTAAAAGCTTATTATCATACCACTTATGCTTCTGTAAAAGCTTATGCTCATACCACTTCTCATTGTGGTCCAATTCATAAAGTTTGCATATATCCCGGTGTAGTACCTGAGCGACTTTGTCGTGTTTCCATTTTTTATACTGATGTTGTGCTAGCATTGGGCATTCATATAAATATGCGCTAAAGTTTCTTCCCTTTCATTACGCAATCGACATTTCGGTGGTTCTGTAGTTTTGTCAATGTAATATTTGATTAACCTAGTGCGAGTGGCTTATTCCTGCCATTAATGTGCTCTCAGTAGATCTTTTGAGATCACCCTGACAAACCAACTCCAGTTGTCATTATCTCGAAATGCAATATTTGTAAATAATACACTGTGTAGTTTATTTCCAAATAATTTTTACCCTCTCCCTTGTAACATTTGATTCTTTTTCTTTTCAGTTGTTAGTATTTCCTCTCTTTTCACTTCACGTAGAAGAATTTCATTACTTTCAGAAATATATTTATATAGACAACCTACTTCTATATTCACAGCATCTTCAACACTACATAATAATAATAATAATAATAATAATAATAATAATAATAATAGTTATTATTATTATTATTATTATTATTATTATTATTACTACTACTATTATTATTATCATAATTGTTATTATTATTAAATCGAAGTATTATTATTCTTTATTATTATTACTCTATAAGACGTGAGGAGACTTTTTCATTTTGCCAGCTTATTTAATTACGTGTTTGAGGTGTGTACAGACACGCGTGTGTGAATAAGACGGGTACGCTGATAAAAGAGTCACTTTTTCTCTAAATGCTCAGAGACATAAAGACATGTTTGATAGTGGCCGAATCAATATAGATTGAGAGATCGAGAGAAATACATTTATACCGAACGGAGAGATGAGTTACTTGTTCAGTTAATTATGAATCACGGCTAATTAAATTTTTCTTCAAGCATAACTTTATCTCAAAATTACGGTATATTTCAGCATGTATTTTGTGTTATGAAAGTAAATTGGAAAAAAACTTAAGGAAACAAACGTTTTTGAACTTACATTTAGTATGATAATAGATAATTATTTTGAGATAAATGATTACTGATATAAAAACAAAAATAAATGAATTAATTAAATAAAAAAAATACTTTAGTATTCACTCGAACTTCTTTTAATTTAATCTGAATTAATTTTAGAATGAATTATATGACACGTTGTTTATATATTAATAAAATGTGTTGTCTCCAGCACTGGGATTATGTAGGTTTATGTGTAGACAGTGTCACAAATTTACAGGTGTATGTGGATTTATATGGGTTTATGTCTATACAGTGTCACAAATTTAGAGGTGTATGTGGGTTTATATGGGTTTATGTCTATACAGTTTCACAACTTTACAGGTTTATGTGGGTTTATATGGGTTTATGTCTATACAGTGTCACAACTTTACCGGTTTATGTGGGTTTATATGGGTTTATGTCTATACAGTGTCACAACTTTACAGGTTTATGTGGGTTTATATGGGTTTATGTCTATACAGTGTCACAACTTTACAGGTTTGTGTGGGTGTATATGGGGTTATGTCTATACAGTGTCACAACTTTACAGGTTTGTGTGGGTTTATATGGGTTTATGTCTATACAGTTTCACAACTTTACAGGTTTATGTGGGTTTATATGGGTTTATGTCTATACAGTGTCACAACTTTACAGGTTTATGTGGGTGTATATGGGGTTATGTCTATACAGTGTCACAACTTTACAGGTTTGTGTGGGTTTATGTTGGTTTACGTGGGTTTACGTGTATACAATGTCACAGTATGTATGTGTATCAAATTATGTTGGTTTATGTGGGTTATATATATATACAGGTTTACTTAGGTTAGTGTGTGTATACAGCTGTGTATACTTATTTTAATTGAATCTAATTTAATTAAAAATGAATTAGATGACATGTTGTTTATATATTAATAGAAATCTGTTGTCTCCAGCACTGGGGTTGTGTGTATACAGGTTTATGTGGGTTTATGTAGGTTTATGTGGGTTTATGTGTAAACAGTGTCACAAATGTACAGGTGTGTATGGGTTTATGTGGGTGCATGTGTATACAGTGTCACAGTGTTTATGTGTATCGAATTATGTGGGTTTATGTTTGTTTATGTATAAACAGGTTTATGTATCTTTACGTGTGTCAAAAATGAATTATATGGCACGTTGTTTATATATTAATGAAATGTGTTGTCTCCAGCATTGTGGTTGTGTGTATATCAAGGCATATATGGGTGAGTGTTATAGCTTTCTGCGGGTGATTGCGTATAATTCTGTTTGTGTTAGATCACCTAAGTTAAGGGATCTTGAGCCTGACTAGTACCAAATGGGTGACCATTTGAGAATAACAGGCGCTGTATGTGAGTCTGCAAAGCAATGGCAATTTACGAGACATTAACTTTTCTGCCTAGACATCGACATGACAACTCGAAATACGGTCAACGAGTTTGTGAGTTGCTATGCTGGTTGCGACGTCCTGAACAGGTCACGCTATGTCGTTCTTAGTATGAGTATGTGTGTGTTTGCGCGCGTGTCTGCCGGCGTGTTGTGTCCGACAGCTGACTGCTTTAAACTACATATGTTTCCGGTGTTATGTCTGAGGCCATCAAATCGAACATCCCCTTCGTTATAAATCGATCTTTCGAGAACATTCTGATTTGTCTATATTTTTTCAGTCCATTTCTGAAAGCCTGCAAACATATACCAGCATGGGCAGTAAACTGATGATGATGATGATGATGATGATGATGATGATGATGATGATGATGATGATGATGATGATGATGATTTATTTTTAACATTTTTTATGTCACAATTTAGACACTATGTATTATTAAATTTATTACATCTCACATGAGAAAACTATTTAATTTAAATAAATATTTTCTTTTTTTTTCTTTACCATTGAGTCACCACTCATCAAGTCAAAATGCCATTCAAGGATAAGGGTCAACGACATGCGGCCCGCGGGCCCTAGTTTGCCCACCCCTGCTCTACAGTATCCATTGTGTATAAAAGTTGTGAACAATAGATCATCGTCGTTGTTAAGAATCGAATGATTTAATTTATTCACAAATGCAAAATGAAATAGAATGTACGCTTGTTTCCCACCAAAAAAGAAAGGAGAAGTAATTATCACATTTATAGATGAGCCTATTTCATTCAAATGTGTCAATAGTATTGAAATTCAGAAAGTGGTAATCAGTTTCCTAGGAACAAAGCGAGCAGGAGAGCACATTGGTTTGCATATTGGACTGTACAATGACTATTATCGTTAGCGGTGTAAATCTTTCCATATGAGTGAAGCGATTATAAGCGACGTTACAATTGTTTTCTCGGTGAGATTTAAAAGCCGAACGCCAGATCACTTTCGTACATGTTCAGCGCTGTCAGTTATTTTAATCTACTCTATAGCATTTCGACAGACAGTAAGATAAATTATAGCGCTTATGTATTTTTTGTTGACATAGTTTTTACCTATAACCAAGAGTACTCCATATTTGATAAGGAATCGAGTTCTCTAGCTTAGCGGTAGAAAATATGTAAACAAAGAAAATTCATGAGCACTATAATCTCTTATACTGTCACCAGAAAGTGCTGTAGCGATACCTGACACTACTGATCATAGATGAGTATAATGTGGCATTAAACTTTCGGATATCAGCGGGGAAATACCTGTCACGTCTAACTACAGTGATGAGTCGTGATAAATATAGGCTGGGTGCTAGTTCTACCGAGTCTACTAGTAAACAATAAGGATGCTACCGAAATAGCACCAGTATTTTTCTGCTTATCTCGAAATTGTTTCAAGTCGTCCTGGCTCAAGCAACCCCTGGTCAGGAAAGGTGCTGCGGTGTAGTGGTTATAGGCACGTATACTGGGCTCTGTATCCCGGGATCGAGTTTGGGGCGACTGCATCACGTTCACTTATACTCTCAAGGGAGGTATGGATTAATATATCTACGAGGTATGGATTAAACAGTGGAGTACACTAACCTTGCATTGCTTGTTTTAATTTAACTTGTTTAATTTCTGGCAAACTAGAAGAGTACCCGACTCAAAGTCAGCAACAAACGGTGTTCGGTCAGATTCACTTCCTGATATAAAAGACTTCCTGTTTAGGTCACGTACTCTTCTGGTTTACCAAGTTTTGTACTAATTTTTATTTATCAATTTCTTCATTAAATTTTTATGTGAAAGTACAGAATAGTTAACAAATCCTCCCCTCCCCATGTTAAAAATGGCTTTCTAAATAATCTTCTGCAGTTTACGAACCGTACTAAAATAATAACCTTTTCATTTAGTAAGCCATTTAGTAAGGGCTTAGTTAAATATTGTTTACTTACACCTAACAATTTAATAAATACATTAATTAATGTTTGAAACTGAAACTCTTGCCGGAAGTTATATTACGGATGCAGTTCAATATCAGGAACTAAATCTGACCGAACACCGTTTGCTGCTTATTATGAGTCGGGTACTTATTAAGTTAGTCAAACATCGTAATTAAATCAATCTTAGCTGCTTACCCTGGCATTGTTTTAAGCTTTCCATAAATTTTTGTGCGGTTGATTCTTTAGAAACCCTTACTTCACTATAAAATCTTAGTGAATATCTCATTACTGGAGGTATATATTGTTAGTTGAGATTGAGATGAGGCCGCAGTGTTTGTGTGAGTAAGTGAGAGAATGAATGAGAATATGTGTGCCTTAGACAGAGAGAGGGTGTTATGTATGAGTGAGATAGTGTGTATATGTGTGTGAGTTAATGAATGGCTCAGAGTGAAGTTATGTGTGTGTGAGCGAGAGTGTGAGATAGTGTTCGTATGTGTGAGTGAGTGAGCTATAGAGAGTACACTTGTGAATGATATAGAATGTGTGTGTTTCTGTGTATGAATTAGTGAGTCTGCGTGTGCGACTAGTGTGTGAGTTGTAGGGGGGTGTCTGTGCAAGATAGATTACTATGCAAACTAAAATCTTTAATAGTCACGAGAGCAATAAATCACGGCCGTCCCCCCAACGTCACCCTCGGCGAGCATCAAATTCTGACGAAAATATAGGATTTCTCAAAATAAATACAATTTCAAAAAAGAGAGAAAGACAAAGAAAATTCTGATAATGGCGGTTATGGACACCGTACACTTTGCCCATTTCGTCCTACTAAAACGAACGGGCTTAAATAATGGGTATCAATATAACTGGCGCCAAATATACAACATGTTTTCAAACCAAAGTTGCTATCCGTACACATGGTAGTTGAATTTAAACGTACGACATCATTATAAGACGATTTAACTATGAAAAAAGTGGTCGGAAATTAAGAAACAAACATATTTTGTCCCTCTGCTAATAAATACATTCAAAATAATAATAATTGACAATAGGATTTACCTTCATTAGATTGTGAGATCATTATTGATCATTATCTAAAATTTCATCTATTGTAATAATCTTTTTCCGAAATAATTATTTTCGGAAAGAAACTGAAGCGAAGTAGATCTTTTTAGTGTAAAGAACACGCTACAAGGATAAAATTGAAAAATTGGGTAGTCAGAATCAAACATCGATTTATCTACTGTAAAGCTATTTAGATCTAACATTGAAAATCCGACAAAATACATTTATATATTAGATATATAATCTCTCTCACTCTGGCGTCTGCCAGTCCCGATAGACAATTGATAAATTTGTCGATTACATGAAATGTTTAACAACCCAAAGGTTTGTGGGGAACTATCATTTATCAACTTTTTACTAATATTTTAAAAATTCAAAAGAAAAGGACAATAGATCTTAAGTCTTGTACGATATTGGGCAATAACAAATTAATCAATTTTTAGATATTAGAAAAATATTTAATTGCTACACTTTTCGCGATCAGATGTTCCATGAAAAGGAATTAAGTATTGTTACTGCTCTGTTGCGATTATCAACTAATTATATATTTTTTCAAAATAATAAATGTAACATGGAAGAAATATGCAACTGCATATAAAAACTAACAAAATGTACACTTAAGTTTTTCCAACAAAAAACAGAGTATTTATTAACGCTTCGTTTACTCTCCGTGGAGCTCAATGCACTCACTAATCGTGCAAGGATTGAGCGACATACTTTTGCGCACAGCTCCAACGACACGAGCAATGGGAGCTCGGATTTGTTCCTTAACTTCAACGATACTACAGAGCTTTGATGAGTATAATTAGTCTTTAATAAATCCAACAAACAAAAGTTTCTTTAATTATGGGGGGACCTAGCGAACGATATGACCATCCTAGTGGTCCACCCTCGCCAATTCATAGACTGGGCCGATTATCGTCAAGCAAGTCTCACACAATCGCAGCATAACTGGTGTTTCGTACTCTTAAAAGCACATGAACTCTGCATTATTCTGATGTTGTTATCACGGCAAAAGCTGTTGTTGTTGCATAGTTTGATTAATTTGTGATTAATTAGTAACGTATAGAAGGCCTATATATACACACACATATATATATATATATATATATATATATATATATATAGAGAGAGAGAGAGAGAGAGAGAGAGAGAGTGAGAGCGAGAGAGAGAGAGAGTGGGAGAGGGAGTAAGGGTAAGAGAGAGAGAGAAAGAGGAAGAGAGATAGAAGGAGGGAGACAGAGACAAAGAGATAGTGTGTGTGTTTGTGATAGTGTGCACATGTGTGATATACGAAATACTGAAATAAAGTGCTTGTACAAACTAATGAAAATGATGGTTTTGGATTGATTTTCAAATTGTCATTGAAATGCTTATATATATATATATATATATATATATATATATATATATATATATATATATATATATATTTATTCATATATATATATATATACGTATATATATATATATTTATTCATATATATTTATTCATATATATATATATATATATATATATATATTAGATGTGCTTACAAATACCTTGCTGAATTAATGTAATTTTAGATTAAACTTTTTTAATTTTAGAATAATAATAAAGACACAAGGAGATAAAAAAATCTAAACCATATAAGTGCGGTAACTCATATTTTAGCTTTAATAAAGAATAGGATATATATATATAAATAAGATTATAAGTTTTATATGTCGTTATTTAAAATTGTCTTCATTATAATAATCTTCTCTGTCGAAATAATTAATTTCGAAAAGGAGCGAAAACAAATTACACCTTTTTAGTGTCAATACGCTGCAAGGATAAAAAACGAAGAAAATCGCTAGTCAGAATAAAACATCGAGGTGTCGGATATATAGCTGTTCAAGTCTAACATTGAAAATCTGACAAGATAAATTTATATGTTGGATAGATAATCTCTTATTTTCTGGCAACTGTCAGTCCCTTCGTCTAGAATTAGAAAACTGGATATTTCGCATCGTCACTTTTAATTAGTGAGACTAATG
>OY744536.1:46008185-46018185 GCA_963556195.1 Sepiola atlantica | reverse complement strand
AGATGCGTCCAATATTCATTTAATTAAATCATATTTAATTTAATTTTTTTTATCATCCAATGAAAGTGAAACGTTTCTGTTTTGTTTTTGCTACATTTTTTGCATTAAAGAGTTCATAATACATTATCTCGATTATATTTGTTTGTTTGCTTTCCTTTAAAATGTTCATATTTTACTTAGAAAAAGCATATGGCAGAATTCTCACATAAGAGAATAACTAATTTATACTAACCGTTATTGTCTATATTTAGGCTAGTGTCATTTAATTATTCTCTTATGTGTGAATTTGGTTATGGGTTTATTTGTAAGTCGAATTTGATCATCTTACCGGAGAGACGACAAACAAATATAGTCGACATGATGTATTATGAACACTAAAATTTAAAAAAAAACAGAGTCTAAGGAACGTTTTCCTTTGAGTTGAGTGATAAAAGAAAGAAAAAAAAAGGAATATAAATTTAAATATGTATTAATTAAATGAATATTGGACGCATTGTTTTTTTAGCCGTTTTGGAGAGTTAGTAGGGAGAGAAGAGGACTTTGTCTAGAAAAGATGAACTGGAAGCTGGACGAACGAGGAAGAATATAAAAGATGAAAGTGGAGTAATAAAGAAAGCTAGTGTGAGCAGAGAGAGAGAGGAATGAACGTCGGCCCATGAAGATTTTCACTAAAAAACACGAGCTAATATCATTAACAATTACGTTTGGCTGGTTAGTGTTCGTAGTGTATGTGAGTTGGTTTCCGCATTCAGGGATTTTCGTTAAGATTTCTGCTGTTTTTATCCTTACCGTTCATTGTATGGCCTCAACTTCCTTTTATTATTATTATTATTATTATTATTATTATTTTATTATTTTTTTAATGTACAACTAGGAGTTTTTACCCAAGTCATTATTAATGATCGCTCACTGACAACACGGTGTTTCCTGGAATCTTAATGAAAACAAATCTCCACAGACCTCCTGCTTTGTCTAGCTTTTTCGATAACTGATGGAAATCATTTTGTGTTATTGCAGCGACCGTTTACCATCGTTTTCAATCTCCGGATATTATTTTGCATATTGCGTCGGAAAGGATGTAAGATTTTTTTTCCTCATATATTTACCCGGGCAATTTTAGTTGCCTTGGATTCGTTTCATGTTCTTTCTATATTTCTAGTTGTGATTATGTAGCACCACTTTATTTCATCTCACATGTTGGTCGGTGTCACATGGATATGTTGGTTGGCTTCCGCACTCGAAGATGTTTCTTAATATTTCATTTTAAATTGTTACTAGTGCTCCTACTATTATTGGTTTTACAGTGGTTCCCTATTCCTTGAATTATTATCAAGTAGTTATCATTGATTGCTCACTGACAATAACCGGGTGTTCTGCTGGAGTTACAGTGACAACAAGTCTCTCAGATTTTCAGCACTATCCACATCTTTCGATAGCTTTTGCGAATCATTTTGCGATATCGCAACAGCAGTTTACTATTGATGTCTTACTAGCAACGGCCGTTGGTATTTGCTGGAATTTGACTGACAAGAAGCCTCCCCAAGGTTCCGGTACATTCGCACCTTCCTAGTTGGTGCTTTTCCTCCCCGGTCTTTTTATCCTCCTTGCCCCTTTACGACCATTGTGTATGGTATCAGACGATGCTAATACCTATCGCATGTGTTTTGTTCTTGTCCTTTTCTATTTCTGTTTAGCTGGTAAGGTTTGTTATCATAGTTGTTGTTGCTATTATTATTATTATTATTATTAGTAGTAGTAGTAGTAGTAGTAGTAGTAGTAGTAGTAGTAGTAGTAGTATTGAGCTTGTCATGTATTTTCGTTATTAATGCTAATCATTTAATTATTGCTGTTCAGCATCTTCTAATCAAATTGATACGTCGTTCGATTCTTCTATATTTTTATCGATAAACAATAAAAAAAAAAAAAGATAAAAAGACAGCAACATTTGAACGCACCAACAAGTCGCAAACAAGAAAACACACAGGATAAGGTATGGAAAAATATAACACTGATGCCCGGGGTTCTATTTTGAAAAGCCTTTAGACATTTTGTTAATTACATTTGAGCAGCCTCCATATTACTTTCTTCATCTTGACATGGCAGCACGAAGTTGATCAAAGCGCCACCTAACGCCACGATACGAAAATAAGAAATAAAAGCGTAACTCTGCAAAGAATAAAATTAACACTTGTGAAAACATGGGAAGAAGAAGAGAAGAAAAGAAAATGCCATTGTTATGAACCTATACAGGAGTCAGATACGTATAAATAGAAAGTACTGCTGCCACATCTAGAAAATGTGTCGCTGAGAGCTCTTCTTCTTGTCTTGACAAAGTACAAGATCTACTTCGAAATCTAGTGGGCTAATCTCTTCTCTTGTTTACAGCCCCTTTCTCACAGAAGAGACGCTGCTAGTTTTTTCTCTACTATATCGTTATTTCCTTGTTCTTGGCCTTTTGGCTAAGATCAAAGTGTAGTATCTGTTCCGATGGATACTACACCCCATAAACTGGTATCGTCTTGGCCTTCGGGGCTTGATTTACGCCGGTCTATGGGTCTGTCCTGTGCAGTTCTAGGAGGTCCACCCTCCCAGGCTTCGCCTCCCCTCTTTGGGGAGGAGTAAGTTTATTGCTTACTGTCTGAGGCGCCCCTACCGGGGAATGCCGACGGGGCTGCCCAGGCAATTTTTAAATGGCCAGAGTGCTCACCTCTCGAGCGCTGGCTTTTAACCCCACTTGCTCGACCCGATCTTGGGTCACATCTTACTTGTGGGAGTAAGATAAAACTGGCCTCGTGCCTAACTCCGCGAGGAGTAAATAAATATATCGTTATTTCCTTGTTCTTGGCCTTTTGGCTAAGATCAAAGTGTAGTATCTGTTCCGATGGATACTACACCCCATAAACTGGTATCGTCTTGGCCTTCGGGGCTTGATTTACGCCGGTCTATGGGTCTGTCCTGTGCAGTTCTAGGAGGTCCACCCTCCCAGGCTTTGCCTCCCCTCTTTGGGGAGGAGTAAGTTTATTGCTTACTGCCTGAGGCGCCCCTACCGGGGAATGCCGACGGAGCTGCCCAAGCAATTTTTAATGACCAGAGTGGTCACCTTCTCGGGCGCTGGCTTTTCAAGTCCCATTTTCCCGACCCGGCCTTGGGTCACATCTTACCTTGTGGGAGTAAGATAAAACTGGCATTGTGCCTAACTCCTGGAGAGGAGTAAATTAATACTCTATCGTTAATTCCTTGTTCTTGGCCTTTTGCTAAGATCAAAGTGTAGTATCTGTTCCGATGGATACTGCACCCCATAGACTGGTATTGTCTTGGCCTTCGGGGCTTGATTTACGCCTGTCTATGGGTCTGTCCTGTGCAGTTCTAGGAGGTCCACCCTCCCAGGTTTCGCCTCCCCTCTTTAGGGAGGAGTAAGTTTATTGCTTACTGCCTGAGGCGCCCCTACCGGGGAATGCCGACGGGGCTGCCTAGGCAATTTTTAAACCCCACTTTCCCGACCCGACCTTGGGTCACATCTTACTTGTGGGAGTAAGATAAAAACTGGCCTTGTGCCTAACTCCTGGATAGGAGTAAATCAATACTCTATCGTTATTTCCGTGGAAGGTGCTCAAATGAGATCCAATATCTGGTCCCCCGTTGTAAGGCATTCACAAGAACTCGTTACGTTACCACAACTGATGTGTTTCTTTCTTCGTCCATATGTCTAGCGTTAGGCGGATTTTCTATGAACAGAGTTTTTTTTCTGTCTGTGGAATAATTTACAACGAGAATACTTTCCTGTAGATTACAACTTCAAATCCAACGCCAACGAATACTTGTCACAAACCGTCCTTATAAGGAATATAACTTAGTTCATTCAATTAATCATTTTTAATTGTTTTTTAATATTATTCATCATAAAACGGACAGTCTGTCCCTGTCCTTAACCTTTACCATCTAATTGCTTTTGACCTTGATAGGTGGTGACTCGGAAACAAAATAAAAAAGATGATGATGAAAGATTGGCAAACATAGAGGATGATATAATAATCAATGTACTCATCAACACCAGGTTTCGTATTCGAGAAGAGGAGTGGCTACCACAGTTCCCCAGCTCCGTTTTCTTGTTTATAACATAATCTATACTAAGAAGTAATAAATCCACAGTCCAGAAACCGAATACCAGGGTTATTGGCTGGCCCTCTTCTAAACCGTAGATGAACAAGCCTTTCCACCGACTCCATTGCCAATCACTTTGGTTAGGATCAATGTATAGTATTGAGGATAGTTAAGTGGGATGTCCCCTAGAATAAATATGGTATTGTGCTGATTGCAATGATTCTAGCTAAGAGTATAATGGATAGTGTTAGTTAGGCAAGGGATGACCAACGACTCACATTTTTCCTCACACATTGATGGCCGTGTACCTTATTTGTTACATTGTAGTTATTGTACTTTATATGAAATAAATACTTTAAAATGTAGTATCTGTTCTGATACTACACTTTACCTTTTTGTCCTTAGTCAGTAAAGAAGAAATCCTTTTCGATTGGGGTAATTTTATTTTTTGTCCTAATCTAATCTGTTCTTTTATTCTGAGGTTGCTTTTCCCCGCATTAAAAACGGACATTGTAACAGTATGCCGGGACAGCAGCGATTTTACTGCTTTCTAAACTAAGGCTTGTTAGTTCCAGAGGGATCATTCTATTGCCGCCCTGAATTTGCCATTGGCGTGCAAGGGAGCTCATCTAAATTTTACAGTTTTTATATTTAATCCGGCAATGAGTCAGGCCCCCGCCTCATCGATCAAAGATAATGTGGATGTCACTTCAATCCCCAGATATTAATAGTTTACATTTTACTATTAACGGAATAGTCTGGCCTACAATCTGTATACTAACGCGTAACTACACGAAGAGAAGTCTTTACTGGGACTAAAGTTGCTGAATCCCCAACCGCACCACTTCTAAGTCGACACTGTTAAATCAAGTTACATGATGTTCAAGATGACTAGAAACAATGCTGACATAAGAATATAACGAGTGGTATAGGAGTTACCTTTAACCTAGCCTAGTTACTCTAACAAAGCTTGGTATTATAGTGTTCCTACTATTTAACACATAGATGTGAATACTTGTTTTCTTACTTTTGTCAGGAGTATTAGTTAAAATGATGTAGTACCTCTGACACAAATTTATTTTGAAACAGGCGAAATATCGATCCATACATGTCTTTTTACTAACTTCACTGTTTTCTATCTTTTTTATGGAAGTCGCTCAAGACAATGCATAAAGCCACTTGATGTAAGGAACAATTTATGATTATAAACAGAGAGAGGAAGGTAAAATCACTCCAAGGCAAACAAAGCCTGAAAGGGACGCCACTTCTAGTATTAAATCCCCTGGACTTCAAACAGGGTATCCAAAAAGTAAGCCCTTTAAGAGCCTAATAGGGATCGAAGGGGTTACCAGGCCTGCTGACGGAATATTCTATTTCTAAACTGGTTAAGTGGCTGATCAGAAACCAGTGTCTTTATTGTGACACTATCAACAGAATGTAAAATTGACATTCATTTTTAATTCTTGAAGACGTAGAAAGAGACACATACCGTTTTCTTATGTTGTTAAAAAGTAATCGTACAGATTTAAACACTTTGGGGATTGTCTATGCTTTATACTTCATTACCATTTTATTTCACCTATACATTCTGTTGGATTTTCATTCACTATATATATATATATATATATATATATATATATATATATATATATATATATATGTATACGCACAGCTATTATTATACCAAATGTGAGTTAATGAACGGTTGTTTCTCAAGGCGCTTTCTTATATACTTTACTTTCACAAAGTACGCGCTAAAACAATACTTAGTTCTCGGATTGAGTTATGTTTGGGAAGAATTCCATTTTAATGGTTCTAATTAGCCGTGATTTATAATTAACTGAACAAGTCACATCTCCCTTTCTTAGCTATGTATATAATTCTCTAGATACTTATCACTCTATGTTGATCAAACTACTCGCTAATATGTTGTAATGTCCGTGGAAGCATATAGAGAAAGAATAAATGTCATCACTATCGCCATCTAATTTACATGTGTATCTCTGTGCACACCACAAACACATATGTAAATTAGATGGCAACATCAATCTATTTAATTCTATATAAAAAGAATAAAGAATAAACACAAATCTAAATAATAATAATAATAATAATAATAATAATAATAGTAATAATAATAGTAATACAAATATAATATATATATAAATACAGATAAACACACACACACACACACACATATATATATATATATATATATATATATATATATATATATAGTACATGTATTAGTTTCTGTAGATGTAAATCCGTTGAAACTCAAGTGTTTATAAAAAGTGCGCAATAACAAGTATAGCTGTTCTTAAGTATACATGTTTATTTATACAAACATTATTGGTTACATATGTGCATAAAATGTTTCGGTTGTACTGTTCACAAAGAGTCAACCTCTTCAGACTTCTCTGTCATCTTTGGTCTGAAGAGGTTCACTTAATGCGAAGAGTACAACCGAAACATGTATGCTCATATGTAACCAATAATGTTTGTGTCAATAAAAATGTATACTATATATATATATATATATATATATATATATATATATATATAATTATTTATAAAAAATATTATTTTCAAAATAAACCGATATACACACATGTTTCATGGCAAACCTGCAATAATCAATATAGAAGTAGACAATCTCTGCCAGTCACACGGTTTGAACCCCGATATGAAAGTCATGTTTGACGCAGTAGCAGGGGCGCGTACCAAGTCTCGACTACGCACTGCTTATAAATGGGAAGTAAATTAACATCTAAATAGCAAATACGGCGGCTATCCAGAAAGCAGTCGAGAGCGCTCAATAGGTGAGGCCTTAAGTTATGTATTACGAAAAATGACGGCGTGTTGTCAACTCAACTTAAAGTGCTCTATCTTTCAAGAGCTTTATATATATATATATATATATATATATATATATATATATATATATATATATATACTTCCACGCCGTTACGCAAAAGTTATCGATTAAAATACGTGCTTTTTCTAGCAACCGAATAAAAGCATTTCAAGTGGTGAGGAGAAGCTAGAAAGAAAATATTAAGGCAGACACCATCTCAGACTGGCCCCGTCGTCTGAAATAAATTCTAGAAAAAATTCTTCGACTATATAAATAAAACATCAACGATATGTTTGTCATTATATCATCAGAGATGATGACAAATAATTATATATTAAAAATTAAATTACTCAGGTAATGTAAAAATTGTATATGCATATTTTAGTAATATATTTCGATAAATATTGAATGCAAACATTGGCGAAGCATAATCCTACCCGTCAGTTTTTACTGTGGCTTTACAGTTATTTTACATAACACTACGGATAAACGACAAAGAACTCATCGCATTCGATAAGTATTCAATACAGTTAAGTTCATTTACCACCATAAACAACATACGTAATTTAAAATTATACGCGTGGCATTTAAAGCGGATTTATTTATCAGTGTTAATGGATGGATTAGTTGATATCGATTATTCAATGAAATTGTAAGCTCTGTCCGTCAGGAGGGAGACTAGCACGCTGCGGCAGTTGACAGTGGAGAAATGGATAACAACGCTGCTGACGACCTGGCTGTGCCAAGGTCGAATCCTGCCAGCACCCCTTTCAGTATGAATGTTGACAAACTTCACGTGGTCCCTCCTGTGTTACCTGCTTTCAGAAAAGAATCAGGGAACCCAACACGAACAACATAATTAAGTGGGTCACATCCTACCATGCTGATTTGCACAAAGTTGCTTTATAATATGCGGTTTAAAATAGCCTTTTCATCGTTAAAAGCGCATATTCAATGGGCATCTGATTTAAGATGCGTCCAATAACGTTGTGTACGTTGGTCGGTCATTTTTGTTCAAGTTTTAAATAGCATTTTCGTCGGTCTGTCACCATAGAATTTTGGATGCGTTCACACATATGCGAACCCCCGTCCAATAGTCCGTCTACTACATATGCTTGTCGTCCATAAACGACCTATATTCGTCTGTATCTTGGGCTGAAATTAGTTAAATAATTGAGTAGAAAATGATCCCACGTGCAAGAAACTGCCAGATATTCACAAATTACGATCCTTCAACTTATGTGCCTAATTATATATATATATATATATATATATATATATATATATATATATATATATATATATATATATATATATATATATATATATACAAACACACATATATGGGTCTGAAAGTACTTGGGAGACAAATCCAAACTATGGCAAATACATCAGCCAATTCCTCTCCGAAACTAAGATCCTGATTCGGACTATTGAAAGGATCTACCAAAGGCTATCTAGGCATGAGTTTTCTCTTATATTCAATAATACCTTCCTGCAAGAGAACATGCTGCATATATATATATATATATATATATATATATATATATATATATATATATATATGTATATATATATATATATATATATATATGTGTGTGTGTGTGTGTGTGTGTGTGTGTGTGTGTGTGTATATACATATATATTTAGGTTCTGTAGTCAAACAAAAGTGTAAATGTAAATGTATATTCGAAATTCCAACGGTAGATATAGTTAATTCTGAAGTAGTAATAAATTAAGATATTTTCCGACAAAAAAGTTTTCGTAACAATCAAAATTTGTCTTTATCTAACAAAAATACAGATGTTTCTCCATAGCGTATACAAACGGTACACTATTAAAATTAAGGTCATAATAAAGACCAATGTGTATTGATTTGTATATTTTCATATATAAATAAATATATATACTTTAATACCGTCACGCAAAAGTTCGTGAGTAAAACACTGAAATGAATTCGAAAATAAAGCATCGACTTAACACTAAAAACTGAACTGTGGGTGGCGTTTTCGGTAATAAGAAATGATAATAATAATTATATATGAAAAATTAAACGTAATTCTATGATTTTATCTGAATATTTTAGTTATATATATATATATATATATATATATATATATATGACTGGCGAAACATATTTTTTCCATCATTTTTGGCACAGGGTGCACACTATTATTAGGGGTGGGACGTAATGGGTGAAAATTTCAGATTCATGCGAGTAGTATTTTTTTGTGTTTTTTAGGTCTCCTCTGGGATTTGGGTGGCAATAAGCCTCCACAAAGTCCGCACTACTCCAGTGGAGGTCTGGTTAGTGGTGCTCTCCATCCTCGTTCTTCCAATCCTCCTTGCCCCTTCACGACTATTTTGTGTGATATCAGCCGTAGCTGGGTCCATCACTCTTTGGGGTGGGGGCAGTTAATGAAATTTATTGAAGTTTCTGTTCCTTGGGTTCTATGTGATGGTCTTCATATTGTGGTTTACTCATCTTCCTATTGTCCATTCCATGTGATTGTATACCGTTCGTAGCTTATGCTGATTGGTTTCCGCATTTGAGGACTTTCCTTAAGATTGCAGCTGTTTTCATAAATGTCATCCTTTGTATGACCTCAGTGATCCCTTTGATTCCAATTTCCCAGTCTTTTCTCCAGTTTTTGGGGCCACTGTTCCTAGTGCTCCTACGATTATTGGTATTAAATGTTCGTTCTTCATGCTCAATATCCCTTTCATTTTTATCGCAAGTTATTATTATTTATTATTATTATTATTATTATTATTATTATTATTATTATTATTATTATTATTATTACTATGTTACTAAAAATGCTCGTGGAAATTCCACAGTTGTAACTTTCATTTGTTGTATATTGCTGCCATGCTTAAATATTTCTATTTGACGGGCGTCCGGTGCGAACATAGACCCCACAATATTATTGTACCACCTTTGTTCAAACTGAAACATACTTTTCTAAGTACTCTGGTTAATGTAGTTTCAGAATATATCTGGTTATGGGGACTATCTCCAAAACACTTGAATAAGTTTGT
>OY744536.1:45995685-46003185 GCA_963556195.1 Sepiola atlantica | reverse complement strand
AACAACAGCCCCTCTCCCTTTCTCCCTCCCCTTTTTTATTTTATTTTTAGAACTTGAAGCATAAATCTTTTACTATAATGACCAGATTCGGCATTAAATAACCCAAAAAGGGTTGATATACCGTAAAACAAAACTACCAACGTAGTTGCAGTTTTATTATGTCATATTGAAACACCTTTATTTAGTCCGTTGATGAACGTGCGTGTTCAAACGATCGTCGCTTAAAAACGTGAAATGTTGGCTTGCTGAGAAATTCTCCAGGGTAGTGATATACATCAATAGGATCCTGAACACTGTGGGGTAATCCTGATTCACAAAGGCATCATTCGAATTACATGATCCGATAAAGAAAATTAGTTTTTTCGCGCCAAAATGCCTTATGCATACATACGCCTCGCAATCAGTTAAGTTTTCTGGTGGAATCACACACTGTAGTTCTTTACTTATCTTCCACAAGCTCGTCACGGAGACTCCAGCTCTTGCTTTCAACACTCGGTGACGTCACAAAACGAATCTGACCTAAACGTCACTGGACAAAGGAATGGCAGGCAGCAGATCAATCAAGACTGCACAGATTCGTGGAGGAGCCGGATGAACTACCAGGCATGGATCTCCCTCGCCGGTAGTGGACTGTGATCAACCGCCTCAGGACCGGTGTCGGCCGTTTCGCCACGACCATGAAAGTATGGGAACTCAGGCACTCGGATGTTTGCCACTGTGGTCATCCTGAACAGACAGTCGACCACGTCATCGAGTCATATCTAAAACACTGCGAAGCCGCATAGCTGCGCCAGACGACAAAACGTTAGCACGGCTTTTCTCAACCGAGCTGGTGATCTGACAAGTCTCTGACAAGTCTTCTTCGTTCGTTTGCTTCAGCATCTCCCATGAAGACAGAGTTAGACACAAGATCGGTTTTTAATGTAAGGGAAATGTCTGCTCCCCAAAAAAGGGATACTCTGAATTGAGATAAAAATCAAACTTGCATCAGTCTGGAAGGATTACACCTTAACTGACAATGGACATAATAGTGTAAGTGTAGTATTAGAAAACAAACTCGTCCAAGTCGTTTTCTTTTGAATCACTCTGATGGTTAATATATTTTCCTTCCCCGCTACAGTCACATATATATGCTCTTGTTATAATAACTTATGACAACCTTTAGTCTAGAAGGATTCCATTTCTACTGGCCGTGGACAGAAAAGCTGAATTGTAGTATTAGAATACAGACTCGTTCAAGTAAGTTTTCTTTGAATCACTCTGATGGATCACATAACTCTGCTCTTGTTATAATAACCTATATCTGAGGTTATATAAACACACGTGTATGTAGATTTATAACTGCAGTTGTCTAGTCGACATGAAGCAGTGATACATTAATCATTTGATATTTTTACAAACCTTAATTAAGAAGATAGCTGATCATCGTGTTTTCTCCGTTCACAAAAGAACGTAACATCTTAATGTTCGGAAATTACATCAGTTTTTCTTTAGCAGATCTTTACACATTCCTTTGTGTTTCTTTAGCAGATCTTTACACACAGCTAATGCCTTTGTGTTTCTTCTGTTGTGGATTTCTTTCATGTAAAAGTCTAAGGGAGAAAAGAACATTTGTTTTCAGCGCAAGATAAATTGTTTCATTAACTTGACTCGGCGGGTTTTAGGCGCGAAGCTATAGTTTAATTACGGCTTTCCTTAAACTTAGAATTGGCGGCCATATTGTAAAAACAAGAACAGCAACAAAGGTTAGTTTTCAAAGCGAGAATATATATTATTCTGAAGTTAGAAGGGTATTGATCTAATGATTGGAAAAATAGAATAAAGGAACAAAGGAAGGAAATGGCGCCCGGTTTAATAAATAGGGAAGTAGAGCCTTGTGATTTAATAAAATTTATAATTACAACTTTTAAATTTAAAGAATTTTTCTTTTTTCTGACTTGAAGCTAAAAAAGGTACGAATGTATAGTAGGGAAAATAACATTAAAGAAAACGAGGAAATTCAGAAAAAAAAACAATGGTTGAAAGAGCAACAACACACTGACATATAAACATATAGATATGAAGAATAGGGAAGAATGAAATACAAAAGTAAGTAGGATTAAAGGAAGAATAGAAAACAAAATAAAGAAATAAAATGTAAGAAAAAACGAAGACCGAAAGAATAAAGAAAGGAGTTGAAGTGGATGGCGCTTTCCTTGGGGAGGCCTCCTGATTTAATAAGCTTCTTGGACTAAGTTTCATTCCAATCCTAAAGTAGAAGACTTACATCAAATCTGTTTGCTAAGGTCACAGAAAAAATCATTCCATCATTCTACAAAAAGTTTCTTACATCTGACGCTATCCTCTACCTGTATAAGAGTTATATACGTCCTAAGATGGAGTAATGTTGCCACATCTGGGGAGGTGCTGCTCAAAGCACTTTCTACTTATTGACAGAGTATAAAACCGACTTCAAAATTTAGTGGGGGTGTCTTCTTCTCTTCCTTACATCATTTTCCTCCCTTAATGTTAAAGTTTACAATAATAATAATGTGCCTATGTTACTTAATGTTTACCTAGAATATATATTCCAAAATTCATAATAATTCATTCATTAGCATAGGAGATAGCCCGGTATATAATATATATATATATATATATATATATATATATATATATATATATATATATATAGATAGATAGATAGATAGATAGATAGATAGATAGATAGATAGATAGATAGATAGATATATTGTCATATTTAAAAATCTCATTCGGGTTTATTTTAATTTTTATCTTTAAATTTTTCCAATTTTATTTTCATTGAACGAAATAAAAAATAAATATTACTAATTTCAGTCAAAAAAGTAATTAAGTAAATGAATAAAATAAAAATATCCCCAACTTTTTTTTTTTTAATGCCTGTCCTGAAAGAAACTCAAATACATCTTTATCTTATCAAGAAGAATCTCATCTTCAATATTTCCGATTGTCGAATATCCTAGAATTTCTTGCAATTATTTTATTGTTACAGTTTTTACACATTTATCAAATTCTCCTGTTCAATTTCTCTTACTGTTTGCCATTCGAAGAACTCGGAAAGATTCTTTGTTTTAATTAGATTTGAAAAGGAAAGAAAATGTAGCTGCCGGGACATTTTCAATGCGTTCGTAAAATAATGGCCGTTAACGAGAACGATGCGCAATTAATTCAAAAGATGTTTAATTATGTACTTGACATTTAATTAACATAATAACATCACAATGAAATCGGCTCATATTTATTCTGTCTCTGTTATAATGGAGATTTCGTGTCAGCATGTTCGTCACAATAAACGCGCGTTACATAATACAGTCTGGAGGTGTAAGTGTAACGAGATTTCACCAGAGTGATCGAAAAAGCTGGATCGTAAATAAATGGTAACCAGATGTAAGACAGGAATCTGAATAGACGTCGCGTTGGAAAACGACTGTGATTGGTGTGATTATTTCAAGGTTGAAACGAAAATTAAAATATAAACATTTGATTGTTTGTATTTTGAAGTATACCGAATTAACGAATGTGTTAAAATAATTGTCGGTGCTTCTCCAGATTAGGACCTGAGCTAACTTTCACAACGTCGTTATGGTCAGGGTCAGGGTCAGGGTCAGGGTCAGGGTTAGGGTTAGGGTTAGGGTTAAAGTTAGCTCGGGTCCTAATCTGAAGAAGTACCTAATTTTAAGAGTTACCTCACCGATCGAGCGGGAATCGGAAAAAGCAAAGAGTTAGACTTAAGGTCTAAGTTAGCGGACGTTTTGACTTTTTCTCCCTTCAGTGGGGAATGAGAAGCTGACTGTGCTTGTGAGACTATGGGTGTTAAAAAAATGTCGGTATTCTGCTACAATAAAATATAACCAATAAAAAAATATTTTTTATTTCGATTCTTAATTTTTGCTGCAACAGCTTTCGCATTTTGGGACCAGTTAAAAACGGGGCATACCACGACATAAATGAAAGGCAAAACCTTAAAGAGAACACGTATGAGCGTGACATCCTACAAGATCAAGTTGAGTCTGCTTCTGTCTTTTCCAGCGGTGAGCATCAACGGAAGTAGAGGATAGGCTCAGTATTTCTGCCTGTAATCTACACCATCAGATTACGGGCGCGAGTATATATGTAAAAGGCCAAGAACCATCATCCCATTCCACGCTCGACGCTTAGGAACCCGACTGAATAAAATATCTTAAACCATTTTCTAATTCTCTCATGTTGCGTCGACCTTGATAGAGAGGATCCTGATTAAAATTCACCACGTGTTGCAAAATAAAAAGGCGATGTGTCGCAAGACGACCGAGAACACTACAGAGTGCCAAGGGTGAAGATGCTCTCGTGCACATCTTTTCGGTAGACGTTTTTATACAAATAAATCGCTACTTATTAATGCCAAAAGCCACTCGAGGATAAAGGTTAATAAGATTGTCTGATTGATTATGAGCAATACGATGAGAGGCTTGAAAACGATGAATGGAATAGATCAAATTTCAGCATGGTTAAACAAGTATTTGTCGGCGTTGAATTTGAAGACGACTCTGTTGTAGCAAGGAAGGAATGTGTTCCAGAGATGGGACGTTCTTGGAAACAAACAGTGTTCATGGAAATTCCGTTTAGTTTAAGGTACACCCGAGTAGAAAGGAAATTTCTTTGCAGTGGTGGTGGTAAGACGAATACTCGTTGTGAATGCTTTACAGGAATGAACTGGGGATTCGAGCTCAATCGAGCACTCTACATGGAAATAACGATAGAGTAGATAAAGACTCTTCTGTGAAAGACATGCTGTAGGGAAAAGAAGATCATGTCCTACTAGATTGCAAAGTCGATTTTGTTATCTGTCAAGGCAAAAAAGTGTCCTCTGGGCGGCACCTCCTCGAATGCGGCAACAGTACTCCATCTCAAGACATATCTAACTCTTATACAGGTAAGGATTGCATCAGGAGTGAGTTATTTTCTGGACCGGTATAATGAACCAACCATTTTTTAGTAACCTTAGCAATAGACTAAACTATTCCATATGAAGAAGTTCATGACGAGTCCTTAACGTTTCTTCTAAACTTTCCATCCCCACGACGTAAATTCACTAGACCAACACGACAATCTGCCAAATCCCATCCATTCACTGTGGAGGTTCCCAGATGATGAAGAGCTTTCTACCCCAAAAGCTTCTTTCCTCGCGCTTCTGGACTCTGGAACTCCTTCCATGCCCCTTGTTTTCCTGACGATACTGACATGCAGAAATTTAAAACTAATGTAAACAGACATCTCGCTGCACAGTCTAGTGTTTTGGAGTGACCACCTTTCTTTTTACTTTTTGTCTCGTTTTCTTCTCATCCTTTCCTTTCTTGTTCATTCTTGATATAAATACACCTGTCTAAAATTGTTCATTTCTGACGTATTTATGCGAATGTATGCCTTTCAGCATATTATATATTTATACTAGCAAATATATGATCTCTCCGGCCGCATATTTTTGCATATTTTTGCTAGCTTTGAAGGATATAATTGTGAACGAATATATACTACACTGACTCCAATATAGGGATGTAACGGCCGAGAGGATTATATTATGATGACGGAATAGGTAGTACACTACCCCCTCTAAAATAGAGGAGGTAATACCTAGGAGGATCTCAACATAAAAGGAGAAGGTAATGCCTGCGAGTATGATCTCATGACAACAGAACAGATATTACATTATCCCTCCCCCAAGTTCCGTGTATCTGCTATTTTGTCTGCCTCCTTGACCTTCACCCTGTGATCTGGGCAGTTTTTCCACATTTTGATGATTATTAAAACGTCCGGTCTCTTTATTTGTATGTGTTTGTATGTGTGTACTTCTGTGTCCAAGAGAAATTTATGATTTTCATTTTCTACTACTGGCTTTAGTTTGTGTCTGTACCACTTGTCTGGATATTCAAAATTATGACGTTTGCATAGTACTCACCAAACTTTCCTACCTACGCAACAGTATCTGTTTTTGTATTAATCTTATTTTATTTACCTCCTCTCCATGAGGTTAGACACACGGTCAGATGTGGGTTTTGGTGAAAATGTTTCTGTGGAACGAACTGGATTCGAACCCGGCATACCAAGGTCCTCAGTCTGCATCGTTAACCACTTAGTCACCGTGCCATTGTATTTCTTTTTGTGCTAGCTTGCAAAATTCACTTTGTATCTCATATACCGTTTCGTGTTATTGTCAACAGAGTCTACATTTATTTTTTATAAGCGTTTTGTCTATCTTGACTTTTATATAGTTTGTCGAAGTCGGTTTGTTTTGTGCGGCTGTTAATAGTGATTCAATTACTCTATTAAAGTGCTCTTTTAGTCTGTCACGTTAATGTTTGAAATATGTTATCTTTGCGAGATAAATTGCAGATCAAAGTAACTTTTACAAAATAAAGAAGGTGGGCGGCTTTTACGTTTGGCAATATACAAATTGCTGTGTATTTTTTGTTAGCTAAATTGTTCAGTATAAAAAGATAAGACATAAAAGAGACATGAGCTAGAAACGCTGTAATAATTGCAAGCAAAGCAAACTTCTGTAATAATCGCATGTCTATTTAAAACCGTAGCATTTCTGTTAATTGCATTTCAAAAGACTTTCCCTTGGCATAATTATGTTAGACACACATCACTGTAACTAGGGAAAATAGAATTTCACAGTTAGTCGTCGTTGGAAAGAAATGTCGGTTGATGTCCTTAAAATATTTGATACTATCAAATAACTACTCGTAATCTGGCGGCTATTAATCTAGCTCTATAAATTCTTTTTAAACGTATAACTTACATTACATAACTTTAATATACATCTGTTGTAGTTAATAAAGAACGAAGAGTTTTCATTTAAATTGCCTCATTTGATCACCATTGAATAAGGTATTTAAAGAAACGTTCTAGAAAATGTATACGTTTTTATTAAACTTAAATTAATTACTGTCAATATCGACCCAAATAGTGCATGTATAGAAAACTATAAGAATAAAGTTACAAATAAATAACACCAAACATTAATTTATTATCAGCTGTTTAAAAAAAGTTATGCAAATGAAGCATAAAGTAGCATTTGAATTTGGCTCTTGACTCTCTATTATATATACAGTATTTAATAAGTCTATTTGGCATTATTGATTTTAATCCCAGTGAGCAGTTTTGATAGTTATAGAGGTGTTATAAATAGAAAAAGATCTTTCGCATTTATTTGTTAAAATCATACTCAGTACCACGAGGATATAACAAACTTCGTTAATCTCAACTGGTAAAGTCAAATTTAGTGCTAAATGTAACCACCACATCTGTGTAAATTGTATACAAATATAAGCTAAATTACAAATCAACCCATGACTAAATAATGCATTTTGCGCAATCACTGGGACACTAAGACCAACCACACTACCAGCTATGTACACATTGGCCGGCATGGTATCTCTCTACATCCGAAGGGATGTCCATGTGAGAATCCAAAAACACAGACACGAAACCGACAGT
>OY744536.1:45985685-45988185 GCA_963556195.1 Sepiola atlantica | reverse complement strand
TAAACTGAAGCATTTGGTTTGCAAATCTCTTTTAAGCCAATATAAAATACGTATATACGTAGTTACCAGCAATGTTTCATAAAACTAAAATACCTTATAGATCTCTCTCTCATTCTCTCTCTCTCTCTCTCTCTCTCTCATATATATACACATATATATTTATGTATGTATATATATATATATATATATATATATATATATATATATATATATATATATATATATATATATATATATGAACCGTCTCAATGCAACATTCGATAAACGCAATTTTCCAAATTACAAAGCTATCACTACAAATAGTGTTGCATTTCAATACTCGAAAACACTCTAAAAGCATGTTTACATAATATGATACCGACATGAATTTCATGTTGCTTTGTATCAAAATAAGATTTTAGTCGATGCTTAAATTTAATATATCTGTCTTTTTATGGTTTAACTCTCAATTTAAATAAATTAGATTTATCGCGTTTTTCATTCGAACCATTCATATATATATATATATATATATATATATATATATATATATATATATATATATATATATATATATATATACACTAGCAGTTACCCAGGTGTTGCCCGTGAATAAATATGGGCACCTGTGTAATCTTGCTTAAACCCCTTAGCCCATATTATCATTTATATTATTTTCTTTTCATTTCTGTAATTTTTAAGCTATTGATAAGCTGAGATAAAATAAGGTAATTATTTTTTTAAATTCTTATTACAATTTGATTCCTTGAAAAATGTTGCCCTAGCCAAGTTTTTTTGTGTTTGCATAGAGATTTCTTTTCAATCGTGTTCCCGGTCGGAGGCACAGACAAAGAGAGAGAGACAGACAGACAGACAGACAGACAGACAGACAGACAGACAGACAGACAGACAGAGCGCGCGCGACATTACAGATATACTTTAGTTTGTTTTTTCCAAAAAGAAATCGACCATTAATTTCTATTTTTTTCTATCTTTTTCAGGTAAGTTTTTGTTCCATTTCCGAGAATTATGACCAAATCGAAAGAAATTTTGTAATGACGCTCCAAACGGTAAGTCTACTTTTCGAATGCAAACGTCTTTGATCTTTGTGAAGGCGCCCTGTTTCTTTTGACAGTGTTGAGACTGGACTCTTACGTTTACAGAAAAATACATTTGTCGATTTAAAACGGTCGATATTTAATTTGTTCTACTTGCTTCATGACATATCAACAATTTATCGTTATTTAATAACAAATACAATCATTTTGGTAAAAGTGATTATACTTAAAATTCATATTATCAGCACATACTTGCTTTGCGTTTGGGTTGATTGTTTATTTTGTAAATTGGACCCTCGAATAGAATCCTGGTATGTCTGACAAGTAAAACGTACAAATGTGATCAAACATAAATTAATATGTAAAAATAATGTTATATAACGAACTTTACAATGAAATTATACTTGCAGATATTAAGATATTTAGAACTTTAATCATAAAAACATTCACGCAAATGACTGAATTAGGCATTAGATACCCAAATTATGTTAATACGATTTAGAAGAAAGGAATAAAAATGACCTTTTATATAATAATAATATTCTCTATATTAATGAAACTATAACAGAAGAGCAGGTGCGTCTCTGTGTGTTTCTCGCCGATACGTAACTTTGATAAATATGCATTGGGACTACGGAACTACGCGACAATGATAAAAAAGAGAAAAGAAAACTCCGGAAGTTGCTCGAGGCCTCTAGGTAACGATATAAACAATAAAAGAACACAGTGGAAGGTGATTTTCTGTTCAGGACACTGGGTATTTAAGAAGAGCAGCTAACAGACAAGTGAGAAATAGCCCGAAACGACCAAGTCAAAGTTTAAATACAATTATTTATTGATATGATAATACAAGAGAGAAAAATACAGAAAAAACAAAGATAAACATGTTATACAGGGAAAAAAATTAAAATATTATATTTATCCAACCAGCAAAGATCACATTTAAACATATTACAATCAGTTTATGAGAGAAAGTATGAGTTTAACTTACTGTACACCCGTGGGTAGTTCAGAAAGTAATCCACATTAAAGCTTAATATATTGAAAAGCGTTAATTTGTTTCGCATAAGAGTAAATATGTATCAGAAATTTAATCTCATGAGTATTAGATAAAAGGGTGTTTAAGTTCTAGATGAAGTGGGTTGCGCTACACACTCTTAAGTCAATGTTTCGGGTTGTAATCCCGATGAATATAGTATGATAATACTTACAGGTTACCCCTTACGCTGATCTATTTGAATTCAGTTTTCATGAGTTGAATTCACTTCTTCTCATTTTCAATGTAATATTCCGAAATAACTCAAGTTGTCCACGGCAGGTATTTTAACATTAAAGATACCTTTTCTCCACAGTGTCTTTTTTAGCCAAATATTATACGCACAACGACAAAGTTTTTTTTCTATTTCTTTCTTTCTCTTAGTCTTATAATATTTCTTCTTCCTTTTCTTTTTCTTTTTTTTTCT
>OY744536.1:45940685-45980685 GCA_963556195.1 Sepiola atlantica | reverse complement strand
ATACAGCACTTTTCACAAAATTGTCACCCATTTTATAATTACCAAACTCAACGTCGCTCACCTTCGGTGTCTCTAATTTTCACTTCGTCCAGATAGTTTCTCTTTTACCATCTATACGTTGTGAGATTAACATCCAACATGAGAACAGTAGTCCGAACCAGTGTGTCTTATATTTCATATTCTGCGTCTAACTCTCCCTGTATATAAGATATGCTTCTCGATTTCTCATCTGAATTGAACGTGATGAAATGTTGTCCTTATTTGATGCAATATTAAATCGAAATTGTCTGTTGAATAAAAATATAATAAATATCTTGCCTTGAATTTCTCTGTGAATTCTTCATTTACTTGAGTGCGAGATTATAAATTTAGAACCTGATTGTGGGTAAAAGAAATGGTTATATTATTTTCCTTGTTTTACCATTTTTCGTTACTTCTATTTATAGCATTGGTGTTCTTTCTATCAAAATAATGGCGATAGATATTGAATTGATGGAATCGTTAAATTTAAAATGATTTCGTATCATATGAAAGGATTCTGCATAAGTAGGCGTCTTAATTGGCGAAAATTACCCGGTCTTGGATCAGATTGACACTGGGTTGTTAGAAGGGTATGTGGAAGGGGGAAAACGGAATTAAAATAAGCAATAAATTAGGAACAAAAAGAAAATAACGTTGCCAAGAAGTTTGAAAGGGCGGTTAAAGAAAAGGAAAGAGTAAATTGGATGAAAATAAGCAAAGGAAGAAAAGAACAACGGGATGAAATAACAATGGCAGAAAGGGGAATGATTGGAACGTATAAAGAGAATGACGAACGAAGGAGCACAATGATGAAGAAAATAATCTCACAAATGAACGTAAGATGAAGGAACTTTGGAAGGAACTTAAAAAATCATGTATTGCTTAGGTCATTCGGACTAGTATTTAAGGAGAGTAGAAAGTTTACTTTCGGCAGCCTCGTAACTCTCGCTTCCCTTATTTTGTCCTTTAGTCCTCACATTCCATGAGCGGCGTTTCTGACCAGGGGGATAATTGCTGTTTTCTTGGTCCGAATCTATCCATCTAACACTTATCGTTGGCTTGTTTTGGGCCTTGAAGTAGTATTTGTTTTTAGTTCCTCACATCAGGTGGCTTCATGTCTTGTCCGAAGCGATTTCCATAAAAAAAATCTCTCATTTTGGGTGTTATTCTAACATCATTTCGTCCGATGTAATCTCCGACCGTCATTAGGTGCATATTGTCCAATACAGCAATCTTTATATCGATCTCGGGAATCTATACGGAATTGCGAACTGGAACCTTTATTTAATCCACGAGAGTTGGATTGTTCTTGTTCTGTCAGCCATATCCTGGTAGAAGTATTAAATAAGTAAATGTTTATTATATTCTTAGATAGTATCGCCTGTAGTGAGGATTGAAGCTTGAACCTCCAGAAAACTGTCCCTTAGAACTGATTATACGTAATACCTTTATCCGTTGCGCGACGTGTCCATGTAGATTAAATAAAGGGTTCAGTTCGCAATTCTGTATTGATTCCTGAGTTCGGCATGAAGATCCCTAAATTCGACAAGTTGCACCTGAATAAGGTCGGAGGTTATATCGACCCAAACGCTGTGAGAATAACATCCAAGATGAGAGTAGTAGTCCAAATAATCCAAATTATCAATCCTCATCTAAAACAATTCCGAAGAAAAAGGAACTAAGTTTCGGAAGTTTTGAGATTAGGATTGATAATTCATATTATTTATTAATGGCCTTCTAACTAAACCTAGTATCCGATTGAATACAATAAATGAACCGTTATTTATAAATAGTATATTAGAACAACAGTAATACAGGTAACGCTTATTCTATAGTAATAAATAGTAATACTACACATCCAGACAAGATTAAGTTTAAAGCTAATAAAATTCAAACTAGAATTATTCAAATGGACCTATGTCGTAACGTTGTTAACAATACGTCGTTCTAAGCGATAGTCTTCTTGACGAATTATCTCAGACCTGACGCAATCTTCTACCTAATACGCCCTAAGATAGAGTACGGTTGCCACATCTGGGGAGGTGGCGCTCATGACACCCCTTTTCTGTCTTGACAGAGTACAAAACCGACTTTGAAATCTAGTGAGAGATGCCATCTTATTTCCCCTACAGCCACCTTCTCACTAAAAAGATTGTGCTAGTCTTTCTCTGCTGTATCGTTGTTTTTATAGTAGATGCTCGACTGGTCTCCAATGCCCCCTGTAAAAATTAGCAACAAAAACTCGACACTCTACAACCACTTTCAATAATTTCACTTTTTTCTTCTGTGTACATTAAAACTAAACGGAGCTTTCAGGAGCAGAGTTTTTTTTTTCCTAGAACTACCCGTTCGAGGAACGCAATACGGCGGGGCTGCTTTCCAGCTGACTATAACATTGTCGTTTTCAAGTCCAATGTAAACAAATTCTTGTTGAGGCTCCTCTTGAATAATCAACCTTTGCTCAATTTTAACCATCGTTATTAATCATCACGGTGTTGTCTCAGCATCCACTTGACAAACTCATTAACCCTTATCCTCGAGTGGCCTTTGAGCTTGGATAAATGGTGAGTTTTAGCAAAAACGATGGATGTTCAATACTTACTACAGGCGATAATTACTTAGAATTACATAGAAATTTAAATAAACACGTCTACCTTATCATGGCGGACGGAATGCGGACAATCTACTCCCCTATATTAAAAAAATGGTTCCGTTCGAAATTCCGCACATTCTTCCAAGTTCGACTAGAAGTTTGTGAAGCTTGAAAGATGTACTTAAAGAATGTCGCGTGTTACATCGGCCTGAAGATTGTTAATATAACAACTAAGATAAGAATTATTAAAGAGAAAATGTCTACTTGATGACAGCTTCCGGTTTTTAAATCGGAAATTGACAAGCGGTATTTATCAAAGAAAACAGTTACCCATTATATCTTAGGTTGGGTGTGTTTTTTTGGAGAGGGGGATCATAATTTGTTTTCACCATCTTTTTTAATTTTTAACTCATAAGAAAATCTTACTGCTTTTTTATAATTTAATTTTTTTTATTACAGATAATCAAATAAAATATGTTATTTTTAAATAATCAAATCAAACTTTTTGTTGATGAGCGTTCTACTTTTTAATGCGATTACGTGTGGTTTCGCGACCTTGCCACGCGAGTGTTGGGTTCGTGGTAAAATAAATGTGGTTAACCTTTTTAACTAAATGTTTATAAACTAGTGTAATTAACAATTTCGTCAAAATCTAAGTTGTATAAAATTATGAGGGACTGTTTTTTTGTCAAACACCGCTTGCCAATTTCAGATTTCAAAACGGGAAGCCGTCACTAAGTAGACTTTTCTCTCTTAAACCATAAGAATAGTAGTCCGGCTAATAAAGACTTTTTTTAAAAAAGGAACGAAAGTAAGGGATCGAGAGACAGAAAAGAAAAAGGAAAAAAATAAATATAGGAAAATATAGGACAGAAAATGTCAGGAAGAAAATATTAAAAAAACAATATTAAGAAATGAAGACGTAAAAAAGGATGAATGGAAGAAAGAAGGAAATAGTAAGATAAATAAGGAAAGAATGAAATAAAGAGAAAAGCAATTGTTGAGGATTAAAGTGATGAAGAAAGTCGAGAAATGGAACATGAAGTAAGGCAAAAACAAAATTGATATAGAGAGAAAGGGAATCTTCTGCCGGGCTGAGGTATTAGTCCTGGGTTATCCTCCCAGGCATTTCCTCTCCTCTTTGTGGAGAAGTTGTTTTTTATTGCTAACTGATTGAAGCGTCCGAACGGGCAATGCCAACTGGACTACACAAGCTATTTTTTTAAAATGCAGTACTCCTTTTTTAGGGGCGCTTGCTTTGTCTCTCAAGCTTCTAGCCTTTTTACATGTCTCCCTGCGGTGTGAAGGAAGTACATATCAAGAGAGGGGCGGAAGTGAGGATTGGAGGAATACAAAGTAAGAAAGAGGGAAAAACATAAAAAATCGAAATAAATTAACGAACTGGAAAAGAAGAACGAAAGACGAAAGTGAAATAGAAAGAAAAGAAAATAATGAAAGGGGGAAAAAAAGTCAAAGATGAAATGGAAAATCGAAAAGAAGAAAAAAAATATTGTAAGTTATATTTTGTGTATTGTCAATCCCTTCTCTCTCTCTCTCTCTTTCTCCAAACTTTTCTTCTCTCCAAATCTTCACTGCCTCTTCCTAACTATCGCTAATCTTTTTTCTATGTGTCTATATAATTCAAATCACTATAGTCGTAAAGTAAATTCGTATGAATCAGAATCGTACAGGAGGGACCACGTAATGGTTGCCAACATGCTTAAGTGAAATTGGTATTATGGAATCGACTGGATTCGAACTTGGAACACCCAGGTCATCAATCAGTGTCGTTATCCACTTAACCACCGTCATTCTATTTTTATATTATTTTTATATTCATTTAATTTGTATATTCTTTATTTTTTTTAGATAAACACTTCAGCTTGATATATATGTTTTTATATTTAATAATCAAATTAATCCTAGATAGCTATATTTATTTATTTTATTGTTTTAATGTATTTCTTTATTATTTATTCAGTTTTTACTTATGTTAAATATTAATTAGTTCATTCAAACGTAGTGCATTTTTATTTGATTTTTTCTTTTTCACATTTATGTTTTTTCTCATTTTACGACCGTTTATGTTTTCGTGTTACTGAAGAGTTCCGAAATATCAACTGTCCACGACTTAGCCACAGACGGGAGAACGATATACACGTAGCATTTTCAGACATCGAATTTACCGCTACCCGTGAAATTTAAAGTTATCAATGGTTGATAGAATCTTTGTATAGTATGATGATTTTTTCTGGGAATGTTTTAATCTGGATCTTCATATGTTTTGTTGGTTATGTTGTTGCATAAAATGATAAAACCTCCGCTTGAAAATATTTCCGTACAGTTTACAATTCATGTATATTGAAATGTGAAATGTACGTATTAGAAACAAATTAAGAAATATTGCGAAAATTTCTATTTCATCTATTTTAAAGAGTTGTGTAATTACATAAACTTTATTTGAATAATTCTGAAATTGGTGTTTTTTAATACATACCGTTAGAAAATTGGGCAACTCAAAATAAGAAGTCTTACAGAACCAGGCGGTGATTTATGTTAAATAGTCACCAGTGTATTTTAGGTAAAGAAATAATGGAATAAAAAAACAGGAAAGGTTTTGTACTATTTTTTATTTTAAATCATTTCTTTTACAAAAATTAGTCATCAAATAAGTGGTTTGATTATTTTGAGGAAAATATAATAAAATGTCTTTGTTTTTTTTTTAGTTTTAGATAATTTATTTGTAATAAAAGTAAGTAATCAAATAGGTGGTTTCATTGTTTGCTACGTCAGCAGTTTACAGACGTTGCTGACATAATGACGACGTTTATTTAGAAAGCCCTTTTTAACATAGGAAGAGGGACTTTGTTAACTGTTCTGTATTTTCACCAAACAATTTAATAAATAAATTAGTAACTTTGGCAAACTAAAACTCTCGCCAGAAGTTATATTACGGAGGAAGTTTAATAAGGGTACTACATCTGCGACAGCACCGTTTGCTGTTGACTTACCTTTAAACTCAGTCGCTTAATATTTCGGTTTGCCGAAAATTAAAATATTTCCGATTTTAATGGAATGTGAACTATGACTATTACACAACAAATTAATAAATATTCCTCAAATGTCAGTTTCTTTGGATTCTGTTTAAGGATTTTTAAGGGTGAACATCCACTGCCATATATGAATGTTATTTGAACCATATGTATTACACAACGATTAGGCATGATTTCCCAAATTAAAATTTCTTTAAATAATTTTAAGATACACTAGGATTACTCTTTAATACCAAATTCAACACACGTCTAAATATTAAAAATGTAAATATTGCTGATTTGCATGAAAATTTAAACATAGCTATTAGACATCAATAAAAATATTCCCATAATTCCAATATTATTTTTAAACTAAAAAGTTGTTTGGAGAATAATATTTCCAATTAGCATTACATATGTATTATAGTTATTAGGCACCAATGAATACAAATGCCCACACTTTTAGTGTTTGGGAGATTTTTAAAGGGGGCTGAAGGGAATAAAACGCCCCCTTTCTCAAACTGAAAAGTAAATATTTCCCATCATTTGAAAAATAGGGATTATATATATTTCCTGCATTTCACAGGCAACCCTGGTTTTTTATGTTACTGTTTTTTAATCACAGCTAAAAGGAAACTATTCGTATTCTACCACTCGTTTCCCTTCTGAAGAAACTCTCACTTAGTTTAGTGGAAGCAACCATTTTTTTGTGCTTCGATACTATCAATCTGCTATTATTATTTTTAATATTGGATCACCCTGTGCGAAATTCTCCCCAAGAAAATGCTTATTATAAACATTCCTTTCATCTGCTGTTCTCTGTTTTTTATATATGTACCTTTCGCTCGGTACGTGTTTATTTTTTCTGTAATTTTCTGACGAGAAGTGTCTTTTTTCTTGGCTAATTGTTTTTGCCTTTTGCCAGACGTTAGTAAAATATGTTTGGACACGCGCATCTTCATGCCTACAATTATCTTTTTTCAGTTTTGAAACTTGATTTAAATGCTTTTATAAATCCATAAACACTCACACATTTGTACATGTATAAATTATTTTATTTAAAAACTATACATAATAGTTTCTGATAGACGTACCGGAGTTACATCGTTACGGACAGGCGGTGTCTTCGTTAGATCTGACGTTTGTATACGTGCAAAATCTTCAGTGTCTCATGAATCGAAAAATCACGGGAAAGAATTTTAAAAATGAAGAAAAACAACGTTTTTTTTGTAACAACGAAACTGTGATGTATAGTTTTAAAATAAAATAATTTATGTTAGCTCTTGTAGAATGCAATCGAGCACTTTTTGATCGCCTTTGAATTGTTTATACGCTATATATATATATATATATATATATATATATATATATATATATATATATATATATATTAGACACTTCAATCTAACATACGTCAATTTAAAAATAAAACAATTCAATTTACCCTAAGGTCAACGCGCTTTCTAAAGAAAAGCAGTCGTTAGCCAATACCATTTTAAATAAATTATTTAATTATATGATGATAATAATAATAATAAAATTTAAGAAAATATTGACAATATTATTAATAGCTATAAAAATATATAAATATATAATAGCTATAAAAATATAAATATCTAATAATGGAGATATTAATAATAATAATGATAATTGTATTTTAGTCATGATGAAATAAAAAGATACATAAATCGAGGCAGATCTAATTCAGTATATCCACCGTTAAGGATCTCAATGGATCTCGAATTATGAGTTACTGGTTATTTTAAATTTACATTTATGTCTGCACTTCGCCATTAGTTCATCTCTCTTGTTTAGAAGATTGCCGTGTTCGTATTTTAGGATTCTTATTTTTTCCTTCAAACACAAATTGCATATTTGCCTTAACCCATTAGTAATATTAGAATATCACAAGATTGACCAAAAAAACACCGGTGTCTGGATTTCATTTTTCAGTAACCACCATTGTTTCGCTAACTATATATATATATATATATATATATATATATATATATATATATATATATATATATTCTTAAATACGAATAGAGAACTCTTCCGGGGTTAATATTGTTCATACAAACAGTATGATTTATCTTCCTCGCGGAACAGTTTATAGAAGCTCGTACCGTTCAAAAATAATTGGATTTTCAATTTAAGCCTGAAGCACCTGCCTTTCGAGCCACACAACACAGCTGAGTTGGGCATTTTGGTAAGGAACCCCACCATTAGGGATAATGTAAAACTCTTCTTAAAAACGAATTGAGCATACTTCGGTAGATAATATTGTTGATAAATAAATATCCTATCCTCATTGGCTTATGTGAATGGTGAACTGTATAGTAGTTCGAACTGTCGAAACAGACGATTGTGCTCCAATCTCAGCCTGAAACACTATCATCTCTAGTTGCAGTTATGAGCTGTGATACAGCGAAATAGTTTTCCTATAGATTACAAAATTATTGTGTGAAATCTTATCCCATAAGAATGCTGACCTTCCACTTATAATCAAATCATTACTATCCTAAATCGGTTGAATGTCAAGTGAAAAACGTGAAGTGGTTATGAAAATACGAGACCATAGAAATTGACCAGCGTGCGACGTCTATTGCGTAGTCCTTAAACAAAGGCGAACACGATCAACGTATATTAATATCGGGAAATAAATATCACTAGTTGTAACCATGGGAATTGCACGGAGTTAACATATGCTGATAGATCAGGTAAGTAAGTAGGTTGGTAGGACCGTAAGTAGGTATGTAAGTCCGTAGTTAGTGACATAGTCGATAGTACCATAAAAACAATCGTGGCAGTTCGAGCAATCAGATGACCTCAACACATTATTGTGTTTATATACTAATGTGTCATTTACCAATTTTAAAGACAACTTCAGAAAAGGGTTAGTTAGATTGTCAGTTGAATAATGAATAAATCTATAAGAGAATATGTTACTCTGGGTAGAATGCCGATCATTTCATTATATAATAGGACGGGTATTTATTAACATTTAATTTGAAAACGACTATGTTGTAGTCAGCTGGAAAGAAACCCCGCAGTATTGTGTTTCACAGATGGGAAGTTATTGGAAAGAATCTCTGTGCAAGTGTTGCATGATTTTTGGTACAAAGAGTAAGATTTTTGGCAGTGGTTGTAACTAGACGAGTTTTTGCTGTAAATGTGTTATAGGGTAACGAGAGATTGGAGCTCAGTCGACCACCTTCAATGAGAATTACAATAGAGTAGAGAAAGACTAACATCATATTTTTTAGAGCAAGGGGGTGTAGGGAAGAGAAGAAGTCATCTCCCACTAGATATCGAAGTCGATTTTTCACTCGGCTAATGCAAATAAGAATGCTCTGAGCGAGACCGAATAATCAGATGACTTTTAAACATATTTATTTAAAGCGGGTCGTGTGTTATTGATAACATGGCTAACTCTCATCACCAGGAAAGTCATGATTGCACGCAGACCTATAGGTCACAAATGCTATTTGAGAGATCTTTTACCAAGTATATAAGTATAGTTTTTATTACTGTTCGGGTCGCTGCGCCATGGAAAAGAGCTGCCGGAAATCGTAGTAAGCCTTCAGACGTTCAAATAGTTCGAGGTTGCGCTGGATGCATCGTGGCAGCTGCTCTCTAAATGATTTTACCTCACTTGAGTGGCGGAAGGTGTCAGGGGACCCAATTTTTGCGTAAAACGTCACCGATGGAAATTTAAATCTACATTTAGTGGAGTGTTTCATACCAGTGCCAAGTCCTGGTCTCCACTTGACTCAGTTAAATATGTACCAAAGGCGTTTTCATTTTCTTGGAAGAAAGGCAGCATTCCCTGTCCGTGTTTCTGCTCCGTGAAACAGCCTATACGATTAAATAGTGACGATGCCTACCATATCCAGGTTTAAAGTCGCCCTGGACAAAACATTCATACGGTATATAGATGTACACGTCTTCTAACCGTCCTTTTTGCATGGCCTGTTGCACTTGGCTATATTTTGGCAATGAATTTAATTTGATTTCATTGATTTGATTTGATTTTATGTAATGTTTATTTTTGTATGAAATACATTTGCATATTTTAATGTTTAAAATGTTATTCTTGCGCAAAGGCAATTCGTATAAATATGTGTTTTTTTGTTATTTTTTACGTTTGGAAAGACATAGTTCTCTGATAAAATCAGACGCGGTGTTATTATATAACCATTCCTGGTACATATTCTAATTTTGGTTGGTCTTTTCTAAACAAACAGACACAATCACAAATGTCTATTAAAATCTCTCCTCTCATTTTGAGTTCAAATTTCGCAAGTCTTCCTCTCTTTTGTTTTAAGAACACATATAACTATTTATTTACCCATCCACTTAAAAATGTTAAGAACGCCCTTTTATCATTCTATTTATTAATTAAACCTTCAATTGAACAAATTAAATCTATATATATATTATTGTTGATCCTTTCTATACATACTACGATATGTCTAATCGACACTATGTAATCTATGCATTATATAATCTATGATTATATAAATTTTATCAATGAACATACTCTATCAGTTTTATAAATGATGTACATTATATAATCTATGATTATGCAATTTTTATCCATTAAAATATTCTATCCAAAAAGATATATATAATCTATGATTTATAAATTTTAGCAATCTACATATTTTGTTTATTCTGTAAATAATATAAGTATATAATTTATATACATGTGATGTATACATTCGATACCATATAACATATCTTATTTTATAAACCATCTACATATAAAAATGCTATTCATTCAAAAATAATATGAATCACCTAATCTAAGTAATATATATGAAATGTGTACAGAATATATTATATCAAATATCGCTTTCTATAAATTATATATATATACATTATTTGTATAATCTATATTATTCGGACAACTGTTATCATTTAGAGTGTTATAATCGAGCCTTCTGCAGGTGTATCTTTTCGAACTCGGGAATATTTCTGTCGAACGGAATTTCAAACGGAACCCTTTATTTAACCCACGAGGGTAGCATGCTCTGGTTCTGCCAAGAATGACTGGGAGAATTCTTCAGTTATTCGTAATTCTTTGTATCGCCCGCACTGAGGATTTAACCTCCAACCTTCATATAACTATCACTTAGAACTGATTTTTACTTAGTACTATATCCACTGCGGGCAGTTCTAGTATGAATTGGGCAACAATGACTTACTAAGTAGAACTGGTATAGAATTTAATATAATATGGGAACCATTACTTATAAATAATAGATACGGTTATAATATATATATATATATATATATATATATATATATATATATATATATATATATATATACTCCAAAAGCTTCTTTCCTCGTGCTGTTGGACTCTGGAACTCCCTCCCTGCTCCCTGTTTTCCTGACGATACTGACATGCAGAAATTTAAAACTAATGTAAACAGACATCTCGCAACACAGCTCCCAATTTAGGTTGCCCCCCCCCTAAAAAAATCTCACCCTATTTCTCAGTAGCCCCTTACGTCTACAGTGGCGGTCTGCCTTGTTTGGGGTGAACTATGTTAACATTATATATATATATATATATATATATATATATATATATATATATATATATATATATATATATATATTAGTAATAAAAGTACTGATATATACTGATAAGTAATAAAACTACACATAAAAATAAAGAATAGGTTTAGGACTTTCAAAAATTCAGACTAGAACTGTCCGCGAGGTGCAGTGGATATACTACTAAGTAAAATTCAGTTCTAAGTGATACGAAGAATTGCAGAATCACTGAAGTGTTCTCCAAGTGATGGCTGACGGAACAAGAGCATGCTACCCCCATCGATTAAATACAAGGTTCCGTTCGAAATTTCGTCCAGATTCCCGAGTTCGACAGAAAAATTTCTGAACAAAACTCAGCGGCCGAAACGTTGTGGAATAACATTCAAAATGAGAACACTAGTCCGAATACTCGAAATTATACAAATTATCAATACCCATCTACAAAAATTCAGAAACATTTTATAAATTATATTTATTCTATAAATATAATTAATTATATATGCAATATATATTATATACTTTCTAAATCGATACATTATATACACCTATAAAATCTATCGATTCTATAAATAATATAGATTATATAATCACTGTAATATGCGTATTCTAAACTTTAAAAATATTTAATCTCATAAATTATATACGTACATCGTACATCTATACATTAGATTATCTATGTAATGTATGTATATATTTTATATATGCTAAAATATTTTGTTCTAAAATGCATTAAAGTTACATACGTCTCTATCGTCTATGCATTCTGTAAATGATATTAGATAATCCATGAAGTATATATGTAATTCTATAATATATATTTTAATAAATTATTCATATCTATAGTTTCTATGTATTCTATAAATAATATATATTTTATTATCGATGATAGATAGATGTATATATAGATATATATATATAGATATATATATACATATATATATACATATATATACATATATATATATACATATATATATATACATATATATACATATATATATATATACATATATATATACATATATATATATATACATATATATATATATATACATATATATATACATATATATATATACATATATATATATATATACATATATATATATACATATATATATATATATATATATATACATATATATACATATACATATATATACATATATATATATATACATATATATATATATATATATATATATATATATATATATATATATATATATATATAGTGATCCAGATAAATAAAACATCCACAAGATAAAAATCCAAAGAATTCCTACCCGGTTATATAATGAGTGTTTAATATCAAATAGAGCTTTTATACATAATTATTTTTATTTATACAGACATGTACATACTCTGCGACACTGGCATGTCGATGTTATCGATCCGCAACTGTTAGAAACTGAGATCTCATCAGGTGGAAAGAGAATCTGATCCTTCCCTAATATCATATTTGGAAAGAGTAATATATACATTTCATACATTGGTAAATGCATATTTTATTCTGTGAATTATATACATAAATTCTATAAGTAATATAAATGATATCAATTATATAATCTGTGTAAAGCATCTGATTGGAAATCGATGGCATAACTTTGGAATTATGTTCCATACGTGTTAAAGAGCCTTTCCGTGTGTGAGATTGCGTCGTCTGTTGTTTATGCTGTTCGAACTTATTTACTTATATTTGGTCGGCTGTATTCTATTACTTGAAATAAAAAAGCAAACATGAGGTCGACCATATTCCTTCTCTTGGCTATAAACACCTCAACCCTTTCTTGAAAAGCCACTACCACTTTTATAATTTTTGGTGTGATTTTTACCATGAGTTTGTTGCCCTATGTTGTAACGCCTGGTCTGGGCTTATTAAACTTCTGATGCTGTCTTGTGTTAATTCATCCTATATGTAGAAATAATAGTGCACTATCATGCACCCTGTTAGTGTTATATGTTTAAAATAGAGAATGTTGATCAACGGTCAATGACTGGGAAATCAAGCGTTTAAGGATCTATGGTTATGGGAACTATTTAATAAAACATACTGCCATAGTTATGTCATCGATTTTAGAAACACTCTTTATAAATTTTCTTCATCGACTACGTTTCGGGTTACTGGGGTCAGCTGTCGCCAACTTTTATCTATCACAAACTGCATTAACTTTAGTCTATATTTCAAAGATAAGCTCAAAGATAAGCTCTCTCTAACTTAAAACGTGGTCAGCTCAGTCAATCCCGGCTTCGTAGTTCACAGAACTCTTTTATGAAAAAGAGCAGAGGTTTTCGTAAATCCGCACGGTGCGAACTTGTCGATCACAAGGGCGCGTCTTATTCGTCGGCAGAATCAGCCGGTCTAATTCCTGTAGTCACAGTTGTGAGTTTCCCATCTTCTTTGTTCTATGTCGTAGTTGCTTTCGTCAAATAACAGTTTTCATAAACATTATTGATAAAGAAACGTCGACGAGTTCAATTGGGTTTTGCAAATCTATTTTCAATTTTATTCTTTCTTCATAACATACATGTATACGCATAAAACATCTAACAACCTTCCTCCATGGGAGGGAATCAACAACTATAAAATCCTATTGCTCTCTCTTATTCTCTCTCTTTCTATCACTCTCTCCTTCTTCCCCCCTCTCTCTCTCTCTCTCTCTCTCTCACACACACACACTGCCAGTTCAGTCGAAAGAGAAATATATTCGCGTCTCATTCGCCACGTTACACTCGCGACTTCCTATTTGTGTGACGCCACTGCCGGGACACGTAACCTTACTCAAATTCTAATTGAAAAAGTCCACTCTACCTATTTTTTTAACCTTACGTAGAAATTTACCATACTACTCATATTTTCTTACACACCTGCGTCATACCTACATTTACTGTCGAGAAGAAAATTATTGTAAACGAGTTATTGTATACAAATAAACGAACTTATCTTGGCATTGTACCCATAACCAGGTTTTTCAATTATAAATAATAAAATATAAATCATAAATTGTTGACAATCGACTTATTCTAAAGAAATTCGTCTTGTGATGTTAATGTTAATTAAATCGATTAATTAATGATTTAATTAAATTTCCTAATTTCAATGGAGTCTAAAATTGTTAGAATCTTCATCACAATAATACTCTGTTTCGTGTCTTATATTTTACAAGTGAGTTCGTTTGTTGTTGTCAAGGTTATCAATTCTGGCTCGGTACATTCGCAAGAAAATCTGATTTTACATATCGTAGTTCAAAAAAAACTAAGACTGCTCGAAAAGATTTGAATATGAAAAATTAATGGCTGAAATTAATCGATAAGATTTTCATAGATTATTTTGATTAATTATTCAGCACGATTTTAATCCGATTTTTATTCAATAAATGAAACAAAGCAATTTTTTATATTTATGTGCATAATTCTGTTCCTATCTATTTAAAATTATACAATATATATATATGAATATACATATATAATAAATAAATCGATACTTATACATATATAATAAATAAATCGATACTTATACATATATAATAAATAAATCGATACTTATACATATATATATATATATATATATATATATATATATATATATATATATACGGTTAATACACCATGACAGATACCGTCGGGTTCACGCCAAGAGCGTATGGAATGCGCGATCATTAGTTTGTCATGGCGTATAGTGAAATGAAGCCAGACAAGATGGCGGTACGACGACGGGCTTCAGGAAGAAGTCCGGAAGGAAATATCGAAAAATACTCAAACTACGACGATACAGCGATGCCGGGGGTTATAATGGTAAGAAGAAAAAAGAAAGTCCCGAGACAAAGACAGACAATTGGTCATGAGAACAAGCCAGTGATATATGGTAGGAGCGCGGTTCCCTTACCAGTTTATGGCAGTAGATTGTTTATGCTTGAAAGGATACCGCATCCAAGTGCTTTCTGAAGTTAGGGAGATAACTCATATAATTTAGGTGAGATAAAAATTATTTTTGTATGATTTACAAACTTGATAAATAAAAAACTGTAATGGGACTGTGTTTAGAAAGTAAAGAAAAGAAGAAGGTGTGGGTCATATAAAGGTTGATAATCGGGATGGGGAAATAGGACAGTTAATGAACCATCAAAAGTGTACAGTAAAAGGAAAAATAATATCTGGAGATAAAGTCCCACTGATGTGGTTGAGGTGTGGATTGTCGGTTTGAAGAGAGTGCGGGCTATATTAAGTGCTAGGTAAACCACCACCCGGCACTTATACAGGACATATTTTTAGGTGAGGACAGCTCTGTAAGAATTTCACTTTCAACGTTTAAACAATTGGTATTGGAGTCATGTATCGCTTTGAGGATTCTGAACTTTTCGGCGTCACAAGGATACATCGTTTCGATACAGGCTCAATAGATGATCGACGATTTAAGAATTTTTTTTTTTTTTTATGATGATGATGATGATGATGATGATGATGATGATGATGATGATGATGATGAAGAGGGAGTGGGTCTTAATCAGTTCACAGACTCTTCCTGCGATGGTTGTATCGTTACCCTTGTCGCTGTATGCAAATGATAAATTAAAATGTTCAAGTTTCTGACTTAAAAATACATACACGGATCGTTTAAATTTCAGCATGATCTTGCCCATCTCAATATTGTCTTTTCAACCACAGGCGAGTGTCTTTCCTCTTTAATTCCCCAATAATAATGCGATAATGATGTACTATATCTGTTTATAATTAATGAGATCTTTCTGTGATAATATGTGTTATGCTTATGCAGTTTCTCTATATTACATGTTTTGTTATTCGTATATTCATGTGTATATATTTAATTAGGTAAATTAGACCCTTTGCGAAACTATTATTTCTATTTTCAGTTATACTTTTATCCAATTTTACCTTTCTTTGATCCACTTTGTTGAGTGCGAAAACCTCCTTTAAACAAAGGGGGTAAAATACATTACTCCACAAAATGATACGGTAGTGAGTAGGTAATAACACCAAGGAGTTGGTTGGAAACTAGAGTAGGCACTGCTTAACGATGAAGACATTCTCAAATGTAGATCTATTAAATTAGTCTGCGGATTTTACTCAGGAATGAAACACAAAGATTTCTGTGTTGCTTACTTGCCATAAATATATTTATACTATATAGAGAGAGTGACAGCGAGAGAGAGAGAGAGAGATACAGAAAGAAAGAGATTGAGTGATCGATAAATATATCGATGTATAGGTAGATGTAGAAATTGACATTAATTAATACTTAATACATACTTAAATATGAAAAACTTTTATTTATATATATGTATATATATATATATATATATATATATATATATATATATATATATATATATATATATATATATATGAATAATAGAGTTTTGTTCCAATCTTGAGAAGTTGTTATATATATATATATGTTTCGGAATTTTTTAGATGAGGGTTGATAATTTGTAGAATTGTGTATATTCGGGCTACTGTTCTCATCTTGGGTGTTTTGGTCACAACGGTCCGGATGATGTAACCTCCGACCTTCTCCAGGTGTAGTTTGTCGAACTCGGGAATCTGGACGGAATTTCGAACGGAACCCTTTATTAAATCCACGGGTGTAGCATGCTCTCATTCCATCTGCCATGACTGGAAAGAAGTCTTCAGTAATTCGCAATTCTTCGTATCGCCCGCACTGATGACTGTCACTTAGAACTGAATTTTACTTAGTACTATATCCACTGCGCCACGGGTCCTTGCGGATAATTCTTTTACTTACAAAAATAAATAAAAAATGAAATAATTTTCAATAGATAATTAAACTAGCAAAAGGGTGAAATGACAAACGTAAAAAAAAAACTTTTTACTGATGGATACCCGCATATCAAGGCCCGGAGGTCCACTCAATGAGAGGGGTAAAAGAGATTGCTGATTAGACGATGGTCGCCATCACGAGAGAATTGTAAACAGTGGATGGAATAGGCAGAGGGTTACTTCAGAGGTCTTTATTTTACAAGAGGACAGTTCGACAAATATTTGTTTACATAAGACTTGAAAACTACCATGATATTATCGGTTGGGAAGCAGACTTGTGCTATATTGTCCCACATATGGTATGCTCTATGAAAGTTCATGGAAGTTCCTTTTGGTTTTTGGTACAGAGAGAGAGAGGGGGGCAGAGAGACAGAGACAGATAGAAAAGATGTGGGGATGAAAGTTCTTTGCTGCAGCTGAATGTTTTACGGGGGATGGGGTACCTGTGAATCAATTCCAGAGAAATATTTCATTTTCTTTGTAAAAATTTATCATGAAAAATTTAAAATATAGAAATAGGAATGTAATATGAAGATTGAAAGGCATGCAATAATTGACATAATGAATAAAGAAATTTACTAGAGTTAAGGTGATTTAATTGAAACTTTTTAAAAAATTCATGGATTTCTTAACTACAGTGGACAAAAAAATTCTCCTTAATCTACAATTTTACCATTAAGGTAGATTTTAAAAAATAATGGTATTAACCAATTGAATAGTTTGCTAATAGAGTAATATATTTTTGAACAGTAGCCACAGTAGATTAAGAACAGCAATCGTGTTGAACATGTACAGATGGAATCAGATTCATTAAAAATAATCGCAATAAAGACAATTAAGAGAGTACTTTTTAAGAAGAATAATTTATAATTAAAGAATTGAATATGCGTACTAGTCAAATACCCGTCCCAGGACGGGTATGAGCAATAATTATAGCAATAGTTAAAAATTGTAATATTTTTTTGTTCTTTGAGAGGTATGGTACTGTTTCGGTAGCACGCTCTTAAATGGTAAAGTTTACAAAAGCAAATAATGTGCCCACGTTACTCAGTGTATTATAAAGCGATATTGAACGTTGGGGCTTATTAGATGACGTAGAAAATAAAATGTTGACTAAAAATCTAGAGTGTCAAGATAGATTAACGTGTTACAGAATATACGTCACGAATAGCAAGTCGACGTGGCAAAAAAATCCAGGACAATCCTTTTTTTCTTTTCGTGTTGAACATCGAATCGAACAGATGTGGTTTAGGATAGCCGGTGGTGAAAATATTAATACTGTAAAATCGGCGGTACTATGCCATTGGCGATACGCAATGTGATAAGAATGCATTTGTTAAACGAAAAATTAATCAACAAAAAATGGAAACCCAGAGCAAAATAATGGCGTTGTTCTTAATTGATTCCATTATTACAGTACTGTTATACAAGCAAGAGAAATAGAGTGCGAACAGACTTACCGCTAACAATCTACGACACAGTCATCACTGCCAGTTAATTACTGCGTTTCAACAAAAGACCACAGCTAGTTACTGATACGCTCCACAGCAATCTATGACTACATAAGCGTGTCAACAAAACTCAGCTATTATCTACAAAACGCGCTGTCCAGTTATTTATTACAAGACAAACAACTGGTTGACTGTAGTGTAACGTTGATACTGTAAATGTTCTATATATTGTTTTTAATTGAACGGGGTTTAATTGAGAAGAAATAACAACAGTCCTTTCCCGCTTGTTGCAGTGCGTTTGAGAAACGCGTAACTCTTGCTTCATGGTGAATTCATCATCACACAGGCTCCGTTTCCGAAAGTATTCATTGTGTTTTGAGAGACCAATCGATATTTAGTTTCATTTTTAGATGATTTTTATTTTGATTTCTTCCATTTTATTATCGTGCTTTTAAATGAGCGTCGATTATTCTGTTCGAAACCCGACCGAAATAAATTGCTGTTGAATTTAAATCCTACAAATAAATAGCATATGAGAATCACCTAATTCATCACGTTTAAAATAATTGCAGCACTCAATATATATTTTGAAATAAATATATTCCGAAATAATATCTATCTGTAAATATATGTATGTATGTATCTATCTATATCTATCTCTCTCTCTCTCTCTCTATATATATATATATATATATATATATATATATATATATATATATATATATATATATATATATATATATATATATATATTGAAAATGTAAAAGGAAAATCCAAAATGATTAATATATTCATCAACGTTTCGTCTTTATTTAAAACTTACTCAGGATGATTCATTTGGAGAAATAACATACAAGCTACTTTCATGAGAGTAAAATCAGAAGAAAAAATCAGCAAAAATTGTATTGCTGTTTAGCAAATATTTTAAAATATAAAATGTAATGAGAAAAAAAAACATCTTCAATGAAATCAAATATATAAAGTGTTCATGCTAATATCCACGGGGTTTGATAGATGAAGCAGACATAAGGTGAACATTGGATTGTAATCCATAGAGCCGGAACAGTAAGAACTCCAAGTCCAACATATGAAAAGAATTCAGAATCCAAAATAAAAGTCAGTTGATAATAAAAATGACTCACCAAGAAAATATAAATATATATCTCCAGAAACTTCGTAAGGAATGAAAAAATAAATACATCTGTTGCTAATCAAGGACTTCCTTGGCAGAACGAAGCATACTAAAAGGGCCGTCCAGCGAAAAAATATAAAGATATGATACTTATCTCTATCTTCAGTGTCGCATGATAGCGTAGGGGTTAGCGTCGCCGACTGTCAGCTCGACGGTTGCGTTTCGATCCCGGCTTGAGACACTAACTGGTCTAGCCGCACTGATGAGCTGTAAAACAGCGAAACAGGCTGTATGTGGATGACTATAAAAAGCTCCCTCCGGGTAGAGCTTGTTTTTGTAAGGGTATCGTCAACGGCCATTAGCTTTAAGGCAATGCTCATTAGGTAAAACTAATTTCGAGCTCAGGCATTTGCAATGTTTACATTTCGTTACATTGAGATATCTCTTACATTCAGTCAGTGTCGCATGATGTAGGGGTTGGCGTCGCCGACTGTCAGCTCGACGGTTGCGTTTCGATCCCGGCTTGAGACACTAACTGGTCTAGCCGCACTGATGAGCTGTGAAACAGCGAAACAGGCTGTATGGTGATGACTATATACATATATAATAATGGTAATAATCCAGGTAAAAAATATCCACAGGTTGGTAATCCAGAGAATTTTAACCGGGTTTATAAAAAGTGCTCAATATCAAAATAGAGCTTTATATATGATAATTTAATTTACACAGACATGTAATAAATCTGCGACACTGGCATGTCGATGTTATCGATCAACAGTTACTGAGATCTCATCAGGCAGAGTTAGAATATATATATATATATATATATATATATATATATATATATATATATATAATCCCTGCAAATCACACGATTCGAATATCAATACAAAAGTCATATTTAATTTGGAAAATTAAATTAACGTCCTAATACCAAAGTCAGCGGCTATATAAGCAGACTGTCGAGAGCACTCAAAAAGTGGGGCCTAGAGTGTTGCATTACGTTATAAATAACGGCTTGTTGTTTACTTACTTAAAGTGCTCAATTTAGCCAGAGGTTTGAATAATTATTTATAAATAATAATTTTCAAATTAACCAATATACACATGTGTTTCATGCCAAAACTGCAATCATCAGGATAGGAGGAGACAATCCATGTCTGTCACACGGTTCTAACCCCAATACGAAAGTCATGTTTGACTCAATAGTTGGAACGCGTACCGATGTGCCCACCACGCATTGTATAGAAATAGGGGAGTAAATTAACGTCTTAATAGCAAAGTCAACGGCTATATAATCAGGCTGTCGAGAGCACTTAATAAGCGGGACCTAGAGTGTTGTAATACGCTGTAAATGACGGCCTGTTTTGAACTTACTTAAAGTGTTCAATCTAGCCAGAGGTTTGAATAATTATTTATAAATAAAAATTAAAGAGAGAGAGAGTGAGAAAGCTTGCATAATCCACAGAATGAATACATTAATAGATGGATTAGAATATTTTTGCACTGAGCACGTATATATTTGCCAGTATTAAAGGAAATATATGACAACATTAAGTAATACCGTGAAAATGGTGACGTAGTTTTTGTTTGAGACATGCAGACACAAATCGTTTCATAGCTAGTATGCATGTCCCGGTGTGGGTTTATACAAAGGAGACATCTGAAACTTTCAATAGGTGCAAGGGAGTTGTATATAATAACTGGTTCAAATATTCGAATTTTCATATTGGGCCAGTCGTACTGCTTTAGCCCCTCACTATCTTCTAAAATATTCCAAAGATATTGAAATCTTGGAATTGCTGTTTAATACGTTTGATACATATATTATACAAATCGGACATATTTATATTTTCAAAAGGGGGCAGTGTTGTACCCCATTCATGCACCCTCACAACCCTTTAAATTGATCAGAAGAAATTTTTAATTTTGGAAATTATCCTTGAGTGCTCATTAATATATGTGGTCCAAATTTCATGCATATTAGAAATATTTAATTTTTCAGTGAATTGGAGGGTTGTGGTCTCTTAACGCTTCCCATAAACCTTTTCAAATACTCAAAGAAATTGAAATAAATATGCATTAGAAATTAGTTTTACTATGAAAATTCTTTATTATTATTTAAAATAATATTTACTATGATAATACATTGGCAATTATTTTTTCTATGAAAATGCATAAGATATTTTTACTATGAAAAGACGTTAGAAATTATGTTTACTCTAAAAAATACATTGGAAACAAATTCTACACTGAAAGTGCATCGGAAATGTTTTATCATGAAAATGACGTCACTAGAGATTAACCAATAAGAATGCATAATTTCTATTTACTCCGGTATCATCAAAATAAAACAAAGTAAACATCTCGTAAAATGAATTAGTTTTGTATCAATAAAATTAAAATAACGTAATAATATTTTTTTTAATTTGCATTATTTGGATTATTCGAGCTACTGTTCTCAACTTGGATATTATTCTTACAACGTTTACGGTCGATGTAACCTTCGACCATTTTAAGGTACGTCTTGTCGAACGCGAGAATCTGCACGAAATTTATAACGGAACCTTTTATTTCATTTACGGGAGTAGTTTGTTATTATTCCGTCGGTCATGTGAGGTAGAAGTATTAAGTAATTGTAATTGTATTTTAGTATTGCCCGTACCGAGGAGTGAACCTCCAAACACTAGAAGGCTATCCTTTTGAACTTTATTAGCAGTTTTATTCAGTTGGAGCACGGGTCCTTCCAAAACATAATTTTTTAATAATTTGTTAATTTTTTTATCGTTTTTTGGTCGTTTATAAGTTATACCCTTTCTTCATTTTCTTTTAAACGTTAATATCAACGAATTAACTTATAAATAGTTTTCGTTCTAGCTTAAAATAATTTGCTTTTAAATCTCCTTGTAGAGTTGACAAATATCTATTTAGATTCTAATATTGTAACGTTATATTCGATGCTGTCATGTCACATCCTTCTATCTTTTGTTAACTCGTTAGTATAAAAGGGGAATATTGGCATGAGAATATTGATTGACTTGTTCGTATATATATATATATATATATATATATATATATATATATATATATATATGGATAATATAAAGATAACTATCTTATATAAGATCCTATCGTTATAAGGAGATTCTCGATATTATAGATAGAGATTTTATATAGAAAATAATGAAATGATGAAAAAATAAACATTTTGCACAAACATCTAGCTTTGAATGTTAATTTAATCAATCACCTCACTATTCAATACCAAATTATGATTGGATTTTTTAATATTTGCATTGTTACCTAGGATCGGCTGCCCATCTTTGAAACTCTCCTTGAACTATTTTGCCGTAAGCATATTATTTTTTTTAAATTGTTGAAAATTTTCAAATTAATGCTTAGCGATAATTAATAACTTTATTGATTTTTTTTTCATTCTGCTGATAAGTGCAATTAATTGACAATCTATGGATTAAAAGTTAGTTTGTTGTATTCCTTGCTTGAACATCTGATGATTTAATAAACTCGAAACCTTTCAAATTTTATTTTTTGATAATTTCAATAGGTCCCATTTGATATATATATATATATATATATATATATATATATATATATATTTAAATATTTTCTTTGTCGTACAAAACTTTAAAATAGCATTGAAGAGACAATATTTATTATTCATAATGAATTTAAGAAATTAAAAAGATGCAAGGGACGCTGACCGGTTTCGTACCTCGCTCAACAGAGCCAAATATCAAGGTAATGTATAAAAAATATAAAAAGATGCTATGAGAATTATAGCGAGGGAAAGGGGTAAAAAAAAAAATTAAAAAATCAAAAAAAAAAAAAAGTTCAGTCAAATAGAAACAACATTAAGCCCGAGAAGATTTTCTCTTTGTTTGCAAAGAGAAGGTCTCAAGGACTTAATATAAATTGTTTCTAAGATCTTGAGATGATAAGGGGAGTGCGACTTACTAAGAATGGAGAATAAGTCGACACTGAATTTAGAGGCACGGGTGCGATTATTTATGAGATGTTGACCTATCGACGAGCCATAAGTATTATTCAAATCGTCAGTTGGTAAATAATTTCCATTGCGACTTTTTTTTTTACCCCTTTCCCTCGCTATAATTCTCATAGCATCTTTTTATATTTTTTATACATTACCTCGATATTTGGCTCTGTTGAGCGAGGTACGAAACCGGTCAGCTGCCCTTTCATCTTTTTAATTTCTTAAATTCATTATGAATAATAAATATTGTCTCTTCAATATATATATATATATATATATATATATATATATATATATATATATATATATATATATATTAATAAAGTAAAAATATATTGACAAATAAACATAAAACCAATACTTTTTCATAACATCTCAATAACGAGTGGAGCATTTATAAAATAAAATCAACACTACTTAAAGGCAGATTTTCACTTTTTAGTTCATTCACAGTTCTTGACAAGACGTACGATCGCCGGTACCGGATAAATTGGCGTCAGACTGTACCAGTGTTTATATATATATATATATATATATATATATATATATATATATATATATATATATATATATAATTCTAAATATTTATTTGTGTGTACATATTTATACGTTTTATTCTTACCGGAATCGTCAGTGTAGAGGGGGATTATTCACACCAGTCACTGGACTCGAATCCCGAAACACGAGTCATGTTTCAAACTTAAATTCCGACGGCCTAGCCCATACGGCCGTTGTCAAAAACCCGATAAATCAACGTAATACAATTTAAAGGCAGCCGTCGTAAAGTGGTCTACTATTGAAAGGAACATGCACTGAAGCTACGATAACAGCTGTATTAGAACTACTCACTACAGAGCCCAGCCAAGATTTTGGGAGCGACATATATATATATATATATATATATATATATATATATATATATATATATATATATATATATATATATAATTATTAATGACAATATATGTATTAGCATATACTATCAGTGCCCTTTTACTTTGCAGTCTGCTTAAAAGATTCAGCTCGATGACTGTCAATTAGTGACATAAAAATGTTGTTTGGCACAAGACAAATGAAACGGACCGTAAAAAATATATCTCACAGAAATGTCATGTTTTTTTGAAATGTGAAAAAAAAATAAAATAATAAAATAAAAACATGGTTATTGGAATATAATATGAACGTGACATTATATATATATATATATATATATATATATATATATATATAATTTATTAATCAAATTCAAATATGTTAATCGAATGAACTTAAACCAAATGTCGTTATCGAAAGTGATCAATAATAAGTAGATCTCTATTCATATATATATATATATATATATATATATATATATATATATATATATAGAGAGAGAGAGAGAGAGAGAAAGAGAGAGAGAAAGCAATAGATAGATAAAATGTATTTTTGACATTATATGATGCATTACTCTGATTTTCTGTTTCAGCTCATGGTTGTAGGAGTTATACCACACAATTAAATAAATAAACATAGAAAACTACAAAGTGAAAAATGAGACTTGTACGAGAGTCGAATCTGTACATCCAAAAGTGAAACGATAGATCAACGTGCTACATAATATATATTGCTGTGGTGAATACATAGTTTAACTTTCTTTTTATTTCTTCAGTCTTGGCAGAATCGGTCTTGTTTCGGTCTTTAATTTTGCAGAGCCGATGTTTTATTCTTACTCTCTATGTGTATTTTGAAATTGCTTGCGTATGTCCTTCTTCATAAAATCCAATTAGATTTTTTTTGTTTCATAAAAATAATCTGGATTATTCATCATTTTTTATTTTTTGAAAGAGTCATGGGGAAAACCGCATTCACCGAACGTGTATTAATATGTTCATTATCACAAAGACAGCAGCTGCTGGAGAAAAAAAAAACTAGATTCTGTTCTCTTTCAATGAAGTGAATATAGCTAGCATAACGATTAAAATCCGAGCCATCAAAACCCTTCGGAAAACCAGAAGAGTAACCGACTCAAAGTTAAAAGCAAACGGTGTTCGATCAGATTTAGTTCCTGTTTTGTGTCGCTTACTCTTGTCGTTTGCCAAGTTTTGTACTCATTTTTATTTATTAATTTATTTATTAAATTGTTAGGTGAAAGTACAGGATAGTTTACAAATCTCCCTTTTCCCACGTTAAGAATGGCTTCCTAAATACTATTTTGCAGCTTACGGACCGTGCGGAAATGATAACGTTATTATTTAGAAAGCCATTCTTAACATGAGGAGGGGGCTCTGTCACCTATTCTGTATTTTCACTTAAACATGTAATAAATAAATTATAATATTTGGGAAACTGAAACTCTCGCTGGAAGTTATATTATGGATGAAGTTTAATATCAGGAATCAAATCTGACCTAACACCGTTTGCTGCTGACTTTGTATTGGGTACTCTTCTGGTAGCCAACCGTTCTTTATTTACTCCCCAATATTATTAGGTTGAAATAATATAATCATTTTATTTGTGATAATTCGAATAATAGCCGAAAATAATCTCAAGAGTTTTAGGAGTAATTGTGTTTTAAAAATTCTTTGTGTATATATTTTTTATTTCTTACTTTTGGTAGATCGTTTATCGCCACATAATCGATAATCTATATACTATTAAGATTAATGCTGTGTTTGGAAGTTTGTCTGATTATAGAAACATGATTGGTTGACAAAAGAGGAATAGGTAGAATACACATTACTAAGACAGTAGCTTTTACGATGTTTATACCTGAGTTCGAAGTTCACGTAAGTCGAAATGATTTTTTAACTGGATACGTGTTTTTTTTATGTAAAGTAATTTACATAATATAATAACATAAATAATTTTCGCAAAGAATGTAGGCATAAAGATTATTCGGCATGAGTTCAAAGCGAATTCTTTTTGCTTAAAAACATAATTTCTAATGCTTTTGCCGATGGAAACAATACGTAAATACATTTATCGTAGTTACTAACATTACAAATATTTTCCTCCCTTCGAGCTATAACGCGGTAAAAGCTAGAAAAAAATCGAAATTACCATACCAAGGTACTGTACCAAAATTATTCAAGAATAGAGTATAAACTAATCCTTATTAATCAAGCATGAAAAGAAATTTACCAACCCGTGACTAACATTCTATTCTCTTACATTGACGATCACAACTTTTGTTGAGTTTCATCCAACAAACGTCTAGCCTTTCAATTCAATCCAATTTTTCCGACATCGCATCAACTCATTTTATCTAAAAACATAAACATACAACAGCTAATATACTGTAGCTTATTTTATAGAATGAAACATATTTACGTACAATGGAAAATATAATAAAAACTTGCTTGACTAATATTATTTTTCAAATTTATTTTGCAAATTGTAGATATTGTTATTGTAAGTAAAAAAAAAACTGTGTTCGAGTAGTTATGGTATAAATGTTTACATACACCTTTTCAATGTGTGAAGAATTTTCCTTTATTCTCGAAAAATAATCAGTCACCATAACTAATATATAAAGTAAAGTCAGTCTCTATCGATTATTTTGTGTGAAAACTCCTAGGGAGTAAAAACAAAAAAAAAACAAAAAAAACAACAAAAAAAACAACAACAAAAAAAAAAAAATAAAAAAAAAAAAATAAAAAAAAAAAAAAAAAAAAAAAAAATAAAAAAAAAATAAAAAAAAAAAAAAAAAAATAATAATAATAATAATAATAATAATAATAATAATAATAATAATAATAATAATAATAATAATAATAATAATAATAATAATAATAATAATAATAATAATAATAATAATAATAATAATAATAATAATAATAATAATAATAATAACTACAATAAGAGTACTAATAATATTATTTACTATCATGCATATTTCATATATATGCGTATGTGGGTAACAAAACACTGTGATATTATTTCAAATGTATTTACACTTCTACAGTTCGTATTCATCTTATACTATTTTCTCTGTGAATTATATCCTGAGCTTTGGTTACAAGAATACGCACACGATATTTCCATGATATTAAAATAAGAAAATGTATTCATATGGAAATGTGTAAACTCTATTTTACACACTTATTACTGTTTCAATATATTTTTCGTTGATTTGAAGTAGATCTTGTGCATTACGTTTAACTGCATTCGGCTGTGAGCGCCAATGTGGGAGCTGTGCAAAATTCACCTTCGTAACCATTACTGCCAAGTCGGAGTTATAATACTTGTCATGGGTTAAATATAATTTGCCCCGGGCACGACACCAAACTATCTCGGTCGCACCACTCTTGGGCGAGGTGATCGCCTCTATTCCACCCACTTCTCTGAAATCCATATTCCCAAGATATTTCAATCCATTTTATACCTAGACTATTTCCCTATCGTATTAAGTACACACGCCCCCCCCCCAGTTATGGGTATGGCACAAAACCTCATTTAGTGGTGAGGTTTAAATCTTGGAGCTTTGGGGAGTATGTAGTCACTAAGTACTTTCCACTATTCTCAGTTCCACTCTGATCCGGAGTGATATTACCTGTCAGGGCACCGTCTATGGGTTAAATAGAAACTATTTGTTTTGCAAAACAAATTGGTCTAGAAATCAATCGTATAGAAAACGCATGTATGGTTTCCGCATAAAATGACTCAATAATCGTTGACCTGCCGTAAAACCAAACAATCAGACAACCAAATAGTTGTCGGTTTAATCTGTTGCACTCGTCAAAAGTTACACTTGTGTTTCTTTATCATGAAACCGTCTTCGGGCAGGAATTCCTGCTAGTCTATTTTACTCCCATGCTACAATGTTGGTACTATGAAGGAACTATTTAAATACATCAGAGTGAAAATCATGAGGCTCATTCTGAAAATGGTAGGTTTATACCAAAAAATCTAATATCTATAAGTTCAATAAACCAAACTTCTCTATGACAAAAATAATTAATTGCAGACTATTTACTCAAGAAATATACGACATATAAAAGAAATTTATCTAACTCTGTTAACCATTTAAAAATATTACGAACCTCAAGCATAAAATACTTTTATCAGTATAAATGGAGTCGGCATTCAATAACCCAAAAGGATTGATATGCCGTGAAACAAAACAAACAATAAATATATTACTTGTCTAAAATAAATCGAACACATAAATCAACTGTAATCAATGGTACACAAGCACCATATTTGGCAAGCCGTACAAGAGTTATTTACGCTATTCTCTCGGGATTTTCCGTTCATACTCGTAATCTCTCGGTCCATTGCAATTCACAAGTAAGTGGAATTTGAATGATCCTCTGCGGAAACTAATAAATAAAGCACTCAAATTGTAGTATTGCCTTTTACTCCTTTGGGGTTTGTTTTTAATTAAACTTTAGTACAGTGATGTTTTAATTATCTCCCTTGCTGACTGTCTTCTATAACATGGGATCATTATTCCAGTAAGGTACTAAATTGTCGGACACCTAAGATGGCCGCATAATAAAACAAGCTCGTCAAACATAAGAATAAAGGCAGAGATTAAATGGGCGCATTTTATCTTAGATGTGTCCCTAAATCTCTATTTGTCGGTTGGTCGGACTCTCACACGTAATTTTTTTAATAGCATTGTGGTCGATCTGTCATGTTTTACCGAGGCCAAACACCAGTCGAGAATAAGAGTTAATGAGATTGTCAGTTAGATGATAAAAAAAACTGTGACACAATTAAAAACGATGAATGGAATGGACAAAATTTGATTACTTCAGAGGACAACTTGACAAGTATTTGTTGACATTGGATTTGAAGACGACCATGAGGCATCTTGATAAGTCTGATAACTGTTGTCATCGGTTTAATAACATACCAGAAAATGATCAATGGACGAAATATGAACTCTATCACATTCAATAAATAAATTGACAGGTTGAATGATAATTTAGAAACCGCTGATGCGAAATGATGAGGTTCGTGTTTTTGCGAGAAACTTTTTGTTTAGCTTTGGCTAGCATAGCCGACAACACTCCAAGGCAGATATCTCTCACTTTTCTGGATAAAATATAGATAACTCTACCGCAATATTATTTTTTAGACTGAATCCATGAAAAGTTGTCAGGGAGGCAGTTCGGCGGTAATGCCGTTCACAGATGGTAAGTTATTGGAAAATGACTCTGTTCATGTAAATTCTGTTCTGTTTTAGGCACACAAACGAAGGAAATAAAATTTATTGCAGCGGAAGGTTGATGACGAGTTTTGCATGGTGAGACAAGATACAGGGTGGGCCAAAATAAGGGTCCTATCTTTAAATTTGAATAACTTGAATTTCAATAACTTCCACAAAATAAAAGTTCAACTCACCAAACTTTATGTGTGTGTAGACTGACCCTTCCGAGATTTTTTGAAATAAACAAAACAAATTTTAGCCGAAAAACACTTCTTAAAACTTACAAAAACTAAAGTATTGTTTTTTACACTGTTTTGAGTTTTTTAAGCAAAAATAATGTTTTCTAAATGAGGGTACGTTCCTTAGGACTAATACGGCTCATGCTTGCTTCGGAAGGGGTCCTTTACTTATTCTAAAAAAAAAAAAAAAAAAAATCAATAAATAAAAAAGTTATGAATTTTAAAAAATAGGACCCTTATTTTTGCCCACCCTGTATAAATAAAATTTCCGTCGGTCTTTCATGTTTAAATTTGATATAGCATTTTCATCGATTTATTGACATTGGATTTGAAGATGACCAAGCTGTAATCAGCAGAGAAGCAGACTCGCGATAATGTGTTACACAGACTGACGATAAAAGAGGTGTGTTCATGGAAATTTCGCCTGATGCTAGGCCGATCAGAGAGAATTGTCCATAGCTGTCATGTTTGTAAAATTTGGTCTCTATCCATTCGCTGTTTTGATATTTCTTTGTAATACGGCTTCCCATTCCAGTAGCTTATTTCCAAGAACTGCGGGTTTATTGAACTCACTTCCTGCTGACTGTTTTCTTCCTACCTATAGCTCTGGTCTATTAAAGCCTACGGCCAATAGGTATCTTCTGTCTTTGCGATAATCCTCTTTCGTCTTGTTCTCCTTACATCAATTGACTTCATGCCTTTTCTGTCACTACGCATGCTCGTTTTAGGAGTTTTGTGATGCTCAATGTTTCAAATCTCATTGAATCAATATCCGTTCCTCTCCCTAAACAGCATTGGACACGTTCGAGATTTAAGCCAAGCCCCACTACCGTGGTGCAATAGAACAAACATACAAATTAGTCATTATGATTTTACTATATGAAAAATGTCCTCCGTTACAAGTCCTTCTATGTGTCATATGTTCGTATTATTTCCCCTAATCTCATCTTTCCATCGATCGCTTTAACGTCGAATCTATGCTAACATAACCTTTCTTTCCTACTTTCTGGTTGCTATTCTTGTAATTACCCTGAAAGACGACCGAAACCGCAGCGGTCTGGAGAGTTTGGGATCCCTCGTGAATTTGAATGAAGTAACTCTTGCGTTTTGTTTGCCTTTGTTTTTAACTGTTGAGCGCACACTATTTTTCGATTCGATAGACTGGAATAACGATTGAAAATAATCAGTTATAATGAAGCAGAATATAAAGAAGTCTCAGTACTTCTCCTTCTCTTCTCTTTCTCTTTCTCTTTCTCTCTATCTCTCTTTATCTCCTTACTATGTGCACAAAGCTAGAGGTTATTTCTAACCTTGGATATCATATATTGACGGTGTGGAAGCGAATATTAAGTCTCGTGTAGCTGTAACGTTACGAGCAAGAAGGCAAACACCATGCCTAGAGGTAAAACGCCAGACTGCAAACAGTAATATCAGAGGTTCGATCTTTGCCCAGGTTAGCCATGCTGATGACGTCTTATAGCCAGAAACACCTGTCCATAAATTCCTTTTATGTTCGCAAAAATTAATTAATAAATATATAAAAAAAAAATTATACGTTTTATATTAAAAAGGGCGACCGAATGCAATATTCTTTACCGCTGAGGAAGTGGAAAATACTAAGAACAACAGCTAAGTTTCTATGGCTAGAAAAAAAACAATAAGAAAATGCTATGTAACTATATATATTTTGGGGCGGGTCTTTTTTATTTTCCATATATATATATATATATATATATATATATATATATATATATATATATATATTCACAGACCTAACTTTATATATATCCAACCCATAAGCATTAAAATTTACGAAAGAAATAATGTAATCATGTTACTCACCGTGTTGCCTAGATTATATATTCCAAAATTCATGATGATCAGTTCAGTAGTTTAGGAGATTATCCTTTACGTAGAAATAAATTCATAACGTTAGGTTATAATTTGTGAATAGGTCTTTTTCACGTTCTCGAATGAATTTATTATACGATTTTTTTAAATACCTGTTTGAAATTGTTAAGCCTTCAACTATCAACTCTAAAGTAATATTTCGCTATTAAACTTGGAATAGTAAACGTGTGTCTTTTCTGAGCATAGAGGGGGGAAATTTAGGATACTATTGATTATTAGGAATGAATAATTATTCCTTAGGGCATTATCTCCGATGGTAAAAAAACTTTATTTTCATCATTAAAAAACGTCCACTATTTTCGTTATCATTTTATACTATTACGCTTATACTATCATTATTATTGTTGAAAATTATCACTGAATTGTCCTGCCTCTACCTAGGGTATCAATAGATATGCAAACTGTTTTGGATATCAAAGCTTAAAATTGAAATAGTCATTTAATATTTTATTGTAAATCGCAATTACGATTTTTAAATTTTCACTCCCAATCTAAACAAACTCTATAGATACTATTTTTTAAAACTACTTTAATAAATTTTCAATTTTTTTTTTTCAATAACTTATATTCTATTAGAAATATTTTCTGATAGGGCTTCTTACTAAAGCTAAAATAATCATTTTCTTTTTCACTAATAATAGGCCTTTTGAAATCTAATAGACTTTTTCACGTTGTATTATTATATATGTGCATGATTCTCCAGTGAAGGAACATTTCACTTATAATTGCCTTTGTGTTTCTTAAAACAACTTTTTTTTCTTGTTCCTTGCATGTTATATTACATCCGTCTATTCCTTTTTGATTCCTACTGTGCATCACCAAATATTGTTTTCTACTGACTTGATGTATTCTTACAACTAATCCCCCTTTTGTTAGTACTTTGCTGTACAATTAATGCGCTTGAACTCTAAAGCCTTGATGCTGTCTGTATGCGTTTAAATTGGTGTCTATAACCTGTGCTGATGAAGTGAACGATCTTAATATAAACACAATTAAAAAATATATCGTCTCAGTAACGATCGTACACATACTGTTGTTATGTTGAATTCTTGGAGCGCAAATAAATGATCATGTAAAAAAGTTTGCATTATATATATATATATATATATATATATATTTATATATAGTGACCCACAAAAAACTCTCAAATTGAATACACTTCGCCAGCTGCAATTAAATTTGATACTCAGGACTACTCCATTTACCCCGTAGTTGGGATCTTGACAGGTACTTCCACTCAGGTTAACAATGGACCTAAGGACAATGTGTAACATAGTGGCGGGCGCAAACAGTAAGAGGACTCCCCAAAAGACGGTAAAAACAGCAACGAAAGTCGGGAGTGACGTCATGACGGTGGGAGGCTTTTTCGATCTCTTTGTTCTTGACTGATCGAGAGAAGTAGACGTGAAAAAGTCGCCCGATCAGTGCCAGTTGGGGGGGGGCAATGGTTCGCAAAATGGCCTGTATGTAATTATCTTCTCTCTCTCTCTCTCTCTCTTTCTCTCTCTCCCGTGCAAAAGAACCACACAATCTGTGTCGTCTGTTAAGTTAAATAAATCTTCTAAAACTAAACTCCGGAGTTCATGAGTTTTCGATACAGTTTCATTCGATGACCAGGACGAGGAGACGCTGTGTCTATCGGCTAGTGTGAGTACGATTTCTGTGTTCTAGTCAAGGATCAGAGAATGATGAATGCCGCAGATACAAGAATTTTAATTTTGTGCTACTTAGTCTCCATTTTTTATTTTTAAAAATAGATTCCCTTTCCCTGCTCATCTGTCAACTGGATATTTAAATGACGAAAACTGGAATTTATTGTCCGTTTTAGAGAGTTGGAAAATATTTTTTATTGAATTAATGCTACCACATTTCATCGATTTCAATTTAGTTTTTAATTAATTTTCCCCCGTCTTATTTTGTCGAATTAGCGATAAACTTTTTCGAGATCACTCTACGAGAAAACCCATTTATAAAGATGGCGCGATTGATTAATCTTACGCTGGATAGACAATATTTCTTTTTCAAATAATGTAGGGTTTTTTTTTCTTGCGTTTAAGTAGTGTTTTGGAAAAGAGTGATAATCGGCCCCACTAGCGAGCAGATAGGTGGGCAATAAATGGGTACAGTTTTTTGTTTATATTTCTAATATAGTACACTTCATTTATCTACCTGCCCCCCCCCCCCGGATGCAGAGAAGTCGTTTTTCATTTTTCTTAGTTTTATTTGTTTTCAAAATTTTCGAACTTATAGATAAAAAGAAATACTTTTATTGTCGTAAGTGCGGTAACGCTTATTATATTCTTTAATTGTCTTTCTAAATCTTGCTTTTCTGTGTGGGGGGGACAAAAGGTGATGATAAGCCACGTAACGTGGAGATCGATTTGAAATTAATCGGTATAGTCGTGTGTATAAGACTTTACACTTTTGTCATCTTGACTAAAAGAAAAGTCTAGTATCTGTTCTGATGCCAAAATTTATCTTTCCTGTCCTCAGTTAGTAAAAGAGACATCCTTCTAGACTGTGGCAATTTTCTTTTTTGTTCCGATCCAGAGTGCCCTTTTTGGAGAAGCTGGATATATTTAAACTATATAGTTTAAATTTTTCGGGATTCATTCGTTTGTCCCCTGTTTTGTAAATTTCTTTTATAATGCTATCTATTTGTTTATAAAAATTATTATTTAGTTGCTGTTCATTCATTTATTTTCAGCTGTGTATCTTAATTACTATTTATATCTTTGTTAGCCTTTCGGGTTGTTGTTCTGTGGGTGGCTTAATACATTTTATTTTCATGTTTGCATTTGGTTATAAGTTATAATCGTTTGTTCAAACTATTTATGATTATCGCCATTTTGCCATCTGAGCAAAATTGAATGTGTATTGTGTTGTTATAAGCTGGTGCTATTTTGTAATATTCCATGTAATTTGAGTCCGTTTGAAATGAGGTTTAACGTACAATATGTATTATTGCAGTGGCTGTGTGTGTTCTGATGTTGGGTTATAAAATGATCTCTTGTGTGAGTTGCTACCTTGACTCCACGTTTCCTCTGCCACCCATTGTGCGATTTACTTCTTTGTATACTAAGGTTTTTTGGTTGGTATTTTTATTTTTTGCTTATATATATATATATATATATATATATATATATATAAACTTTATATAAACATTAAAACAGCCTATACCAATTTACTCGCGTTTCTGGGCTAAGCGCACCACATCGGGACTGCAACAATAATATATTATCATTATTATTATTATTATTATTATTATTATTATTATTAGATTATTGCTGCAGTCTCAATGAATGCGCTTACCACAGAAACGCAAGTGTATTTGTGTATGCTGTTTTAATGCTTATATAAAGTTTTTTTTACACATCTCTACTTTGTATTGAATACTTTAAAAAATATTGGTGTTAAGTTCATTTTATGAATATATTTAACTTGCTTAATTAATATATATAAATATATATATATATATATATATATATAATGTCGAGAGAGAGGGGGAGAGAGATTTTTTTAATTGCCATTAAGCGATTTTCATAATTAACTATATGTAATATATATATATATACATATACATATACATATATATATATATATATATATACATATACATATATATATATATATATATATATATATACATATACATATATATATATATATATACATATACATATATATATATACATATACATATATATATACATATACATATATATATATACATATATATATATATATACATATACATATACATATATATATATATATACATATATATATATATATACATATACATATATATATACATATATATATACATATATACATATATATATACATATATATATATACATATATATATATATACATATATATATATATACATATATATATACATATATATATACATATATATATATACATATATATATATATATACATATATATATACATATATATATATATATATACATATATATATATACATATATATATATATATATATATATATATAAGTTGATTTAGGTCAATAAAATGTGAACATTTTTCTAAGAATTAAAAACCAACTATTAAAGATAATAGTGTACATCCAACGATATGAAAATGTACATTTGAAAATAGAACGCCAGAAACATTTTCAACTAAAAGCCTTCCATTTTTAATATATATATATATATATATATATATATATATATATATATATATATATATATATATATATATATATATATATATGAGAAATGAAAAAGGAAAAACCTAAAGGGAAGTTTTTATGTGTTCATCAACGTTTCGTCTTTATTTGTAAGACTTCTTCAGGATGATAATATAAAGAAAAATGTCATGCAAGTACGTGGACATATAGGGTTGGCATGATGCCTTGAAGGGGGGGAATAGTAGCCACTACTGGAAAACAGTAGGGACCGACGTCCGGACCTGGTTAAGTCAGTTGCGAGGAATGAAAATAAATGTTGAAGAAACTGAGTGAAAAAAGTGGAAGGGTGGGGTGAGCAGGGATACTGTGGATGGTTGTAAGGGAAAAGTGGAGGGTTGAGGTTAGCGGGAGTAATGTGGATGGCAGTGAGTGAAGGTGGGGAAAGAGGAGGCTGGAATGTCTATCTTAGCCGATAAATGCACGCTTCATTGGCATCATGTCTTTAATCCTTTACTTGATGTTTCTTTTGTGAATTGACGGTTATTCCTTATACTTTACCCTCATACCCAGTTCTTACTCAGCATCCTCTCATGCACATCCACGCATTAATTACTCTCTACTCGCTCAGCTTCCCTATTCCATAGAGGCCATTACTCGTCGATGTATCATTCTTTTTTTTTTTCATTAATTTTTACCTCCATTTTAAAAAAAATACCCGTTTAGCTTTTAATAATTGACCCGTCTTTCTTCTCTATAAGCCTTATCCCGTTAAATTATTCTCATTGGATAGGTTCTATGTAAATTATATATACGAATATACTGATTTATATATATATATATATATATATATATATATATATATATATATATATATATATATATATATATATATATATATATATATACTAGATGTACCCGTGACCCGCAGGAGTAATACAACTACTACGAATCATATTATTTTGATTTTATTCGAAAATTGATAAACTGGGACATATCTGTTAAGACCTTTCTCTTACATAACTAAAAAAGTCGCTTTTCTTCTATATTATTATGATTATTCTATTATGATTATTATTATGATTATTATTATGATTATTATTATAATTATTATTATTATTATTCTATTATTATTATAAAAGCGACTTTCTCTATGAACTCTTTTTAATAATCTTCTGCTTCGGTCGACATATGTTTGTTCTAGCTCGTTAAGATATATTAGTTATCATTTAAATTATCTCCCTTGAAAATTGTTGAAAATAATATTGTAGAAAAATTCAGAGATTCATCTATTTATATGAAATACGTTGTTTTATATGTATTGGAAAATACGTTAGTAAATTTACCAATGCATAACGCCAAAAATTCATTTATTAAAAACTGTTCCAACATAGGCATGCACATAGATGTGTTTGGGTCTTTGCTCTTTACTATATATAGAGTATTTAAAAAGGTATATGCTCTATTACTGATGTAAATAACAGTGCGCCGTTTTAATGGAAATATAGGTGTTATAAATGAAAAATACTTTCGTATTTATTAGATATGCTACTAAAATGGATCTACTTCGTTCGTTTATTTCTTTCTTCCCGTGCAATCCTGGGTGATGTCATCAGTCTGTAACGTCATCATTTTGGTAATAACCGTGCACAGTTTGAAGTAAAATACTCCGTATATTTCATTGAAGTAGTATTAGTAGTGATATTTTGGTTTATTCGCTGTCTCTCAGTCAATATTGAAAGAGAGCGGAGAGGTGATGTCAGCGATTGGGTTAAAGTTAAAGTATAAGAAGCCGCAAGAGAGATAGAAATTAGCAGTAAGGGATTTTATTATTGTTCTTGACTGTTAATAAACATTGAGGAACAAGGGATAAAGAATGGAGACAAATAGACAGCAAATAAAGTAATAGCGGCCTGCTAAAAAAGAGTGATATAGTTATAGAGTAAAATGTAACGAGGGCTAATCATGGATAATTACTAGAATTAAAATGAAAGATGTTTCAAATATAACTCTATCCTAAAACTGAGAAATATATTAGCATGCATTTGATGTTATCAAAATATATAAGAAAAGACTTAGGGAAAAAATGTTGATAAATTTATATTTAGTATATTAATAGATATGCATTTTATAACAAAATATAGCTAGGGGTTTTTACCCCGCCTAATAAAACCGGTATTGTCCGGGCCTGTGGGTCTGGATTTACGCCGGTCTATTAGGTGTTGCCGGTCCTGTGCAGTTCTAGGAGGTGCACCCTCCCAGGCTTTGCCTCCCCTCTTTGGGGAGGAGTAAGTTTATTTCTTACTGTCTGAGGCGCCTCTACCGGGGAATGCCAACGGGGCTGCCCAGGCAATTTTGAAATGGCCAGAGTGCTCAAATTCTCGAGCGCTGGTTCTTTCCCACTTTCCCGACCTTGTGTCACATCTTACCTTGTAGGAGGAAGATAAATAGAATAGTTGCTATGATGTTATGAATGGACACGTCTCTTCAATGTTCGCTTCATCTCGTTACATTCTTCTTCTTGGGTGGATTGTATAAATCTATATGTAGGGGTACTTCCTTTTGAAATAAAACAATGTCTCTTATTGTCAACACTATAAAAAATACATAAAATAGTGCTAAAATATACCTTTGATCTCAGATTGAGATATGATTGAAAAATGTAATAATTCTTCTAATTAACCATAATTTCCCATTAACTAAACGTCTCTCTCTCTCTTTCTCTCCCTCTCTCTTTCTCTCTGATCAATCTATATATGTCTATCGCTCTCCTCACCCTATGTTGATTCAACCATTCTCTAGTATTTTCCATGTCTCTGTGACTATTTAGAGATGTATCCAGTCTCTTTTATAGCGTCGTCATCTAATGTACATACTGCGTGTGTACACACGAAAAACACGTATGTAATATAGATAGCAAAATACTAAGTCACTTTACTTATACGAAGACTGTCTAAAAAGTATCCGACCTTTGGGCTGGAAAAATATTTCAAATACGTGACGAGATCAGGACCTTAATCTCCTTCAAAGTAGGCCCCTTGTGCTTGCACACACTTAGCCAACCGATCCATCCACTGCCGGAAACACCTCGGGAAGTCTTCTTTTGAAATGATGTTCATCTCTGCCGTCGCGTTAGATTCAGCGGGTGTTTTGAGAAGATGTTATCGGTATAACACAAATTAAGGAGTGGTTCAACCGATTCAAAAATGACCGCACATCAGCGGAGAGTGACCAGTGTTCTGGCAGGCCCCTAAAGTGCTCGGGGGGCAGTTGTTGCGGAGAGGGTGCGAAAGAAGAGATGATGTGGAACGCGACGGCGTATGTACAAAGAATCAAGAATAATCATGCTTTTATCTATATAATAATACGCTAAAGCATTTCATGTTCATATGTACGTTATCACCTTTCATACACATTAACAAAATGAGATTGTCCGATTAGCAAAGATGATGATTAATAAGTAATCTGAAATGGCTAAGGTAATAAAATCCGACTTTACTCATTTTAAAATTAATTGTTCCAAAACGGTATATCTACCATGAGAAAATGTACAGTTAAAAGAAAATCTATATAATAAACTAAGGTCGTGTTTCCCTTAAAACTTCAGACATTATAGAAAAATAACCGACCACTTCATATGCTTATCTTTTCAACTAACTACTTACAGCACTTCGTAATGCGTGTTTTCAGAAAATATATGCACATTTCGTTTTCTTTAAAAAATGATTACTTTTATTCGACTAAACTGCTTCTCTCAAATACATAATCTCTCACATGTACTAGCAAAGATTTCTACTACTCCAATGGACTGGCAACGAAAATACGTATCCAACTAATAACCTTCATATTATAGAAAATATGACATACCATCCCACTCTAAGATCTTTCCAACATTTATCAATTTAAATATACAACATAACACCAGATATATTGTAAATGCCACAACC
>OY744536.1:45930685-45935685 GCA_963556195.1 Sepiola atlantica | reverse complement strand
TAATATTTCAGTTCTTTTTATCAGTGCTTTTTTCCAAGTTTTTTTTTTCGTACTATTCGTAGTACTCCTACAATTTGTGATATTATTATGGTTTTCTCCATGTTTCATATTATTTTCGTATATCTGGTAAGCCCCATCTATTTGCTCTGTTTATTTGCCTCTGTCATCTTCACCATGTGACCGACTGGGACACCGAAATCTACTATTTGGTAGGTTTCTTTTTTTCTTGTTAACAATTATCACATATGATCTTCTTACTGGAATGAGTTTGTTCGTTTGCATTTACATATCCCATAGGATTTATTCTTTTGATTGTCCAATACTGTCTTCGATTTCAGTTTCTAGTCGGCCATCTACTAGACCCAGTCATATTTGTTTTTGTACTCCTTTTCGGTTAATGTGCTGCATGCACTTATGATGTGTTTTATTGTTTCGTCTCTTTATCCATAGACTCGATATTTACTGTTTTCCTGTGTCTTGTTCATCTTTGCTCTTGTTCGTTCTGATCGCATTGTTTTGTGCGACTGTCCAGTAATATTTCGTTTCTCTCCTCAAGTGTCCTCCTCGTAACCATGTTTATTTCTTTGATCAGTATTATAAATCGTCCATGTAGTTGCTTCTTCTTCTTCTCTTTTCCTTTACTCGTTTTCTGGTTTCCCGTTCCGCTATTATCTGTATTTTCCATCTTGGTTGTGCTTTTAGCGGCGTAATCAGGCTCTTTGCATTTTGTCCTACATATTTATTAAGTCCTTCTATCACATCATCGTTCAGATATTCTTATACTCTTATCAATCCATTTTCATCTTTCCTTTTTACATATAGTCTCTCAGCATCACCCGTCGGAATCAATGCGTTGTGTATTTTTTATTTGTTCTTTAATCTATTTATCTGAATTCTTGTGTTCATTTTACGAATCATCCACATGATCTTACTAAGGCTATTGTCTAAGTATTCATCTTTTTTTCTCAAGTTTCTACTATGCAATTTGGCTTCAAAGAGATTTCTCTTTCTCATCTAATATCGTTAATCATCTCTTCATATCAGTTAATTGTATTATGTCTATTTCCAGAATGCCCAAATATTTATAATTATCACGTTCACGAAGTCCCCTCATCACCTCTTAATTGGGCATTCCCATGCCTTCCGTAGTTTCTAGCTTTCCTTTCTTCATTTTAAGTAGTGGTCATATTTCTATACCGAATTCTATTCTTATATCCTGCGTGAAGATTCAGCTCTTTTATGATATTTGCAAATAGTGTCAGATCATCTATATATGTGAAGTTGGTTACTTAACTTCTGCTGATTCATCCTCAGTAGATGCTATGGTTTCGTCAATGATTTCTATAATGTCAATCATTATATTTTGCTCGGTTCTTTCTGTGAGTTTTCATTGGGGTCTATTTCATGTTCTGTTGTCCGACTTACTTTACAATTAGTTCTAGTTCCGTGGAATTCAAGTGACAAAAAATATGTTTATTAAAGATCACAGTACCTTCTGTGTCCTTCCATCCTCTGACCCTCACTTTCTTTGGTACATAACGTTGTTAGTTTGTACAACTCCGCTTTTTAGCGGAGGGGCTGTTTGGTTGTGATAGTCGTAGTAATAGTGGTATTACTATTTTACTACCAGTGACACATTCGTCATCTCAATGGTGCTTCATGCATAATGTATAGCAATTATATCCAATAGATTTGGAGCCTATAAGTATTTATTATTTTTAATATTAATAGCAGTAGTAGTCTCAGTATACTTAATATTAACATTTTTCTGCTTTATCCGTGATATAGCAGCATTTCGATTATTCTCCAAACCATTCTTCGTGCAATCTCAATTACTGATTTGGGAGCGTATAAGTTACCAATATCTGATCACTTTTAATGCAGACAATGATCAAAATTATTTAGTTGTTCCCTGTTTAAAATAATCTGAACAACCCAATACAGAAAAAAAATGACGGATAACATATATTAAAATTGAATTATCTGGTTAGTACCTTGGTAGATGTGTGTGCTCTCCAAGCGCTTTAAGTTTTTATTCTCTATCAAATCCTATCTATGAATCTGAAGAACAGACAAGGGATTGTGTTAACTTTAATTATGACGTCAAATCACAGGGAACAAAAGAAGAAAATAATCGAATACAGTCTGATTTATCAGGTTTGGAAACGAGCGCATCTTTTCACGGGATAATATGACGGCCCCGAAAAAATACATGCGATTCACTGCCAAGAACGGAGCCGGATCGATGGCAAATGTTCGTTTCCAGCGCCAAGAATTACAAAATAGTTTAAATTGTCGGCCAAAACGAAAATCAATCTAAACAGGGCACTTGCTTGTGACTCTCCGCTCACACTGGAACTGAATTCAACATGTTTAGACATAAGCATCACAGATCAAAACATAACTGGGTCACTTTCAGGAGAGGGGCTAGAATGCACGCGGTCGGCGAAATTCAATCAAAAGTATCGATTTATTATGATCTTTTGTTGTGTCGATCTTAAGCTGCATATTTGAACCTCAGTTAAGAAGACTGTACCTCGGGTGGCACGGATGAACGATGGGCTAGTTGGCCACTACAAAAGCCCAGGGACGGGGTCCCAAGTAAGGGCTGAAGGAGAAAAAACACCCTTTATAAACTGCTGTGGCAGCTGCTACTGATATGACGTTTTGATGAGCTCTGATTGGTAAGCTCAAATTACGATGTGTGCAGAATGATGTAATTGTGTTGATTTCTGCCACTCGCGCACCTTTGATCACAGATCAAACATCTGGATTTGTTAGGAGTGCCGAGTGGTGAACGGGGGTGGAAAAACACGCCCATGGATTGAAGTTCTGTGTATACTGTCGCGAGTATGTTAAAACATCAGAGAGCCTCGTCCGCACGTGTTGTAGAATTGCAGCAACTTATGTGTTTTAGTCGTATATATGCATAATTGTTTTACTTATGTTTGTACATTAGATTTTATACTTGAATAAATGACAGTTCTTAATTATTTTTACGCGACATTGTAGCATAGATTCTACAAAAAATAAAAGAGACAGCCTCGTTTTTTAATCAAAATTTACCCATCATGCATTGTTATTTGGTGCTGTTCTTTAATGCTATTTGTAGATTTGACCAATTATCAACTTTGTCGATATTGCCTTGATTGCCTTCCGACAAACGTTTTGCAGCGAATGCAAAATTTTACTACAGTGAAGTGAGGAACAGCTTTTTTGCTGATTGGGTCATATACACACATTTTATTGCTATTTGAAGGAGTGCTTATACACAGGACTAATCATGTTTTCTTCATTTACTTTTATCTGGCAATGCATTATGTCTACTACAAACGTGTTCTCACACTTTAATGAGGCGGAGTCAGAATTAATGTTTTCCTAAACGAACGTAATTGGTGTCTATTCATCCTTTTATTCAGCAAAAATAATTGCGTTACTCAAAGAGTTAAATTACTCTATCAATTTTGGAATCAACATAAACTAATATGGCTGGGACACGTTTTCGAAAAGAATGACTTTGGTGAGAGAGAGAGAGAGAGAGAGAAAGAGCGAGAGAGAGAGAGAGAGATAGAGAGAGAGAGGCATGAACATGAGAATTTACAATACGAAATGCGATAGACAAAGTGACAAAAACATTATATTTGAAATAGTGCTAAACGATACAGAGCAGAAAGCTATAATACGGAGTTAGCGGAAGAGACGAGAAAGATAGAAATAAAGAAAGAGATGGCTTTAGGTCAGCGTTTATTGCTGCTGGAATACTTCAGTATGGCTATCTTCCTTAAACAATAATATGTATGTATATGTATATATATATATATATATATATATATATATAATATATATATATATATATAGCAAGAATGGACGAAGGGAGGATACCTAAAGCACTGATGTACAGTCAGTTAGCTTGTGGTAACAGGAATGTTGGTCGGCCCTTGCTGAGGTACAAAGATGAATTGAAAGATGCGCTGACGGCAATTGGAGTACCCCCAAAAAACTTTGAAGACTGTACAAAAGACAGGAAGACATGGCGAGCAGCTTGTTGCATTGGACTGGAAAGATTCAACGAGACCTGTGTGGATAATATGAGAACTGCCAGAGTTAGGCGAAAAGCTAGAGAGAGTGCTCCACACCTGGCATCCGATTACTCACACTCTTGCACTGTCTGCGGCTTTCCTTGCAGGTCTCTTGCCGGACTCAGGTGTCATGAACGATCTAGACACAAATGAAAGTTGTTGGAACCTCATACGTCGCAATCGACGGGAGAGTCCATCATCATCATATATATATATATATATATATATATATATATATATATATATATATATATATACGTGAATTAACATCCCTACACTGAAGATTGCGTAAGTATGAAACATCGATGTCTGTAGGTAAAAATAATTAATATTTACTTTTTAAAAAAGTATAATTATAGCCCCATTTACTAGAATTGGTGCACTCTGAGAGAATTCATAAACGAGCGGTAATACTATGGCGTAAAAATAAAATTCCGACCCCATTTGTTGTTGTTGTAGAATCACTTTGAACTGCTCACTATAGGCGCTGGCCGATTTGGCGTTTATAGATTTAAATCCTTCCTAATTGACATGTGAATTCTCGCCGGTTGAGGGGAACGACACCCGACGACAAATAAGTGGAGATTTGATAAAAACGGGTTCAAGCCCTCCTACCGACGTGAATTAACATCCCTACACTGAAGATTGCATAAGCATGAAACATCGATGTCTGTAGGTAATAATAATTAATATTTACTATATATATATATATATATATATATATAGTGCATGTATTGTATTAGTTTCTGTAGATGTAAATACGTTGGAACTCAAGTGTTTATTAAAAGTGCTCAATAACAAGTAGAGCTGTTTATAAGTATAATTTTTTATTTATACAAACATTATTCGTTACATATGTGCATACATGTTTCAGTTGCACTCTTCGCAGAAAGTCAACCTCATCAGACCAAGGATTAAGCT
>OY744536.1:45895685-45918185 GCA_963556195.1 Sepiola atlantica | reverse complement strand
GCATAGCAAACCTTTCTTAGGTGACGGAGAGAGAAAGAGAGAGAGAGAAAGAGAGAGAGGCAGAAGGTGAGATAGATTATACTATGAACCTGCACTGGCCGGTAGTATTTCTTCTGCTCTTAATCTGCTTCTCGACTCAGACTCCACCATCTCTCACGTCTGAGAACGATTTTCATTATGCGTTCCTCCAACAAACGCAGAAAAGCCAATCTTATTAGTTGAACACCCGGTGTTATTTACTTCTCACAATAAAAATTATGGAATATCTCCAAGTCAGTAGTCTCACAGGTTATGACCTTTTCCATCTCAAGTCATCAAGCTCAAAAGAATTTGCTTGTTAAACACAATACCGCGGGAATATTTGCCATCAGACTACAACATAGCCGTCTCTAAGTCAAATGCCAGGTCGTCCTGTACATTAATCATAGTTCTCAACCCTTTCTTACATATAGCCATTTTTGGTTTTCCTTTTCTAATGTATCTATCCACAGACAGTCTGTTTCGTTGTATCACAGCTCTTCAGTACGACTAGACTAGCACCCATGCCAAGCAAGGAATCGAACCTATAACCATATAGTTGATAGTCGGCAGCTCTCATCACTAAACTACAGAATCGACGCTAGTAAAAGATATCTTCAATGTATTTATATAAACATTGACCGCCACTTTTAAACTGCTCCAGAAGTTTCTCAACCATTAAAACTATATTAAAAAAAAAAACTTATAGTCCCAAGTCTTTCAGTGGAAAATCACTCATGTAAGTCAATTTATTTGTTACAGTTATTATATTAGTTTGTTTCTAACACTATTTTAAGGGATCATCAGTTGTTTACCATGAAAACTGTTTCGGGAATTTATATATATATATATATATATATATATTATAAAAATATAGGTATGGCAAGTAAGCTAAACAGAAAAATATCTTTATAAATATTATCCAAACAACCTACAATCATAACCTCGACCCTGACAAGATTAATTAAGAAAAGGGCGGTGTATAGAAGGGAGTTTGTGCCATCATTCAACAAAAAATCTCACTAACGCTTAACTATTGAGTGGCTTTTGGCCTTGGTAGGTAGTTAATTATTAGTACAAAATATGTCACAAGCTGTTTGATCCTTTAAAACGCCGCCGTCAGGTTTCCCCACATCATAACTTCACTAAGCCTCCGCAGAAAATCTCACCCCTTTCACATCACACACACACAAATACACACACACACACACATTCCCGGATTTAAAATACACTTCAAAATATTTTTTTCTGAAGAAAGGCAACAATTTTTTTCCTCTGATTATCCAACTTCAATTTTAGTTTCTAAATATTTATCTTTTCAATGCATGCTGTTGTTTTTTTACTTAGCACGTCTTTAACTTAAGAGGCGGGAATTAAGCGGGCTTTCTCACTTTTTTCTGTATGTTTTGTTCATAAGAAAATGAATAAAAATACAAACAATTTTTATAAGAATTATAAACCAAATGAAAATACATATATCTACAGAAACCGTTTGAGCTAAGTAAATAAGCAATATATGTAGACCTATTAATACATATATATATATATATATATATATACAATAATATTTTTATAAATAAATATTAAATATTTAAATACCTAGAGACATCGATGTTTCATGCTAACGCAATCTTCAGTCTAGGAACTAATTCTCAACAGTCGGTGGGCGCGCACCCCAAACACAAATCGCCACTGATTCGTAGTCGGAGATCTTACCCGCAGGCCATTGCCAACCAGTTAGTAAATAGAGAGGAACTTTAACTGTAAATAGCGGAATTCGGCGACTACTTACCAAGCAGATAAGAGTGATCTACGAAACGTCGGACCATGCATATAGCTATTTGTACTGCTTGTTATTAACGCTCCTCGAAAAGTGCCTAGCCTCCGTGGGAGGGGGCTGATAAACAATAATATTTTTATAAATAAATATTATATATATATATATATATATATATATATATATATATATATATATATATATTACAGAAATTCAGATCAACATGACACTTTAGGTTGCAAGCTGCTTGGGGAAAGGAGGCGTATAGATCCAGGCGAATGATTGTTGTTCTTCTTATTAGTTTTAATTATAAATCGCACTATCGCTGTCATCAGTCATCCTAGGTAAGCTTGAAACCTAAAGTACCCTGCTGATCTGAACTTCTGTAATATTCTAAATAAATAAACATTACGCTCGTATTAGATACTAAGGAACTCTATTGAATTTCTTTTCATCCAATAGAATCAAGAATTTATATATATATATATATATATATATATATATATATATGTATATATATATATATATATATATATATATATACCAATGTCGAACTTTGCTAGTTATACACTTCTTATTTATATGAGACGAATGTTGAATTGAATTCACTACCATAAACCGTATGTTCGGATTTTATATTACGTAATAATCTTACTTAGAATAATAATAATTACCAATCTTGATTTCAAACATCAATACACAGCTTGCTATTTCAACATTTATTGTTTTTGTCTTTGTTATTGTTTTCTCATGACTATCTGAAAGCGTAGCTCTGTACGATGAATTCATAATGGCGGCTTGATTTAAATTTTATCATCCCATTATCGGGGGAAACGTATCTTGCATGAGTGTTCTATTCTGTCTTGATTCCATTAACTTTCTGTATTATATAACATTTTATCATTTGTTTTACTGTGGTTTCTGAAAGGCAGCACGTAATTGCGTCGGATTGTACGTTGCAAAACAATGGTAAAACCATCGTCGATTCTGTAAAAAAAATCTATGAGTAGATACCGAATTTTGGTTATTGCAATTTAAATAATCATATATATATATATATATATATATATATATATATAGAGAGAGAGAGAGAGAGAGAGAGAGAGAGAGAGAAAGAGAGAGAGATAAAATAGTTATCCACGGACACATGTTTCGCCTTTACTGCAACTCATCAGTGTGGCTGACTATAATAGGATTTGACTATAACTCTGACACTAGGCTACAAGGCCTGTCGGAAATACGTGCACATTCTATCGCTTATAGATGTATTTCTTTATTTGTTGTTAGCGTAAACGAAAAAAATACTGGTACAGCTAATGGTGCTTTTCTTTTAATATATATATATATATATATATATATATATATATATATATATATATATATACGAGAGAGAGAGAGAAAGAAAGAGATAGATGATGTATGTAAGATCGGAGGTCAAACAACACGCAATGAGAAAGGGTGAGAGTGATAGCTATAAACGTTATAAGGGATGAGAAACTTAGTGAGTTAACTGCTTTAATTTGGTTCCGAAAACTGACGAACGTCTTAGCATTATTCTTTGTGATTAAGCTATATAGAAAATATCATTAGGAAAAAGACGTTGATTAAATTAGCTTCAGTATAATTATAATAATAACTATATATATATATATATATATATATATATATATATATATATATATATATATATATATACTAATCTGTTATCTTATATCCGATGTATTCAGCCAGCGCTGCTCGGATACAGACATCTTGCCACAGGACGTAATTTAAAAAAAATCAAATTTTAGTCCCTATTTAATCTCTTTCCCACGTGGACGACGTTTAATACAAGGTCAGTTTGTATGTACGGAAACCCAGCTTCCCAAAATAGACCATTCTGGGTTGTGACACAAATACAAATTGTCTTAATCTAGAATGATTTGCCCTTCACTGAGCGGGGACAGAAACTACACTTTGCTCCTAGTACTTATTACATTATTTTTAAAATTGGAATGTGAAATGTTCGTTATTTTATTTTTGATTTCAATGAATATTCGATTAGTTGTAAATAAAAAAAAGTTTGAAGTTTTTTTTATCAACGTCACACACACACACGCAGGTATGCACGTGCGTGCGTGCGGGTGAAGAGACAGAAAGTGGGATCGAACGGGTGAAAGAGGCTGGCTGTATCTCGTGATGAAACAACGTGAATAATTGCGACAGCAAGTTTTGAAAATAATCTGACAATGTCGGACGCTAATCGCAATTCTTGAAGGGATTTTAAATTCGACTTCGGCTTTTGTATTTTTTGGTCTTTTTAAGGATAATCTAAGCTTCCTGTTTGCTGAACATTTTAAGCTGAATGTTGCCAACCATGTTTTTTTTAAATCCCCAATTACTCGATTTTTACTTCTTCTTACCATCGTTTTCACGCCGACAGGCGTCGGATTGATGCTATTCATCAAAGGGCATGTAACAACAAGTTTCCCCCAACACTCCAGCACACACACTTTCGTTAATGTGTTTCTAATATATATATATATATATATATATATATATATATATATATATATAAATATATATATATATATATATATATATGTATAGCCGTGGCGACTAAGACGTCAGATTTGATTCAAAGTGCGAATTTCGAATCGTTCGACTGGCAGAATAGCCATCTCCACACTGATCATTTTAGAAAAATGAAACATATGTCTGAGGATATCATCAAATATTTATGAATAATGATTATTTATTTGTCATGTATCCACATAAAATGTTATGAGATATAATACATTATGTGTCGATTTTCAGTATTTACTTCAACAGAGCTCAACACGTGAGTAGAGCTAGTTAGTAAGTTATGAACATATATTTATGGCAATTAAGCTATACAGAGGCTTCCGTGTTTCATCTCCGTAGAGCATGGTCAGACTAGAATGCCTTTTAGCCTAAAAGGCATATATATATAGCTTCTTTAGACTATATATATATATATATATTTATATATATATATATATATATATATATATATATATATATGAGAGAGAGAGAGAGAGAGAGGGTGGGGGAGAGAGAGAGTATTATAAAAATATACATATGGCAAGTAAGCAAAAAAAACGTTTGCCTTTTTCTATTTAGCTTGACTAAGTCTTTCAAGAAAGAAACATAACATTCCTGTGAGATGTATATTTACGCTTCGTTTCTCTAGAGGTGGGCCAACTAACATTATTATATCAATATCAGCTCTGTCAACTACAAGATCTTCAGAAAAAATTCACAAAGAAGAAAAATTCCCATAGTGAAAAGTCTTCAAAAAACCTAAACCACATAGTGCATCATATATATATATATATATATATATATATATATATATATATATATATATATATATATATATATATATATATATATATATATATATTCTGTCATTTAATTTGAAACCGTACAATTAAGATTAACACTATTAAATCCCACTGTGTGTAAGGAGGGAGAATTCAGCTAGTCTTCGAGGATATCTTGATAATTCGAACAGAGCAAAGGTAAACATCCTCCGTTTATCGTTATCTAATTATAATCGCAAAATACGTTAACTTTAATTCACCTCATGTTTATAGTGTAATAAAGGGTTGGTACACTGTCTATAGGATTGAACAGGTTAAAAGTGGCGACCCAGACATATTGAAGGTAAGTATTGTTTGCTTTATAAATAACCTCCAACCACCAAATAATATCATACCATTACCCCGCTACTAAAAAATGTATAGAAAGGCGGGGGATAAAAGGGAGTGTGACTCCCCTATATTAGAGGCGTATCAGAATTACATAACGCATATCTAGTTAATGTGACACCAGTCCAGTATTCAGAAGTAGTTCTGTTTCTTTACTTCTTTATTTAGTTTTAATAATGAGTTCATAGTTATCAAGGCTAATAACTACTCGAGGATAAGGGTTTATGAGATAGACAGATTGGCAGTTGAATGCTGATAAATACGTTGAGATGAATGAACATTTCTACATACCACTCACTCAAAACAACAACCGATCCAGAACACAGCAATTATTTCCCCTTCGTCAGAAACATTGCTCATGGGATGTGAGTAATAAATGACAAAATAATGGAAAGTGAATGTAACGAAGATGCTAAAAGTAAACCCAATGTCCAGTTTATACCCTCTTCGAAGCGAGATTCCATGGAAGGGGTCATAAACACAGATTATTGGTATTTCTTTCGGTGCGGTTTTGGTAATGAATATAAATAAGCACATCATGTCCGTAGTCCAGGGGAAACACTATATACGAGTGAAAGAGTTGGATCAATAATCTATATGAAATTGTGTTAAAATAATACAAAAACAACGTAAGATCAGCAAACTCAAAGAATCAGCACATTTGTTTAGCTGCATTATCTTCTTTAGTATGCAAAATATAGAGATGGACACAATATTGGAAGAAATAACTGTATTTATCTTAAATAAGAAAATTGTATTTACAACAAGTGAATTAACCGGTACAATTGTAAAATATACAGAAATGAATTAGAATTCGATTAATATCTAAAAGTTGCCTTTCTTTGAATTCAGTTTGCTATTTTTTTTTGCGGGAAAACGATCCCGTGTGGAAACGCATGTTTAACCGTAATAATATTTGGTGAAATCACCCTTCTGAATAGCGACATTCGATATTGCGATTACTGACTCCCCGCTAAAATCTATCAAATACCCCCATTGTCCCAGCCAAATAAGCCACGTGGCTAAGCACATGATATATATATATGGATTAAAACATTTAAGACCCACGATTACATATGGCTGATTATCCCAACAAAAGGTTATTGAGTGAAAATAAAAGATAAGGAAATAAAGAGGATGAGTGTTAGACATGTATATATATATATATATATATATATATATATATATATATATATAAGATAGATGAAAGAGAGGGATAAACATGCATGTACGAATGACAAATTTATTTCAACTTCGATTGTTCAATGCAAGGTTTGCTCTGTTAAAAACATGTTTATTATTCTTTCCTTAAGCCAAGGCCTTTCAAAGATTAAAATCTTATCATCAGAGGAATTACATAGATAGATAAGTTGGCAGTGGAAAAGTCTAAATTCAAAAGTAATGGAGGGCGAGAATGTGCGTGTAAAAAGATATGGGGTCTGTCCAGTTGGTGAATGTCCGTTGATAAGGTGTCCAGTGAAAGGAGATTTATGAGAGAGAGAGAGGGGGGGGATGTGGAATAAGACGAAAAAGGGTAGATGGAGAGAGATAAAGAAGTAGAAAAGTGAGAGAGAGAGTAAGAGACATTGATGGATAATATTTAGATTTGACAGAGAATCCTCCCACCGCAATTCAACGCTGAAATATTTACAAGTATCTATTCTTGAACGTCACACGGAAAGCCCTAATAACTTATAATAGTGTATATTCCCCAGATCTCTTACAGACGACCCTAGTCTAGTTACAGTGAACCACTATTGGCAATAGCATATACGTATACTCTCACTTTCCTATTCTAATCATTTCCACTCGTTCATCTTATCAATCCCTACAAGCATTTATTAATGCAAATCAACTTAAAGTTAACTAAGGAAGACCCTGTTAAGCAATAAGTAAGAATCAAGTGGTCGACCATAGTCGAGGGCGTCCCGAAGGCTCCCTATACATTAGCCACTGCACCGACGTGTAGGTGATGACGTCACGTTTTTCACACGATTACTCCACTCATCCTTGTACCACACATTATGATGCTGTATGTTTAACAAAGGTCATCAAGTACCATTTTTTAAGTATTTATGTTGCATAGTCCCTGCTTGGGCCGCGGCAGTTCTCATTCTGTATACTTGTCCCGGAAAGGGCCATGGCAGTTCTCGTTTAATCACTCGTCATTTTTAACACCATAAGTCATATAAGTTGCATACCTTTAAATGTCTCACACCCTCAATCCTTCCTCGCCGTATAGAGGTGTGCGTCGTTTAGTGGTTGAATTCGTTCTTCTTTCTTTCTGTCGTGAACCACGCCGCTGCAACACAAAAGCTTCATGACCGACTCAATCGACAAACAATCCTTTAAACTTTCAATTCTTATTATTACAGGCATTAGTTATCTATCGGCTTGGAGATATTCACCAACGTCGAGAGAGAGAGAGAGAGAGAGAGCAAAGTTCTGCTTTTTTTATCAATTAAGTCTTTACCCATTTGCGGAGGGGGAAAAGAGATCTTTCGCCTGTATTTTCTTACGGAATTAATTCCTCTAATTATGTTGCAGACTACATGGTAAAAATCACTTCTGATAGGTTCGCCTCCAAAACCCAGACTCAAAACTCTCAGCTTCTCACGAAGAACGAGTGACGTCACGGATCCACACGTGCGACACTCATGCGCAAACATTTCCTTCACTCATGTATTCTGACCTGTTGACCCGGTGCTCGTCAACGTTCGCTCTGACAGCATCTGTGAGCTCCAACCGTGAGAACAGCCCTATTCTGCACCCGACTGCACGGGTCAACCCGCACTAAATCGCGCAAGTCAAACCAACGATTTCCAACAGATGTGTCCACCGCAAGATGCGTCCGTTCCCACAGGGCCATTATCCAACATTTGAAATGACTCTGCCGAGGATTGAACCGTGGTCTCTTTACCAATTAGCGAACACCCCAACCAGTATGCCATTGTATATTTCTGCTCAATTCCTGAACGTAGGCTCTAATAACATCAAATCAGGAATGCTAATGGTATATACGTATACACTAAATGTCGGGTCTTAGTCTTTTACACTTGCTCTTTTCATACATATTCTCATTTATTTATGAAAGGCGGAGTTTATTAGTTACTGAAAGCCTTCATAACTTATGATCTGGAATGTTTCTCGAGCACTCCTTTATACTATCCCCGTCTAATACTATTAAACATACAATCACAATGGCATATACTTATACCCTCATTTTCTCACTCATTCCTTTTCGCGGTGTTTTTCTTTTCGTTCCGTCTTCTGCTGACTTCTTCTCGACACTCTCTCTCTCTCTTTCTCTCTCTCTCTCTCTTTCTCTCTCTCTCTCTCTCACAGATTTATGGACGCCTATCGTAGCATCACTGATTTACACAATATATTTAGTACTGAGATTGTCCTCAGGAGATACCAGTGAAAGTATAAGTTATCAGGGACATGTCAAATTATCCAATATTCTTTTAAAATATAATAGCTTGCATGATACATTTCGGCTTAAATCGGCAGATTAATATATCTATCTAGACATATCAAGTTAGGTATGTTTATCAGTTTATATATTTGTATGTAAGTATTGCCTCCTAAACTAATTAACCGATAATTATGAATTTTAAAACACAACTGCTATACGTAAGGGGTCCATAGTGTAGGTTATATTTGGTTTTATTTAGTTTTTTTATGTAAATGGGGTAAAATGGCGTAACAATTCAGATACCTCCGATTATTCTGAAATGTTACTAATATGTATGAGACATCAATTAATCAATATTCCCTAAAGTTTCAGTTTTGCGGAATATTTCCAAAGAGTTTAAGAGAGCATTATATGGGCACAAATATATCAGATTTGCATTAAATTTTATCCATAATCAAAATAAAGGTTTTAGACATAAGGTTGAGTAGAAGTTGATATTTATTTTCGTATTGGACAAAAATGTCGTGCAAAACTGTTCTGTTCGCTGAATTCATTTCACACATACTGGGATGGGTATTTTTTCTAATAGACACACACACTATATATATATATATATATATATATATATATATATATATATATATATATATATATATATATATGGGAAATGAAAAAGGTAAAACTAAGAGATATTTTTGATATATTCATCAACGTTTCGTCTTTATTGTAAGACTTCCTCAGGATAATATTTTTTAAGAAAAATGTCATGCAAGTACATCGAAATATTGGGTTGACATGATGGGTCGATGAGAAAAAGTAGTAGCCGTGGCTACTAAGAGCGCTGGACCAAGGTTCGGGTTGAGAGAAGTCAGTCAGTGGCAGAGAGTGAAATGAATGTGGACAGTTGTGAGTGAAAAGGGGGAGGGGTGAGAGTGTTAGTGAATTTGTTTTAGGGTGGGAAAGAGGGGAGGGGGTGCTGAGGTTTTTGTCGTGGTGAGGTGTAGCATGGATTTTTAGGGGCTGGGGAAAGAGGAGGGAAGGGGGAACTCTGTGTCTTTGGTATGTAGGCAGTATCATACTTTTAGAAAAAAAGATTTGAAGAAATGAAGATAATTTGAAAGTATATATATATATATATATATATATATATATATATATATATATATATATATATAATGTATAAATAGATGATAATAAATAGACTCGGAGAATAAATCTAAGAAAAATGGAAGGCGTAAGATTTTTCGGTTCCATCCACCATTTGCGAAAAATGTTCAAACTGACAACTCTAAATGCTTCTTTAAAATTATCCAAGACAACTTCAAGATCCCATATAAATTCAGCGGACTTTTTAACAAAAATAAAATTTTCTTTCTCTACAGTACCAAAACTTGAACAACGTATAATAGGATCAAATGCATATAAAATTAATAATTAATAAATAACACAATTACGCTTGGTACTAGATGCAATTGTTTACACAGAAACGTTAGAAATTCCTGCGTACAGGATAATGTTGTAAATAAATTTATCACTGAGTTAAGTATTTACTCAAACAATAGGAATAATCATATCACCAACAATAATAAAAGTAATAATCATGTAAGAAAAAATAATCATAAGGACAATGATACAACTTTATATAGTACAAAAACCATTTACTTCGGACTCACGTCAAGCCTTATAAAGGCGAGATTCTCGAAATATAAACACACATCAAATAATCTAGATCTTTCAAATTTTACTCGTTCTCTAGACATATATGGGATCTTAACAATAAAAATATTCCATATTATATCCGGTTGTTTATAGTAAAAAAAGCAAAAGCTTATTAGCCATTAGATATATTTTGTAGGTGTTGCATAGCGCTATATTCCATTTTCCTTTATACTCTAGTTAACAATATACACACTAAGGTATGCATAGTAATTTACTATCTGAGGTTTAATCATACCTTTAAATATAGAGTGTTTTTGTATATCTACCACATTCAAGCAGTTTGAATGATAATAATTCCCGCCTTAATCGAGGCTATTGGAAAATAATCTTAATATTATGATTAAGATATTTAATTAGGAACAATATACAACTGTATGTATTATGACATATCAATATATGCATATATTTATATATATATGTATATGTATATATATATGTATATACATTATGTGTGTATATATACACATTTATGTGTGTATGTATACATGTAGGTATACGTATGTGTGTCTCTCTCTCTCTCTCTATATATATATATATATATATATATATATATATATGATTATTTTTATTTACACAGACATGTACAAAATATGTGACACTGGCATGTCGATGTTATCGATCAACAGCTATTATAAACTGAGATCTCATCAGGCAGAGTTAGAATCCGATCTTAACCTTGGATCATATTTGGAAAGAATAGCTGTTGATCGATAACATTGACATGCCAGTGTCGCAGATTTTGTACATGTCTGTGCAAATAAAAATAATCATATATAAAAGCTCTATTTAATATTGAGCACTTTTCATAAACCCGGTTGAAATTCTTTGGATTACCACCCTGTGGATGTTTTACCTGGAGTATAATTATTATAATATATATATATATATATATATATATATACAGGGTGGGCAAAAAGAAGGGTCCTATTTTTAAAAATTCATAACTTTTTTATTTATTGATTTTTTTAATTTTTTTTTTTTAGAATAAGTAAAGGACCCCTTCCGAAGCAAGCATGAGCCGTATTAGCCCTAAGGAACGTACCCTCATTTAGAAAACATTATTTTTGCTTAAAAAACTCAAAACAGTGTAAAAAACAATACTTTAGTTTTTGTAAGTTTTAAGAAGTGTTTTTCGGCTAAAATTTGTTTTGTTTATTTCAAAAAATCTCGGAAGGGTCAGTCTACACACACATAAAGTTTGGTGAGTTTAACTTTTATTTTGTGGAAGTTATTCAAATTCAAGTTATTCAAATTTAAAGATAGGACCCTTATTTTGGCCCACCCTTTATATATATATATATATATATTATTATTTATTTTTTTCTAATATATATTTTTATATTCATTTTGGAAGGGTTAATGTATGTATTTTTGAGTGTGTTTTTTAATATATAATATCTACTTTTCATGGTCCAGCGAATTATTTTGATGTTTTAATAAGCGAGAATTTTGTTTAGGATCTACTTTCATGAGTAATATTTAATTTATATATTACTCAATAAACTTTACTGATCGTGGAACTGCGGGCAGAACTTATTTCTATAATAGCTATAATAATCTTGATTTGCCTACGGTTATTACACCTATTGATCTTTGTTAAACAGAAATATCCTCCTATTTGACACTATTAGGTTCTTAATACTATAGGAAAATGTTTAGTTTAGTGCAACCTGAAAGATTGGGACTTAATACATTCGTGGACATTTTTTGAAATGCTATCTGGAATAAGATAATAAATTATGCTAGAGTAGTTTCTTTCGAACCCCTTGGCCTAAGATATAAAATAAATATGTGTCCTATATATTAGACGTACTCGTAACCCGTTTGGTCAGAAACACTATCAATATTTTTCTTCTCCGATTTTATTTGAAAATTCATAAACTGTGACATATCTGTAGATATTCTTTTTGCTTAACTAAGAAATAATCAAACTCCCGTATGTATGTATGTATGTATGTATGTATGTATGTATGTATGTATGTATGTATGTATGTGTTATATTATGAAGGGCCCTGAAAAGAGAGTAAGTTTACTAGTATTAATTGTGACCGGTGTGAATTGTTCGATTCAGTGCAAATTGAGCTGTCATCTGTTTTCAACAAGGAAATCCAGTCACAAGAATGATTCACGCGTCTTGTGATCTGACAATTGACTTTGGGTAAACAAGTTTCAATCAAAGGTTAAAGGGCATGACCCACCAATAATTGACAAAAGTTAGGATAGATTAAATCACCAACGAAAATCAAAAGACAATTTTTAAATAGGGATTCTCTGAATAAGTGCAGAAAAAAATAAATGAAGATTTGTTCGGACGACTAACCTTTTGCAAGAAAAAGGCAAACAATAATCAACGGAAATGAACTGAGATTATAAGCAGAAATTAAAACTTTGTATGAAAACAAAAGGTGTCATAAAAAATTTATTACGCAGAGAAAATTGTTCTAAAATATGATTTCATGTGCATAGAGAGGAGGAGGCGGATGGAAAGTTATCACTCACAAAGAGAGAGAGGCGCAAAGACGAACACTAGAACGACCGGGAAAAGATACAGCCAGGCATTAGTAAAAAAAAGGACGGCGGGCGAGATTCGAGGAGTTTTGGTTTGAAGGTTCGAGGAGCGAGTACTACAAGAGAGAGACCCAGCGTGGCGAAATTTCTTTCTTGAAACACTATGAACTCTGAATTTATTTCGCCAAGAAAGATACCTTTTCGTTGACAAGAGTTAATCGTCGGGCGTTTTTCTCTAAGACTTTCACGATAAACACTTGCGAAGGATACTCGAGAAATCTCTCCGTTAACGGTTAAGGGGAAGCAACTCCGCCCGCCGAAAATAAGAAAAGGTTGTTTTTTCGTCGGACCAAAGCTTTTCGACAACAAACTTTTCGCCAGTGAGCGCGTCTGACCTAAGAGACCGTTCTGAGAAACGACCCCGGAAGGAACGAGATGTAAAAAGACACTTTTCGTAAAAGAACCACAAACGCAGACTTTTTATTAGGGACACCAAAAACAAATATGCATGCCACATCTTTTTCCTACAGGTGTATCAATTAAGAACAAAAAAATAAAGATAATAATTTCTTCATATTACTGTGTTCATGTTTTTGTAACCTGTTTCCTGCCCCCCACATGCCATGAGCGAGAGCGTATTGCAACATATGTATTATTATTATTAGTAGTAGTAGTAGTAGTAGTAGTAGTAGTATATAGAAGTATTATTATTCTTTAATATGCTTATATAGATAGTAGTAAAATTACTAATCATTTTGCCATCTTATTTACATATGAGTTTGTTAAGAAAAAATAGAGAGTGGTTAAATCAACATAGAGTGAAAAGAGGTGAAATTGATAGATATTTAAGAGAGAGAGAGATTAGTGACTTGTTCTGTTTATTATAACAATTAAACAGATATTTTCAAACATAACGCAATCCAAGTACTATGGATTAGTTCACCATGTATTTTCTGTGATTAAAGTATATAGGATAATAAAAAAAACTCTAAAAAAGAATAAGTGCTTATCACATGTGAAGTGGTGCAGTGTGTACCGGCGTGGACTGTCTGCTCGGTCTATTAAACAACATCCACTGCGATTTTACGTAACCTTGACGTGGTCCCACCTGTGAGTACCCTTTCTAAAGCAATAATCGCAGAAACATTCAGAAGGGAATCACATGCTTCCTCGTAAATAACTTTATTAGAACAAGGATTGATATGAACCATTTACACTGAGTAAGTTATCAATCGTAGCAAACATCAAAATCCTCGGTCTCAGAAAGCCCCGTGGAGAAACACGCATCCAGATACAGACAGCCGCACTAATACGCACACTCTATTTAGTCCTTAACGTTTATTCTCATTTACTAGCCTAATTCTAAACAATCCTAATTTATTAAAAAAAAAAAGTGTTATCGATCAACGGCCTTCCTTTTCGCTTCAGCGTTTATCTCTATTTTGATGAGACTGTCACGGGATAGAGATTACTTTTTTATTAGTTTTGTTTATATCGATTTCTTGCGGGAAGGCGGCGAGAATGAAGGGTATATCAGTGCGGACTGAAGACTCAACCTGTCGTTTTCGTAGTCTAATATATTGAATGTCTGGTATATCAAATGGTTTTAAATAATGGCTATTTACCGTTTGAATGTACTTGCAATCGTCCAAGGTCATAATGGTTTGGCAGGGTTAAAATTTTAGATAAAATATAATAACGGTAGACAGAAAAGGGAACCAGGTGACTGATAACGACATCAGGAAAGGGAGAATAGAAATTTTTAAATCATCAGTCAACGACTGTGAGCGAGTCGGAAACACGTGTCAAAATAGGCACTTAAATCAATATGAATTAGAATAAATACGCAGTAGATACTGACAGGTCCGCTGCAACAAAATGGGTTCCTATACCTGGATTGAAAACTTCTCACACATGCCAGTATCCTATATAAAGTTACAATTCGCAACTACATGGAGTATCGTTGCCAAATCTGGACTAGTGCACCAACCACTGGTTTCTCCCGCTCGGGCAATATGCAAAAAAAAGCTTCTCTAACTTAATAGGTTCCTCACTGTTTACCAAGGTTCAGCCACTGTCCATAGGCCGCATTGTTGCATCCCTGTGCTTCTTTTAAAAGTACTTCTACGAAATGGGCTTCGACGCATTGCTGCAGTTGTACAATTTAAACGTAAATAGTCCCGACAAACACGACAAGCAGCAAAATCAAACCCTTTCACTGAAGATCCCAAGAGGTCGGAAAACTTTCTACTGTAATACTATTTCCCTCGGACAGCCTGCCTTTGGAATTTCCTCTCTGATCCCTATTTCTCCGCCTGTAGCAACATGCAAACAATTAAATGTAATGTGAAGAAACATTTCGCGGCACAACTACTCGTTTAGGATGCCCCATAAAATACGCCCCCTAATCACAGTAGCCCTTTACGTCTTAGATGCAATATGCCTTTTATGGCTTATAAACGTAAAAAACTAATTAAAAATGTTCTCGTTATATCCCCTTCACTGTGTCGGCTTCATGTGGGACACAAATAAAGGATCATCTTTCCGATGACAAATACTCTTGTATTTAGTTTTATTACTATAAATGTGCGGTTTTCTGCCAGAAAACTTTCTTAAAGTGATTTTGATATTTCAGCTTCCCCAGCAGTTAAGTTGCACAGTGGTTCCAAAACTCCTTAGACGATCAAGTAACAGTCACTATCAATAACAGATATAGAAAATATAATGTGTTCGATCGACCACAGTCATCTTCATCATATAACAGTAGCACTAATTTCACAATGGATGTTGGCAATACTCACGTGGTATCTCATGCGAATACATTATTCGCAATCAATCAACAAAAAAAACGATGGAGAGTGCCTCCTTCAAAATCTTTACGCCCTTCGCACATGTGCCCCTTTTCCGCAGATGACAGTGCAATGTGGGATCGGGAATGGAGTGTTTGCGTCATTGAGTGCATTGGATAATAGATTATATCGCACACCCAAGACCCAATCTTTCTGTCCTCTGTTTCTGTTTCTCCTTTTTATAAATCGTTTGCAAAATTCGTCTACAATAAGTCGTTTACGACAGTCGTCCGAAATTAGTTGTTTAGATAAGCGTTCTCTAACAGATCGTTTTGAATAGTTATCTAATTTGAACGTTTAAAATAGTCGTCTATAAAGGATTGTTTATGGTAGCCTTCTTTAATAGATCGTTTAGAGTGGTTCAGTTTTACTTGACTCCCCAGGGGGGGGGCAGAGTTAGACATACGGTCAGTTTTTAATGTGGACAAAATCCAGCTCCCCAATAAGATGCACTCTAGATTGAGACAAACATAAACATTGCCTCAGTCTAGAATGATTTCTTTTTAACTGACTGTAAACAGAAAACATGAAGTGTGGTCTCAGAACAGATATTATACTTTGCTCTTAACCAATAGGTTTATATATCATTAATCGTTTACAACATATATACGTAATGGGTCGTTTGCAAAGGACGTCTTTAATAGATCGTTTATAAAAGTCGCTTATAATGAAGCATTTATAATTGCTATTGAAAAATATATTGTGTTTCGGCCTTAAATAATCTATCAGTGTTGATATGGCGTCAAACGAACAAGCCCCTTTATATTTGCCCCCACCATAACAAAATTCCTTTTCTCGATATAGAAACACAAGTTAATACTTACCCATACCAATAACCACGAGCAAAATGTCATGTTTACTTAACTTTAAAAGTGAATATTCCCATAGATACAAAATGGCCGAAATAAAAAGCTGATTTACCGAGGCAAACGTAATTCATCCACACTTATCGAGATTAAACAAACTCTAATTAACAATGGTTTCTCTAACCACATCGTGGAGCAGCAGATTCGCCGCTATATCGAAAAATAATAATAGCAATAATATTAATAATATCAATTTATTTTACTGCAATCAAATACACCACAATAATAGAGTAGATGAAAAAATAATCAAAAAAACATCTTACATAAACGTATATCTCCTACTGACAATAATTGTAAACTCCGTTTCATTGTATATTATAAAACATGTAAAACAACTAATCTATTAATGCAAAACTAGCGGAACCCGTGTAAATTACACGAAATGATGTTTTTAATACGGGTCCTAATGTAACAAAGCACCCTCTATTTGTTAGTAAGTTACGCTTGCTTTATTATGAGCCATCTCCCTTCTGGATAAGAGTTAAATAATTGTTTGAAATAGTAACTCGTGTACGATGGACACTGCGCATATCTACTAAAAAAGGTTTATATGCCATCCGTTCAAAAAAAACAACAACAAAATAATACTGGCCGATATCCTACTTTTTAAGCAGTCAACGTAATTAAATAGACAATGCCATTAAAAACGCCAACATAAAAACAAAAAATAGTTTTAAGTTTTTAGCAACACAAAAAAGTAGTTTTTAACCAGGTAATAAAAAAATGTATTATTTCTTCCCCTTCTCCTCGAAATGTAGAATAAAAATCTTAGAGGTTGGTTAGGATCGAACTATAAACCAGTCGGGCCGAAGTAAAAAATACCACTTCGCTAACCATTGCGCAAGAGGGATAGACATATAAATATCCCTAAACGCAGGCTAGTTGAATGTTTTTAAAAATTTAGGAGCGGCACGCATGCGCAGAGCTTTTGCCGGAAGCGTGACACACGAACACACACGCTATCGTATTAATATATAGATAATCCGTCGTCCACAAAAAATCTACGTAAAACTAGCAATGCTATATATATATATATATCTTCAAATTACCCGTTGGGAATGTGTCTCTAAGCATAATTCACACATTGGTATGGTAAGGAAAACCATCTCTCGTCGCCCCACATTCCACCTCTCCACAAAGCACCATTCATCAAAATTTAACAGCAAACAAAATAGCCAAAACAAACATCTGCAAAATGGCGCATGAACATATAATCAAAAGGGCGCGGTACAAGTATAGAGAAAGAATCTTAAATTTTCTTAAAAACGTTTTTACTCGTTCGTTCATAATAAATTCACCACTTTTTAATTAAGCGTATCACCATCATCACGTGCCTCGAAGGCGACTGGTGCCAATTGAAAGTACTAGCAAATATGGCGAGTTGCTTTATACCCTGGATACGAACATCAGATCTCTGGTTCACCATTAGGAGCAACGATTAACCATTGGTTAAACAGAGGCTTCTGCTTCTCTTTAACCTTTAACCAATTATATATATATGATACTTTTATTTACACAGACATGTACAAAATCTGCGACACTGGCATGTCGATGTTATCGATCAACAGTTACTATAAACTGAGATCTCATCAGGCAGAGTTAGAATCCGATCATAACCTCAGATCATATTTGGAGAGAATGAAATGGAGGGATAGAGAAAGAGAAGAAGAAGAAAAGAAATTTAACATTTCAAAAATTGAGGCCGTTAAAAATTATAATTAAAAATTAAAAATCTAAAAAATCTAAAATCAAAAAAACAAAAAATCTAGAATCTAAAATCTGAAACAAACAGGGCAAATAAATAAATAAATAAATAAATAAATAAAAATATAAGGTGGAAAGAGGGGCATATAATGAAGGGAGAGGTGATGGGAAGTTTGACACATAAAGGAAAAGAGGGAGAAAAAGAGAACGTCTGTTGATTCAGATCGAGGGAGAAGGAGGGGGTAGACATGCACGAATCAAGTGTCAAAAAAACAGACGAGTTTATAAATGTATTTTTTCAAGTTAACTGTAATATTGTGTATATATATATATATTTGCCGTATCTGTTATTGTTTTTTTGCGATATTGCCAGCTTTATCATCAGCTACCTTACCGTGATGAACTTTCTAACTCCTCCAGAAAGAGTTAACTCCCTTACATAACATAATGTACCTCCTATATTTTAGGGACGTATATATTTATTTATATATAAAAAAGTTATCCACGGACACATGTTTCGCCGTTACTGCGTCGCTGACTATAGCGGTTATGGTTTCGAATCTCGCTATACTTAACCAGGTTTATGAGCCGCAGTAACAGCGAAACACTTGTCCGTAGATAAATTATATATATATATATATATATATATATATATATATATATATATATATATATATATATATATATATTATTAGTAATATTTATAACAACCTTATTTGAATAAGTAACAATAATTATGATAATAGCGATATAATCATAAAATGATATTCGGCTTATCTAATAAATACAATTTTTGCGCACGTTGAAAAAGATAAAATGTATTATTAATGAAGACAAACAGAATATTTTAAAGCACGCAGGACTGCTTCCCTCCTGAATACAACTTGGTCGTCTTTAAATCCAATGTTAACATATGCGTGTCCTGAAACGCGTCATAAGTAAGCGAACAAACGCAGTTCATACCATTGATCAATGTTAGTACTCCCATAGTGTTCTCCATCATTCTGCCGATAATCATTCCGTCTCCTTAACTCTCATCTTCGAGTGGCTCTTGTGCCTTGATACGTGGTGATGCAATAGTAAGAAAAGAAATCTACTTTACTCTTCAAACCATTCTTATAACAATGCAAAGTTTATCGAACGCAATGAAGGTCTAAAACGTTGGGGTTTTTTAATACATTTTTGGCTGACTGTGTGTGGTTCTATTTTAGCCTGAGGTCAGACTTTAGTTCTTCGTGTTATATAAGCAGTGTTTCGTATAATTTCTAACTTTCCAAAAAAGATCACGCTTATCAAAGATCTCCCCGGAACGCATAAAAAAGCCTTCACTGACGGGATTAGGCCCGCAGCCCTTAGGTTGTTCCATGCATACTCTACACAGAGCAGTTACACAATCAAACTTGGATATTTAACAATTAACACAAACACACAATCAAACGAATGTAAACAACACCTCTGCGCTACAGCTCCAGGCAATACTAAGAGAACGCATGGGAAATATATTACTTCCTGAACTGTGAGAAGGGAGGCTTAAAATTACCGCAAATCCGACGATTGACGAAGTATACGGGCCGATAGAGAATTAGGATAATCTGATCTGCAGCAACAAATGATGCGAGCTAACACCTTCGCAAATCCGTCTTGATATAATAAAACAAATAAATATTATCACGCTGACATTTCACGCGGGGCAATCTGTGTTCTTATGAGCCAGCTCTGCTCTTTTCCCGGCAAAATCCTATTGATTACTTGAGATTAATTCTCCAATAGAAAATACCACTGAGATAGTTAGTGGTTTTATTTTTAAAATAGCTTCCATTTCCCGACGTTGACAGAGTGGAGACATATTGATGATTGGCGGGCTTAGGGAAAACTAATTCAACAGATGATCCTCATTTTCTTTATCCAATCCAGTAGGGCAGAGGTAGACACGATGTACGTTTTTAATGTGAGGAAAATCCATCTTCCAAAAGGGGTCACTCTGGACTGGGAGAATTCAACATATAGTCATGCTTACAATTGTTTGTACTTCTACAGAATTTGAACCGAACCGATTTTGTAACTCTAATACTAACCAAACCCTAACCTTAAAAGTACCCTATACTAACTCTAACCTAACCGTAAACTAACTCTAATCACAGTTTTAAGTTTACTTCGGCAAAAGTCGGTTTTGTTCCGTTCAAATTCTGTGTACGCACCCAATTGCTTTTAAATAGAATTCTTAAAATATTTGTTTTAGTTTTCCCTTAATCTCAATAAATATGTGATTAATTGTAAAGAAATAATAATTTATGTATTTACCAAAGTTTCGTATAGGCGAAGAACACACACATATATGCACACGAGATGATTTCTGATATTTAGCAAAGTTTCGTATAGGCGAAGAACACACACATATATGCACACGAGATGATTTCTGATATTTAGCAAAGTTTCGTATAGGCGAAGAACACACACATATATGCACACGAGATGATTTCTGATATTTAGCAAAGTTTCGTATAGGCGAAGAACACACACATATATGCACACGAGATGATTTCTGATAATTTTAGTAATACAGTGATTGTGATAGAAAAATACCCATGCCTGGAGGTGTTAAATGACGCCAGTTTCACAATGATGTACGTATTTCACCACCAAATTGTCATGCCACTAGGCAGAAGTAAATATTAAGTTTTGATTGGAATTAAAACTAATTAGGGAAGTTCAAATAGAAAAGAAAACACGGTAGAACAATGAAGAATAATATAAAATAAAACATTACATTTCGATTTTATTGATAAAAAATTTTAATTTTTGAATATTCATTGAATGTTCACGGGTTAAATAAAAAAAAAACTATTTAACGTAATATACTTTCCGTTAGACTGAGTAACAAATAAACATTCCAATTCACGGAGTAAATAAAATAGTTTAATTTCATTAGTCAGCATCTGAACAAAAAATAATAAGCAAGATCAGTCATCATGAACTTGAAATGAAAGAAAGAAATCTAGACGAACAAATAGATAGATGTATCGATGTTTATTATTATGTACAGATATATAGAGCTAGCAAGCGGTGAAACGTAAGCAATGTTGGAGCGAGAGAAAGAGTGAGAGAGAGAGTAAGTGATGAAAGATTAATGACTGTCTCTATCTCCATTTCTCTTCCCCCCCCTCTTCTCTCTCTCTCTCTCATTCTCTCTCTCATTCTCTCTCTCTCTCTGTCTCTCTATCTCCATTTCTCTTCCCCCCTCTTCTCTCTCTCTCATTCTCTCTCTCTCTCTCTCATTCTCTCTCTGTCTCTCTCTCTCTCTGTCTCTCTCTCTCTCTCTCCATGATTGTTCCTATTTACTTGCCTCCTCACAGCAGTAGAATTTGCAACAAGGTCGGTTTTTCTTGTGGAGAAAATGCAGCCCCACCAACAGGGGCGCTTATGATTGGGACAAAAATAAAAATTACCTCAGTCTAGAGTGATTCCATCTTTCCTGACCGAGGAGAGAACAGATGAAATGTTGTGTCAGAACAGTTACCAAACTTTGAATTATTTATTTGCAGAAAATATTTTAAAATTACATTTAAAACAAATTAGGCACAAAACAATCTAAATGTGGGGGAATGTGTGTCGTTGGTCATCATTGGTCTATTGTGATAACAATGTCTATCTTACTCTTAACTAGAACTATCTCAGTTACCACAATACCACATTTACACTAGGGATGCATCCTACTTAAGATAACCCCAAATTGATTGGAAAAATTTTTTGTTCCTAACTATACATAAATACAAAGATTTAATTGGAATAAAACAAGGAATAGGGAAAGAAGAAAACAAGTTTGGTTAATAAGACCCTCTCAACCCTTTCTAAATAATAGATCTCCCACTATTTTCCAGTTAGTTAAGAACCAAAATTAGCAGGCGAATGTCTAAATGGGAGTGGGGTC
>OY744536.1:45858185-45890685 GCA_963556195.1 Sepiola atlantica | reverse complement strand
GTTTTGGCAAAGTACTTTAAAGTGCTTAACTCATGAGTTTTCAAAGAAAATCTTCTCCTCGGAGGACCATTACCGCAAGTACATTACTGCAGGTAATAAAGTTAAACTTTGAAAATATATAAAAAATATATATAAAAATACATAAAGGTATATAAAACATCAAATATATCGGCCCAAAAGATACATTTTTGTAAACCTATGCAGTTCATCTAAGTCAAAATTAGTACCAGGAAAGATATCAAATAGGTTGATTAAAAAATAATTCTAGTAGTGAATGGTGGTCCAAAAACGAAAAAAGTTACCCAGGCGGGAAATTTGTTTGCTATGATGCAGTAGATAACAGTGAAAAGTGTATCAAGGTGTATGAAAATTAATAAAACGATAGAGAAAACGATAGATAAAACAAATCATATGAAAAGTTCAGAAAACTCACTTGGGTAATATATATATATATATATATATATATATATATATATATATATATATATAAACAAAGAAAAGTTCTGACTCATCAAAGTTTAAATATTATTTTAATTATAACGCTTAGTTTGAAAAAATATCACAACATTATTAAGAAACGAGGAATGTTATAATTGCAAGAAAATAGTGTAAACTTCCCAACTAATATTCGCCACATAAACTTTGCAATAAGATAAAGACTTTCCAAGAACTATTAATAATATGAAATGGATTTTATATAGTTAAATATTGATTCGCATAAGATGAAATCTTTTGAGTCAAACTATGTTAATTAGATCCAAATTGCCGTTTAGAATCTCAATATTTTTCGCATAGTAAATAGAGCATAATTATATATGTTGAACGCATTATTACATCATTTATAATACAATATATAATGTTATTGTGGTATGAAGTTCTTTATTCCGAAATTGGATTAACGTGGCATTATAACATGATGTCATAATTCGTTCAACATACACACACGCGCACACATATTTTTCTCGAAGTCTTTCACAATTGAACAGTGCTGAAGATAGTGTCTGACAATAATAGACGGTTTGTAACCTTAAAACAGCATCTAGACCGATGATACGGAGGTATACCAGATACATAGTTTTTAAAATAAAATACTTAATTTACATAGTAAGTGGGTACGTTGCTAGTATTCATCTCGTGATTTTAATTCACGGGTCGAGGTCGACACGTACACAGGTAATCTGGTCAGCGAGTGCATTCAAATGCCATGTCGACTCTGGGTGTATTAAGAGCGAACGTGACATCAGTGGGTGAGAACGAAAGGAAAAAAAGGGTGGAAGATTTTAGGGCGAGGGACGTGCGAGAATTTCTGGACACCGACAATAATGAAAACAGAATCCGTTGCCGGGAATGTGCTTCCACTCTTTATTTCACTCGCTTTTCTTTTTCTCGTTTTTTCTTTTTTTTCTTCTCTTCTTTGTTTCCTACCCTTTCTTCTGTCTCTATATTTTGTCTAGCGTTTTTTTCTCTTCCCTTTCATTTTCTCTTCCCTTTTTGTATGCTATCCCACAATTCCCAAGTAATGTTTATACATTGCAACAGTTTGCTTTGACTCCATTGAGATTTTGTCATTGTTTTTGCCTTGGAATACGCTTAACTGAAAACAGGAAGAATATTGTTTTCCTTAACATGGCCAATCTTATTTGATCCCTTTCCGAGGACAACAGACCTGGGTGGAATCGCCGTCATTGGATTTTTATACAGATTCCTCTGGAGTTACCAATATTTCTGAGCCTCACACTTTTTTGGATTTAATTATTGGTGATTCTAAAACCCGTTTGAACTTTTAAATTTTTTTTAAAAACTCTTGCAAATTTAGAACTTTGACAGTCCTATCCTGTCAACTTATCAATCATAATTTTTCCTCTGATGATAAGATTTTAATCTTTGAAAAGGAATGAAAGAGAAGAAAAATAAATGTTTTTATCAACTAAACTGCTCCTTGTTTTGAACAACTGAAGACATCGATTTGCTTCCATTTGCAGGTCTAATCAATTTTCATTGACTTGCCATATATATATATGTGTACTATATATATACTATATATATACTATATAGATACTATATTTATATACTATATATATATACTATAATATATATGTATACTATATATATACTATATATTATATATATACTCTATATTACTATATATACTATATATATACTGTATACTATATATTATATATATACTATATAATATTATATATACTATATATATATACTGTATACTATATATATACTATATACTATATATATACTATATGTTATATATATACTATATATACTATATATATACTATATATATACTGTATACTATATATATGTATACTATATACTATATATATACTATATATATACTATATGCTATATGTATACTATATATACTATATATATATACTATATATATACTATATACTATATATATACTATATATATACTATATATATACTATATATATACTATATATATACTATATACTATATGTATACTATATATATATATACTATACATATATATATACTATATATATACTATATATATATATATATATATATATATATATATATATATATATATATATATACCAAAATTATGGGAATTGTTAACACATTGCACACTAGTTTAAAAACAGGGAACCCATTCCGCGTGTATCTTCGTATTCCAAAATTTACTGTTATTTTGCTGAGATCAATCGTACAATTAAGTAATATTAAAATAAAGTAGATTATGCCTGGCAATGAACGTCTTAATGAAATACAAACAATAGTAATGTACGAAGATCTCATACTTTATAATAAGCATAGTCCGTATCAACTCGCTATATGATTTTATGTGTGACTGTACATTTGAGTGTGTACATTCATGTAAGCGGGTGTTCATATATTTATGCAGTAGTAACGTCATGGTCGCATTTCTGAATTAATGCGATTTGTAGCGACTCGGTTGAAAATGTATGTATTATAGAGGTTAAAGGAAATAAATAACAATAATTATAATTAGTATGTTATAACATAATCGAATTAGTTTAGTAAACAAATACATGTAAATAATTGTAAGATATGTGAGTATAAATAGTATATGTATACAAACAGACGGACACACACGCACAGATAAACAATTCTACTTTATAAATGCAGTGTATTTGGGAAATCGATTGCATAACTTCGGAATTATGTTCTACATGTGTATATAGGTTCAGTAACGCTTGCTTTCCGAGTTAGAGGCCATTGAAACAAATACTGGTCAGCATCCTTCATTGTTAACATCTATCACGCACAATGTGTGTGACAGTAGACTATTATTTTTACATATTGTATAGATAATCATTATCCCTGGGGCAGGATAACAAGAAAGCCTTGCCCTGATGTTACAAAATATAATAACCATGAAAAAATAAAACCAAACAAATATAATAACCGTGGAGTTCAGAAGAAAGATCTGGGCGTTATAATCAGCACGGGCTCCTTTGCTAGCCAACATGGGAAACTCGGTCGTTTGGCCCTCCTTAATTCACGTAATCTAATAAAACAGACCAAATAAATATGATCAGCAAAAACCAAAAGGAACGCAGAGGAAAAAATGGACCATTAGCGAAATTGGACTAGTAATGAAATGCTATTATGACCCCCCCCCCAAAAAAAAAAACAAACACAACAACAACATAATCTCGAAGATATGCTGTCGAATTTTCAAACACACTCGTATAGACTAGTAGAATACCTCGAAATAGGACCAGTCCCCATTTTCCTTCAACATACTGGTTAGAAAATCCATCTTCATTTAGAACGAAAGAAAAAACGCCAATTTCTCTGATGCATCAGGAAAATGCGAACAATTTTAGCGAGAGAAAGCAAAGAAGCAGAGGTTGACAGACAAGGACATATGAGAAATGCTAGCTGATGTGAAAACAGTTTTTGGTCCGATTTTTTAACAAAATATACATATATAATTGCGTGAAGCGAAAAATAGTTTAACTTACAAAGAAAAAATATTCATCTTTTGTTTATATATACATAAGATACAAGAGAACCCGACTTCCATTTGTCTTGTGCTACAGATCAGCTGGTTTGAAGATACTAGCTTTCTGACCAAAAATGCACCAAACATTGTTTGTTCCTTTCTCTTTGCAAACCTCAATCATGTTTTGCAAAGCCAGAAACGAAAACAACAATTTTCTTCTACAAAACAACAAAACGAAACACCATGAATAAATATTAGAAGGTATATAGAACTTGAAGCTTAAAAACATTTACCAAAATAACAGTATTCGGCAGTAAAACAAAACAACTAAGATAAACACCATGAATAAACATTTGAAGATATATAAAAGATGAAGCATAAACACTTTTTACCAAAATGACTGTATTCGACATTAAATAACCCGAACATGGTTGATATACCGTAAAACAAAATAACCAAACCAAACACCATGGATAAATATTTAAAGATATATATAAACTTGTAGCATAAAAACATTTACCAAAATTACCGTATTTAGCATTAAATAACCCGAAAAGGGTTGATATGGCGTAAAAAAACAAAAGACAAACGAAACACCATGAATAAATATTTGAAGATATACAGAACTTGTAGCATAAAACCATCACCAAAATCACCCGATCGGCATTAAATAACCCGAAAAGGTTTGATATGCCGTAAAACAAAACAACTAAACAACCAAACAACCGACTGTCATTTGGTTTTCTCTTTTTACAAGAAACACTTCGCTACTAAGAGATGGTGCCAACTAGCGGACAAAAAGCGAAAACCAAGGGGAGATAATTAAGCCGTATCTTTTTAACTTAGCAATATATGTATTTTTGTATTTCTTTGAAGAATGTTGATCTCTTCTCTTTATTAAATATTTTACGCGTATCTCATTAATATAAACCCTTCCTGGGACGAGTATATAACTAGTTTTACACATATAACGTTATTGAGCATGTTCAAATATAATGGCGACATTTCGTTTCAATTTTACCTCTTCCCCTAAAAAAGTATCACCTTGAGAATGTTTTTGGCACTGGTGCTCACAGAAATGACCGCGTTGACGTCTACGGAGAAAATGGGCGCTACAGAAGTAACAAGACTCGAATACGACACGCCCAGTCATCAGGCCGCACCGGTTCTCAATTCCTCGTTGACACTTCTCAGTTTACAAACAAACGAGTTCCTATTTACTTATCTACCGACGAGGGAAAAGTTAGACACAAGGTCGCCTTTTTATGTGGGTAGTATCTAGCACCACCCCAAATTTGTAAAACTATAAAAATACATTTTTACAAATAGTACACAAGACCTTCAAAAGTGTAGGAAGTGTGGGGTGGTAGGTGGTCAACCTCTGTCTATCCTACTCTTAGCTAGTCACCACAATACCATATTTACTCTAGGAACATTCTACTTAAGATATCCGTAATTGCTACACTTTGATCCTAGAACGAATGCCAAGGTAAATGAATTGTTTGTTAGTGAAATTTATTTACGACGTAGATCTTTAAACTTCGAGGCATTGCCAAGGAAGGTTCAAGGATATTAATTTTGATCCCATCTTGATAAGCGGAGTAAACTGGAGTGATAACGACGGGCGAGACTCGGTGAACGACATGAATTTCACGGCAAATGTGTATTAATTGTGGTCTGCTCGGTCGTCGGTTTGTGTGGCAGTGTCGATAGTCCTTACCTATGGCATTGTTTGCTGATTTGAAGAGGTCGCTTCATAAATATTCACGACAGATTTAACACCTTTGTTGGAATCAATTTCTTGCTTCGTTTGCATCTCTTGTTGTCGAGGGGGAGAAAGATAGGTCTGATATGTTTCAATTACAGCTCGAGTCACTAACGTAAAAATTACGATTGTGTGCCGATGGTGTTGAAGAGGGGTGTTGCAAGTTTTGCATTATCGTGTCGACAAAGCCGCAGGGGGTGCTTCGGAACGTGACCAAGCGAAAGGCAATGTCTCGCTTCAGATTTCACGTCCCGTAATTTGTTGTGAGCTTCCCGGATGCGACCGAGGAACGTTAAATTCAGACGGACTAAAAGAAGATAATAATAATGAAAGCAAAATTTAAAAAAAAAAAACATATTTTAATATCGATTATCGTATGAAAAGTTGTCACGTGTAACAAGTACTAAAGGTACGTGATTAACCGATGGATACCGTCGCACACTAAGAAATAGGCACCAACAAGAAAATGTCCAATTTAATAATAATGCATCATGTATCAGAGTAAACAGAACCAGCTACAATCTCAGGTTCCCCACTACAAAACCTTCACAGTAAGTACCCGTCGTGCTACCTCTTTTTCCTAATGTATCCCTAAAAGCAAATGCAACTACCCTGAACAAAACTTATATCCCAAAACTTCACAATATCACGGAACTGGTTCCCTGCTCACACAATCATCTTCAAGTCCAATGTCAACAAATATTTGTCGAGCCGTCCTCTTAAGTAATCAAATCCTACAGTTTCCAATCCTCTCATAGTATAGTTCTACATCCAATTGAAATCTCATTAACCCCTATCCTCGAGTTGCCTTTGGGCATTGATAAGATGTGATTCGTTAGAATAAAAAAAGCTCCTCCTGTCAAGCAAGTGGTTACTGTATACATGCAAATGTGCCATGTGTCAAAGATCTAGTTGGTCGTAGATCTTATTTCGGAGGTTCCTCCGAGTAAGGAGTGCGTGATCGCGGTAATGGATACAATTAAGGACTATGGAATCTAATCCAAACTCGTATCTATTGCGTTTAACGACACACTAATACCATTAACAAATGTACTCTAATAGCTTATTTCCTAGGATCACTTCTCTTTCGAATTCTCTCCGTGCTCCCTGTTTCCTCGACTGTACATACATGCAGAAATTTGAATGTAATGTGAACAAATATCTTGCTGCACAACTTTCTACTTTGGATGTCACATTACAGTAGTCTTTTACTGAAGCTATTCTCAAGCAGCGAGGGTGCGCGTAGAACTGATTCTACCGTACAACGTCATCACCTGGAATTTTATTGCGGATTGTCACTATTACTTTCTCAATCGCTCGTTTGACGTAACATCTGTAAACTTATCAATATCCCGATTCCCTAAAAATTCACCTGATCGATTTTTGCTGGCATTTTTGTCTATAATAAATTCTATTCATGCGGATACCTGCACGAATAAAGGATCAAATGGATTTGAGGGACTCCAAAATAAACAACAACCAAAGGAACACATTTTCTTTTGACACTGATTTTCATCTTTTGACTTTCGATGTTATCGCTTATAGCGAAAAATCCAATATTTAAAAATATATATTTTTAAATATTTTTTTAAAACATCTTCAACAACACATTTTTATTTACTTTTTAAAAATATTTGTTTGTTTCTTTTGTTTGTGGATTTTGCTTAAATAAAAAGTTTGGTAAATAAAACTGTGTATTTTTAATCTCCACCTTTTACAAACAAAACGATTTTCAAATAAAACTTTCTTTTGAATTAAACATGTTCATATAACAATACGTGCTTATAAATGAAACAATGTATTTTTAGGCTATTAGAAACACATTTTATAAATAAAATCGTTTTCTAATAAGAAATCTGTGATCGTAAAGTTGCATGTGTGTGCATACGCTGTATTGTATTTTTGTCATAATTAAACTGGAAGCAAAAAAAATCAGTGTCCATAGAAAAATATGTCATTTTGATTGGTACTTATTCTGGGGTGCCTTAAATATATTTGATCCTAAATATTTATTAAACTAATATATACACAAGCTGATATGCTCATTAATATCTATTTCAAAGGATTTTCATACCAACGCCAATCGTAGTCTCCGTTGGCATCCTTAGAATATGAACCATCCTCGCTTTCGTCTTACTAGAAGGCAACATTCGCTGTCCGTGTTTCTGTTCCGTGGAACAGTCTGCGAGAGGAGGTCTTGACGATGGCTACCATTCCTAAGTCTTAAATGGCATTGACCAAACATTCACACTGTATATAGATGAAAATATCTTTTGTAGTTTACATGGCTTGTTGCACTTTGCTATTTATGTACCAATAAATTTAAAATTTGACATTGGAAAACACATAATTGCTCCACTCGCTATGGCTAAAGTAACAAGGTTTGCTTGATTAAACGTATAAAATGAATCGTTCACAATTATACATGTAGGTGGAGATTAAACGACCCAAAATTTATCAGTGTGTAGTCATTAACCAAAAAAAGCATAACTTAATATTCAAGGCTAACAGGTAATATTTCAGACTATAAAAGATGTAGTAGTGGGTTCGATTCTTGCCAAATTCAGTTATGCTGGAAACTGGTGGATACTAAAAAACACGTGTCGTGGATAACTTTTATGCACGTATAAGGGCGGTAACTCCTTATCACTTAGGAAGTGAGCTAAATACGAGAAAGCGTTCACACGATGTCACTATCGCCAATAAAAACAACAAAAGCATTACTTAATAGATAAGCGATACAAATTCGTACATATTTCAGGCAAGGCATCGTAGTCCACCGGTAACATTTCAGCCTACAGACAATATAATTGTGGGTTCGATTCTTTGCCAAAGTCACCATGCTGATTACTGATTGATACCAAGAAACACGTGTCCATGACTAATTTTATGTAAGTAAAAACAGATAAATATATATCATGCCCAAGTTATGAACATTCTTTTGACAAAATAGCATTTTTTTCGATAAATCGTATACAATTAAATTTATTATTCCATATTTAATAACCTTAAAAAGGGTTGATTTGCCGTTAATCAAACAGCAAAAATTAAAAGAAAATGTTTTTTTATCACGTGATCTGCTTGACCGATATCGGCTTCATATTTCTACCTCTTCTTCCCAGCTTTTATCCATCACGTGATATAATTGATCGATAATAGCCTCGTATCTCTTAGCTCCCTTCTTTAATCTGTAAGAATCGAATATGCATTTAAAAGGAATAACAACACTCGAAAGACACACAATATCTTCTTTTTTTAGCAGATTAGTTACAGGGAAGTTGGGAACTGTATATGGGTTAATGAATGTCACCATTTTACGATGGTGAATGGCATCTATTTTGACGGTGATAATTATTTGAAAAAATAAATGATACACTGAATAATATGTGATGAGAAATAATTACAATAACATTGAAAAACAAGCCGCGCGTGCGTGGTCCCCCTCTGTATGTGACTCGATGTGGCGAGTGTAAAATGCAATAAATTTGGGCAATTTGGGGCATTTTTGACCCCCCTTTGACCCCCTGGGGGCACGAAGCAGAATTTTTCTGAGGTCAAGGATGCTCATTTTATATCCAGAACAATTGCCTCTACGTTTTGGCCAAGTTTCAGAAAAATTGAATGGATGGATCAAACGTTATGGAAGAAAAGGGTCATTTTTTGCCATTTTGGGGGCTTTTGACCCCCTGGGGGCACAAACCATATTTTTTCGAAGGTCAGCGATACTTATTTTCTATTAGGAACAATTGCCTGCACATTTTGGCCAAGTTTCAGAGAAATTGAATGGATGGATGAAAAGTTATGGGGCAAAACATGTCATTTTTTGCTATTTTGGGGCCTTTTGACCCCCTGGGGGGCTAACCAGATTTTTTTCAAAATTCGGAAAATGTCACTTTCTAACCTGATAAAAGTTACAACTTCATGCAAAATTTCAGAGAAATTCAATGGATGGTTGCGGAGAAAATCCGGACGGACAGACGGACATGCCTCAAAACATAAGTCCCCCGATTTTATAAATCGAGGGACCAATGAATAGGATGAAGTAGGAACGTCAAGAATAAAAGCAAAATAATGGGATAATGCAGACTATTTAAATGCGTCATTTAATCTTTGCCTTTAGCGATGACTATTTCAAATTTAAGTAAGATAACATAACATAAGGCTGAACTGTTTTACCAGGGTTCTCGTTAAAATCAACCTTGGACCCTACAAACCACTCTCTCACAAATTTCCTCCTTACGGACGTAAACCAGACTAGATGATCTGACCATAGACTCTTTCGATGTCGCGAATATCATAAACCCTCCTGACATTTCCACAGCATGTAGGCCAGCTCCTATCTCTGATTTTGTAATCAAGACATACTATGTTGAGCTGGTCCCTGCGCTTTCAAACTCTATTACAAATGCTTTACCGAATCATGCTTCGCTGACAGCTGGCCATTTGCCTCTGTAGTGCCAGTTTTCAAGAACTCTGGTAAAAGAACTGACCCGCAAAGTAATCGCTCCCGCTCTTCGCTAAAATCTTTGAATTATAAATCAATCTAGCGACAGTCCACCATTCTGAATAGAATGGAGCAAAAAATCGATGGTTATATTTGATGCTTCCGAGACAAAACTCCTGTCCTTAAACAAGTATTAAAAAAACTTTCCAACCACCGATTGCCAAGGATGATAGTATCATTCTCGAGAGTCCAACGTTTAAACCCATCGGTCTAATATTAACTGGCAACATGAAATAGAACATATACATTACAGATAATGTCTACTGCGAAAAAGGTGAGTTTCATCTACCGGGTTAGTAAACTTATCACACCTGTCAGTAACCTATATCTTTGTAAAGCTATCATTCGCCAACGCATGGGGTATTGTTGTCACATCCGGGGTGATGAACCAACCGCTTATCTCCCTCTCTTGAACACTGTATGAAAAAAGAGTCTCTAACCTAATAGGCCCCGCACTGTTTATCAAGCTTCACTCTCTGTACCATCGCCGCTGTGTTTGTTTTACAAGTACTTCCACGAAATGTTCTTCGATTAAATTACTGCAATTGTATTCCCTCACCGTAAATACTGTCGACCAACGCGACTAGCATCAAAATACCAATACTTTCACTGTAGAATTTCCCAAATGCCGAAACAGTTTCTACTCTAATTTCTCTTTTTCTTCGGACTGCTTGCCTTTTTGATTCCCTCCCTGATCCCTGTTTCCGAGACTGTACCAACATACGGAATTTTGAATGTAATGTGAACAAATATCTTGCTGCACAACTTAGGATGCTCCCTATAAATCTGACCCCTAATCACGGTAGACCCTTACGTGTCAGTGGCAATGTACCTGGTTTGAGGGTGAATAAAAGAAAACAAAAAGTGTAACAGATCGACAAAAAATGCTATTTCAAACTAAAACGCACCAGACCAACGAAACTGTTATTTCAAACTTAAGCGACAGACCAACGGAAATACTAATGTAAACTTAAACGTGACAGGCCAACGAAAATGTTATTTCGAACTTTCAAGTCACAACATACTATTTCAATATTACGCGTACATCTGGTGGCGAAACCCGAATGTAGGAGCTATTGGATGGTTTAGTCAAGTTTTAGTGTCCATTATTGCAAATACATGGGCAGGCCCCTAAACTGCATCTGATAGTATACACCTACATTTACATCTTGAATAGCTAGTTAAAAAAAAGAATGCCTATTTACTTCCGCGAGAAAGGTTATGTATTCGATCAAATTTGTAACTATGTGTGTCTGTTTGTACAAACCTAGCGTCCACAAACGCTTGACCAATCGTCACCAAACTAGGTTAAAATATCGATCATGGTCTAACTTAAAACTGATTTAATTTCAGGCTATATAGGTCAAGGTCAAATACAGGATTGCGGAAAAGTAAAGTCACGGACGATAACTTCGGTTTTGTTTATCGTAAAGACTCGTTAAGTGGCCCATCGTAAAGACTCGTTACTTTGTAGTCAATTAAGCCTCGCATCTAATATGATCTGTACTTAGACCTTTAGCCATGACCTTGACGAGTTCAATTAATTTTCACATTTTAATGAAATTTAAACTTCCATTTTCAGGCAGGGGTATGTAATCTCACCACTGCCTTATGTTCTTGTTTGATATTAACAACTTGAAGCTTACACACATTTATCACCATAACTCTGTTCGACATTTAACTACAATGCCAATCGAAATGCTATGTTATACTTAAGTGTGCCACACATTGGTTTTTTTTTATAATACCAATGGGTAGATTTGAATAGTTCAAAGACAAGCTTAACTGGTTTACTGTTGAGGTTGATGAGAACGGGGAGAATTAAGCTAGAAATCACGTGAGGGATGACGTCATCGACAAAGTTAGCGTTGATATTTGTAACTAAGACATCGATTGGGTTAGAGTGGAACCAGGCGTATGAAATGCATTTTTAAACGAGAAGTTAAAGCAAACTAGGGTGGCCTCTCTTCCTTCGCCATCATGCAACGATGACGACTAAGCTAATATAAATGAACAAGTTGTAATTGTTTCTTGAGTTTTCTTTATTTAAAAGCGGAACATCATCATCATCATCATCATCATCATCATCATCATAATAATAATAATAATCATCATCATTATCATCATCATGAATAAATTACACATGCTATAAAATAGACATCAAATAACATATGTCCTAAAATGTATATTAAACTAACCCATGCGATTAAATAGACATTAAATAGACGATGCCTTAAAATAGACATTAAATACCCCATATTGTGAAAAGAAATTACATATCCATATCGTAAAATAGACATTAAATAACCTATATCTTAAAATAAACATTAAATACCCCAAGTTATAAAATAGACATTAAGTAACACATTTTCTGGAGATATATATTAAATAACCCGTGCCGTAAAATATACATTAAAAAATGATGTCGTAAAATAAACATAAAATACTCCATGTCGTAAAATAGACATTAAATTAGACTGAAAATAGCAAACCAAACCAAATTGAACATTTCCTGTGACCTGTCACGTGATCTACTCGACCAACTACAGCCTAGTATTCTTAATTTTTTTATCTGCTCTTAACTCTCTCTCTCTCTCTCTCTCTCTCTCTCTCTCACTAGAGATAATCATTGGGGAAATGCATATCATCACATCCTATCAGAACTGGTGTGTTCAATTCCTCCCTAATTCTATTGGGAAATATGTGAACACAAAATTTCCCCTCGGTCATAGCAGGGGGTTTTTTCTGACTTAATCGTATCTAATAAATATTGTGTTTTTGCCATTAAATACCACCCTCTACAAAAAAGGTTGATATGTCGTAAAACAGACAAACCATACCATACCGAATGACGACTGACGGCGTACTGTGCCCAAGTCTTGTCGCGTCTAGATGTTGACAAGATTCACGAGTTCCGCTCGCGAATATCTGATTCTATTGACGTCAACATAATAGAATTATGCGAGTCAAAATATAATTACTTGCTAATTCATAGACATTGTTTACTCCTACCCTTTCTTTAGTCTCGAATAATCCATTGGATATTAGATAGGCACCGCAGCAGTCTGAAGAAAGAGAAAGAACATTATTTAAAACAGTCGATTGTGGAAAGACGGCTTCGGAATAGTATATAGGTTCATGAATGTCATCTTTTTACGAGAGTTTACGCTGTCTATTTTGACGGTGCGAATTATTTGAAAAGAATAAAAAATAAATGTTAGACTGGCGCCAGTAAAAAAAAACAATTTATGGTAAATAATCAAAAAGAGAAATAATTAGAATAAGATTGTTTTATATAGAATGAGGTCGACCTTAAACTAAAAAAAAAACAATGATGAAGAGAGACAGACATCTGTCATAAAAATATCTCCCATGTATAATATATTTGTTTTAAAGAATATGAAAATAACGAAGTTAATAATAGAACGTATATTCTTAATATACGTCCGTTGAATATGAAGCATTTAATTCGCGCGTTCGACGATGGAAATGTCATGAAGTGTTTTATAAGCCCCCCCCCCTCCCCCCCAAAATACTATTTCGAACTAAAGCATGACATACCTAGGGTAATGCTTTATTAAGCGTGACAAACCAACAGAAACAATATTTCCAACTTAAACATGACGAGACAAAGACATTGCTATTTGAAACTCATGCGTGAAATGCCAACGAAATTTCTATCCCAAATCTAACCGTGTTAGACCTATTGCCAGTTCATCGTGTAGAGATGTTTAGACGTTTCTAAAATTAGATGTGCCATTTAATCTGTGCGTTTAGCGATGAAAATGCTAATTCAAATTTAAGTGTGATATATCGACGAAAATTATATTATAAATTGACAGTTTGACCGACCGACCGATCGACCGACATAGGAACAACGTCTCATAAAATTAAGCGTGATAGACCAATGACCGACTCCAGCGACCTACGGACATGGCCTATTAATGAGATGCAATTAACATAAAATTCATCAAGTCTATCTGCGCTTTTAGCCGTAACAATGCTATTTCAAACTTCAGCGTGACATACCACAGAAAATACTATTTCAAACTTAAGCCTGGTAAAGAAAAGGAAATTCTGTTTCAAATTTAAGCTTGACAGACCAAAGGAAATGCTATTTAAAACTTAAGTCTGATAAAACGAACGGAAATTCTATTTTAAACTTAAGCGTGACAGACCAAAGTAAATGCTATTTCTTACTTATGCCATTTTGTCTGTCAGGCTTGTTATTTCAAACGTAAGCGTAGCAAATCAACCGACGGGCATAGTGCTCGACGCACAAAGCATCTTATTGAAATGCGTGGACGCATTTACGATATCTGTTTTCCAGTAAAAATAACAAGGAATAAAAAAACCGCAGACGTCAACAATGAAATGAAGGAACATACAGAAGACAGAGAGCCGATCGTAACATAATAGCCAGGGTCAAAGTTGAATCAATATTTTAGTCGATAAAATTTGATTGGTTTATACACGTTTATGAACAGCAACACAATATCATATTTTTATTTATTTTAGGAAATATCAATCTACTAGCTGAAGTAGTTATCACCGCTAGTTAAATGCTTGTATATTAAAGTAATCTCCCAGACCTCAGCCGGGATCACAAGCTTCAAGATCATCTGAAATAAGAGTAGCATCGAACTCAGTTCAAAGATATACCCGAGGCGCTCTCTGCTCATCTCCATAATTTTGAAATCTTGCGACTCGTGGACCGTGACAGCAGGTCGATAGAGACGGGTAGAGACCGCACGAGATGCGTTGCTTTTCTTAACCATTTCGGCATCTCCTACAGGGATGATGTCAACAACGAGGAAGTGCGGAACAAGATACGGCAAATAATTGGCTTTACGAAGACCTCTTGACCACAGTAATAATATGGACACGGAAGTGGTAAAAGGCACCTCACGCGATCGATAGAGTTTGCAAGGAGAACCCTGCAAGTCACTGTTCCAGAATGGAGAGGGTACAGCAGTATATCAGAATAGGTCGGTATAAGGTTGAGTGGCATTCTGAGGAATTCAAAAGAGAGAGGGGGGAGCTAATTGCTCGGTCATCTATGGTGTCAGCCTCATTCAGCCAGACTAGGGAATTGATGAAAGTGAAGATGCAGTGTGTATAGCTCTTACGTCGAAAGTACTCTAGAAATAAATCTTTAAATCTTAGACTTAGTGTTTAAAATATAAACAAAACTGTCCTAAAAAAAATTATTCACAGAGGCAAATAAAATAGTTTAGCACGTGGTCTATTAATCACGTATAGGCTCCAAATCCGCTGGTCCCGAACTGCAACAAATTTTTAATGGAGTGCGCTAGAGATGTTGGTGCTTCATATGGGAGGGGGGGGTAACTGTGTTGGTACTACTTTCCTAAAACTAATAATAATAATAGAAAAAAAGCAATTAAAAAAACACTTATGAGTTCAACGTCTAGTTAACAAGATTTCACTAAATTGAGCGTTATGTTCTCGAAGGGACATAAAAAATAAAAAAAGACAAATACATATGTTGAAAAGAAGAATAAGGTTATATTAAAACAATACAATATCGCCAGTGTAGTTTCTGATACCCGACTCGGTATTTACTTCTTTCCCACCACAGGAAGATATGGCACAAAGCCGGACGGTGGGGAGATTTAGCATGCGCCCCAAAATTGTGACACTCTGACATCTCTAAAATTGCCTAAGAAGGCCCGTCAGCATTCAACGGTCGGGACGACCCAGACAATTAGAAATAAACTAACTCCTCCCAAAAGAAAGTAAGCAAGGCCTGGGAGGGTGGACCTCCTAGCACTATCCATGACTAATACGTCAGTTCGAGAGATAAAAGGCCAACTCGTTGGCCTTTTATCTCTCGGACTGATTGCCGAGAACGAATGCTCAGCTGGTATATATCTGTCTGAAGTCTACTGCTCGACTCGGTATTTACATATTTCCCACATAAGTATTATGTGGCACAAGGCCGGAAGTTGGGGAGAGTTAGCCAGCGTCCGTAAAATAGAGGCGCTCTGGCATCTTCAAAATTACCTGGCCATCCCCTGGCGGAATACACTGGTGGAAGCACCTCAGGCAGTTAACAATAAACTAACTCCTACCCAAAAAGGGAAGGTAAGGCGTCGGAAGGTGGACCTCTTAAGACTACCCAGGACTAATACCAGAGCCCGACAGATAAAAGGCCACCGAGTTGGCCCAGTCTCTGTTAGACTGATTGTCGAGAACTTATCCCGACTGGTATATATCGTTTCAGCAAGTAGCGTTTCTCCTCGACTTAGTATTTTCTTCCTCCCACCACTACATGCAGTAAGATGTAGCATGAGGTCGGAAGGTGGGGAGACCAAGCAAGCGCCCCTAAAGAAGGGTCACCCTGTTCTCTTGAAAGGCGGCTCCGTCGGCATTCAACAGTTGGGACGGCTCAGACAGTTAGCAATAAACTAACTTCTCCCCCCCCCCCCCAAAAAAAAAGGGAGAGGCGAGGCTTGGAAGGGGGTGCTATCCTAGGACTACCCAGGACTAATACTACATCCCGACAGATAAAAAGACACCAAAATAGTCCAGTTTCCGGGGACGTATTGTCGAGCGATAACACGTCCTTGAATAATATTTACTATGTCTGCAAGTAGCGTTTCTACGGAACTCCATGTGTGAATTACAGTAAAAGTATGATATACTTATCGGAAGAGTCCACTGTGTATCCTGCATAGGGATGATACCAGAACATTAGTATAAAGCATTCTTCAGATTATGGAGTAAAAATGTTAATACTACTACTAATACTACTAATACTACTACTACTACTACTAATAATAATAATAATACCCCATGCTGTTAATACTAAAACGAACACACACTACTAGTACTAATAAATACACCAAATGTTGCATAAAGAACTCCCTTCGGTCTCTTGGCTAAAAGCAAAGTATCTGTTCTGACATTAAACTTCATCATTTCTATCTTTGGCCAATGAAGAATAATTCCTAGACTGATGGAATTTTTATTTTTTGTCTCAATCCAAAGTGCCGCTCTTGGCTGAGTTGAATTTCCAAAACATTAACAACCGAACTTGTATCTAATTCTGCCCTCGTGGGAAGCAAGTAAATGGGGATATTCATATATAAAAGTGTTTTTTGTAAAATTCGGTTGACTGATTTTTTAGGGAAGAACCATTAGATGAACCAAGTGTTTCGCCGTAATACTCTTTGGTGAAATCAGAGTTTTAACAGCCAGCGCCATTCGCTATTATGATTGCACGTGGGTCGAACACTTGACGAGTGTAAGCGCGAACACATTCGTTTTTTTATAGGTGCATTGGGAATATTTGCGTTTATGGTATAAGTGCCTCTTCATTCCATGTGTCAAGTAACACTTTTTCTTCTCAAGTGGTGGCCGAAGGAAATTAAAGTTTTCACACATAACATTGAAAGGTCATTATCATTGAGGAGATTTTTATTTTATTTCTAAATCGATGTGTCAATTGTTTTATATCTACTTGTTCTTTATTTTATTCTTATAGTACCCGAACATTTTTAAGGTTTTTAAGAGCTGCCTGTTGGCTTATTCGGATAAAAGCCGTGATGCGTTTTGATGGATTTCACCTTAGCTCTTTCGGTAAACCTCATCAAAAACAGAGAAGGAGAGAGAGACGGGGATAGAAGGAGATAGAACAAAAAATAATGACAGACAAAAATAAAATGACAGTGAATGAATGAAAGAAAGGAGAGATAGGATGAACACAAAAGAAACAGAAATAACATGACAAGAAATGAATAAAAGACAGAAGGAAGAGATAAGACGGAAACAGAGAGACAGAAAACACATGACAAAAAATGACTGAAAGAAAAGTAGAAAAGAAATTGGGCAAAAAAGTAAAGATAGAAAGAAAGTGACTAAAAATGAATGAAAGGAAGAAAAGAAAAGAAAAACAAAAAAGGAACGAAAGCAAAATGGGAGTTAATTAATTACTATGACTAAAAGAAAGATGGAGAGCAAAGGATTGCGAAGAAATGAGAGAAAGAAAATTAGAAAATTATTAGAATACAAGAATGAAATGAAAATAAGAAGAAAGAACGAATAAACAAAATAACTTGGAATGAATGAAATAAATGAAGACAGAAAGAATAAAGAACAACAGAAAAAGGAAGAAGTGAAAATGATTGAGAGTGAAAGAAAGTAATAAGGAAAAAGTAAAAAAAAAAAAAAAGAAAAAGAAAAGGGACGTGATGTTGCGGACTTGAACCGTAGAGTGTTTTTGTTACGTGACGATCCAACATGTGTAATTTCTCTGCGTTATCTTTGGTCGATCACAACCAATATGTGTTGTGCTGCGGTTGTTGCTTGTCCTGTAGAAGTAGAAGGGATCAAAGTGTAGTATCTGTTCCGATGGATACTGCACACCATAGACCGGTATTGTCTAGACCTTCGGGGCTTGATTTACGCCGGTCTGTGGGTTTGTCCTGTGCAGTTCTAGGAGGTCCACCCTCCCAAGCTTTGCCTCCCCTCTTTGGGGAGGAGTAAGTTTATCGCTTACTACCTGAGGCGCCCCTACCGGGGAATGCCGACGGGGCTGCCCAGGCAATTTTTAATGGGCAGAGTGCTCACCTTCTCGGGCGCTGGCTTTTTAAAGTACCACTTTCCCGACCCAACCTTGGGTCACATCTTACCTTGTGGGAGTAAGATAAAACTGGCCTTGTGCCTAACCTCCTGGGGAGGTAAATAAATTGTCCTGTTAGAAGTAAAATGATTCATTTTCGAGGATTAGTAGTCAACAAAACACAAAAGAAAAATATACGAATCTTTATCTTTGTGGTTTTATACTATAAACATTTAAGGAAATGCTCTTGGAGGTCGTTTTCCATCTGCCGTGTCTAGAAAATACGTTGTGCGACACTGTTCACTCTAGTGTGTGTATGCATGCGTTTCGTGTTTCATCTGTGTGTAATTCACGAGAGCAACCGATCCTCAACGGCTTTACTCTCCGTCTCATTTCATTAGTTGTCTAGAACAGTTCTTTGTTTGCATAACTTTTCATATCAATCTACGTCAAAAATATTCCTTAAATTAATAGTGATCAAAGTTTATTATTCTTTTCAACAAAAGAGTTTCCTGACCTAAATGTACGATTATCGCGTAACTAAAACATTGACAGAAAAGTAGGCTGATCTTTGTTTATTTTTCATGCCAGAATTTGACCCGTTGTTTCAATTTGTATATTAAACATCATCATCACATTACAACAGTTATCCTGATTCCGATTTTATTTATCATAATCGATAATGCTACATAGATGGAACAAAAGAGAATGAAGTTGTCTGTCTCCATATAAGATGATTAGTTTCGAATATGCAATATATTAGAAGTAAATAATATATATATATATATATATATATATATATATATATATATATATATATATATATATATATATAAATATATATATATATATATATATATATATATATATATTTCTCTCCAAATATTAAGATCGGATTCTAACTCTGACTGATGAGATCTCAGTTCATAGTAACTATTGATCGATAACGTCGACATGCCAGTGTCGCAGATTTTGTACCTGTCTGTGTAAATAAAATTATCATATATAAAGCTCTATTTTGATATTGAGCACTTTTTATAAACCCGGTTAAAATTCTCTGGATTACCACCCTGTGGATATTTTTTACCTGGATTATTACCATTATTATATATATATATATATATATATATATATATATATATATATATATATATATATATATATATATAAATGAAAGAAGAGGGATAACATGTACGGATGACAAATCTATTTCAACTTCGATTGTTCAATGCAAGGTGTACTCGGTAAAAACATGTTTATTATTCTTTCCTTAAGCTAAGGTTTTTGAAAGATTAAAATCTTATCATCAGAAGAATTACATTTTTTTAACATAGTTCACCCAAACAAGGCAAGCCGCCACTGTAGACGTAAGGGGCTACTGAGAAAAGAAAAGGGGAGAAGGAAGGGGGGGGGCAACCTAACTTGGGATCTGCGCAGCGAGATGTCTGTTTACATTAGTTTTAAACTTCTGCATGTCTGTTCTGTCGGAGAAACAGGGGGCAGGGAGAGAGTTCCAGAGGCCAGCAGTACGAGGAAAGAAGCTATTTGAGTGGAGGGTTCTCCGACATCTGGGGACCTCCACAGTGAATGAATGAGATTTAGTTGATTGTCGAATTAGTCTAGGGAATTTACGTCGAGGGGGCAGCAGAATAGCCAATTCATCGGAGCATAATCCATTTAAGTATTTGTAAAACAAGCACAAGGATGCCACATTGCGGCGATGGGACAGAGGCTGAAGTTTGGTTGACAGTGAGGGTCCAATTAGGTTGGCGATTCTTTTTTGGACCTTGTCAAGGAGGGAGAGACTAGTAGATGATGCACCAGCCCAGATGTGACAACAATACTCCATGCATGGGCGGATGGTGGCTTTGTAGAGATACAGGATAATGTCAGGTGTGAGGAGTTTACTAGCACGGTAGAGGGAATCCACCTTCTTTGTTGCAGCATTGGCAATGTCTTTAATGTATTTGTTCCAATTCATGTTACCTGTGAAGGTTAGGCCGACGAGTTTGAATGATGAACTCTCAGGTAGGGTGTTATTTGCCATGACAATCGGTGGTTGAATAGGTTCCTTGTAGTTATTGAAGGAAAAGAGTTTTGTCTTTGCGGCATTAAAAGTTACCAACCATTTATGACCCCAATCCACTACAGCCTGGGGGTCATTTTCTAAAGATTCAGCCATTGCCTTGGATATGATCGCGCCTGTTTTACCAACATGGCGAGAGTAAAGTGTGGTGTCGTCAGCAAATAAACCAATCTCAGACTCTACGTCATCAGGGAGATCGTTTATGAAAATCAGGAACAGTAAAGGTCCAAGGATAGATCCCTGGGGTACACCAGCATTTATGTCATGTTGCTTAGATGAACGGCCATTGAGGACAACCTGGATTTTTCTTTTGTCTAGGAAGGATCTTATTATATTTAGTAATTGCCCAGTAATACCGTATGAGCGTATTTTCAGGAGAAGCCCTTTATGCCATACCTTGTCGAAGGCCTTGGATATATCAAGCGCTACTGCCCTAGCTTCACCTGCCTTGTCGAGTGTATGATACATACGTTCCGAGATGACCGTTAGGATGTTTGCAGTAGATCGTGCTTGTCTAAATCCATACTGGCGGTCAGAATGAAGTTTAGCATTAACTAGGTGCCGTACTATCGCCAGATTGATTAAGGATTCAAAGATTTTAGCAAAGATCGGCAGCAGACTGATTGGGCGATAGTTCTGAGGATCGGTTCTATTCCCAGAACTCTTGTAGATTGGTACCACAGAGGCATGTTTCCAGCTATCGGGGAAGCAAGATTCAGCTAGACATTTATTGTAGAGTTTGGAGAGGACAGGGGCCAGTTCAGCAGAGCATTTCTCTATTACTATTACAGGTATAAGATCAGGCCCACAAGCTTTGGAGGTGTCAAGGTTTTTTATGACCTGGGATGGGGTGATGACCAGGTTATCAAGTGTGGATTCGGTCAGCAAAAGGGAATTTGGGGAGGGGTGGTTATCTGAGTCCAAAGTAGAGTTAGAAGCGAAGCGTTGGGCAAGTAGTGCAGCCTTATCAGTGGCCGTGCAAACGACATCATTATGGTTTGATAGTGGGGCAATCGTTGATTTACCATTATTCACTACACTATTGTAGATTTTCCAGAAATCACAAGTACCTAGTTTCTGTGACTGGATGCGTTTTTTGTTAACTCATTATACCTTCTCTTTGCTTCACCTATCACGGCCTTGCAATTATTTCTTGACTCTATGAATTTATGTCTATTAGTAGCTGACTTATGGCGGCCGAATTCATGGAATGCTTGTTGTCTCTCAGAAATGACAGCTGCACATTCCGAGGTGAACCATTGAGGGGAGTGAGGCTTGCTAAAGAATTTTCGCATGGGGACATAGGCTTCAATGCCTGCTTTGACCCATTCAGTTAGTTCGTTTGCACACTGGTTGGCAGGGAGTGAGAAGGTTTCCCTCCATGGGGCGTCGCTGTGTGATCTCTGATTGACTCAAAATCAGCCTGCTCGTAGTATCTCGTTATTTTGAGCAACGGTTCATCAGCTTTTGGACGACTTTTTAGGGTGATATGTATCATTAGCACAATGTGATCAGCATTCCCAAGTAAGCTATGAGCTTTCGTCACACAAGCCTCGGGCATTGAGGTCAAGAAAAGGTCTAGAAGTGAGACTTGTTGGTCTACTCGATCGGGGATGCGGGTCGGAAAATCGACAGTCTGAGAGACGGAGTGAGCTAAGGAGAAATTAAACGTTGAGTTGCCGGCTGCGTCAGTAATGCTGGAGAATCCCAACCAGTCACGGTGGTGGGCATTAAAATCCCTAAATACATCTATCAGGGCATTCGAGTCAATTAAGAGTGCTCTATCTATGCTTACAGAGACAGAGTTTAGCAGAGTACAGTCCTGGGTCGACGGGGAACGGTATAAGAAATATAAGTAGCTGACGCTGTGATATAAAGTCAATCTAAAGCGCATGTAGTCGTGGTCATCCGATTCAAGCATATGTTCTCTAGTCAGGGGGAGGGTGTTCCGAACAAAAACTCCTAGCCCGTGCATATGTCTGTTAGAGTCTTTACGGTATAGTGGGAGGTAGTCAGTCATAGTCAGCCATGTCATAGATGGATAAGTTGGCAGTGGAAAAGCCAAAATTCAAAATTTGAAAAAATATAAAGTAATGGAGAGTGAGAATGTGCGTGTAAAAAAAATATGGGGTCTCTCCAGTTAGTGACTGTCCGTTGGTAAGGTGTCTGGTGAAAGGAGATTTAAAGATGGAAAAATCGAAGTTGAAATAGATTTGTCATTCGTACATGTGTATTCCTCTTTCATTTATCTTTATAATTGCTCTATCTCGTATATTGAGCTTAATCCATTTTACTATAGGTTCTATCTACTAAAAGTATACTTTTAGTTTCATATATTATTATCTATATATATATATATATATATATATATATATATATATATATATATATATATAATGTGTGTGTGTGTGTGTGTTTATATATATATATAAATATATATGTATATAAATATATATGTGGGGGGTGATCATATAAAAAAATATTATTTTATATAGTTCAGATCGATTCTCATGGGAATCTAATTCCAGAGTAAAATGCAGCTGAATATTCAAACCTTTAAAGAGTTATTTCAAATTTCTTAATAGAGTTATTGTAATTTTTAAAATTTATTTTTATTTATTAATTTACTTAATATAATTATTTTTTTGTTTATTTATTTCATGCTAAGTATCTTTTATTTTACTATTTTATTCTCTGTAAAAATAGCATATTAATTCCTGTAGTTTTCCAATTTTCTAGGTATTTTAAATTAGATTAGCCTTGATTTTCCCTCTTCTGCTGTCATTCCTTCACTTATTGAATTATCTGCCCTTTGCTTTTGAATCCTAACGATTTGAAAATTCTATTGAATGGAAGAAAGTATCGTTTGTTGGATGCCAAATGTAAGATTATATTTTATTATATATTTTCTCAGTTATCCTCACAGATATAAGAGTTTTCCAAGTGAGCTGTTTGATGTGAAAACGAATTATTTCTGAACATTCGAATCGGAATTTTCTATAATTTAAAATATTTTTGGAAGGGGGTCTATTCCCTTTTGCCATTGTTTTTTGTGTTGTTTTCATGAACATTCGAAGAATTGTTGCATGTAGTTTAACTTTGATTGCGTACGGTTTTCATGCGATAACAATCTCCGATGACGGGAGTGTTTGTTTTACTATTTAAGTATGTTCGCAATCTCCTCGAAAACGTGTCAGCATCTCTGTGTTCCGAAAGTGACATTAAATCACAGTATGATACAACTTTGATCTGTAAATTTCGCTCTCCTTCTCTTTCTCTCTCTCTCTCTCTCTCTCTCTCTCTCTCTCTCTCTCTCTATATATATATATATATATATATATATATATATATATATATATATATATATATTCCGTAAACTATAATTTTCATAGGTTTTAACCACTTCTTTATATCTGTACTTCGATGATTTTTTACATCTCTCATTTTACACATAAAAGTAAATTATTCAAATTAAATATATATACCTCTTACGCGTGTTTCATGGCAAAATTCGGATGAGTATATTTTTTTAAATTTGTCTAATTTTGTCAATCTTCCGAGGGTTACAGTATCTGTTGTTGAGTATTGATTTATTCCTCTCCAGGAGTTAGGCACAAGGCCAGTTTTTATCTTACTCCCACAAGTAAGATGTGACCCAAGGTCGGGTCGGGAAAGTGGTGTTTAAAAATTGCCTGGTCAGCCCCGTCGGCATTCCCGGTAGGGGCGCCTCAGGCAGTAAGCAATAAACTTACTCCTCCCCAAAGAGGGGAGGTGACCCATAGACCGGCGTAAATCAAGCCCCGAAGGTCAAGACAATACCAGTCTATGGTGTGCAGTATCCATCGGAACAGATACTACACTTTGATCTTAGCCAAAAGGCCAAGAATCGGTTGTTGAGTAGGGAAAGACACATGTCATAACAAAAACACTGACGGAGAAATACGATGAAAATCCAAGTCGATTTCTCATAAAAATTCGACAAACTGAAGTATATAAAAGCAAAACACGCACTTGGTTAAAAGGTGATCTAAATAAAAAAATTAAAATTCCACATCCCAATAAGATTTTCACACTCGAGAAAACATACGGATCAGATTTCTTAAACGATGGTCCCAAAGCTAATATTTACGAAACTAACCTAAATAACTTCTGCTAGTAGACCGAAATTTCTCTCTCTCGTTCTTTCTTTCTCTTTTTCCCTTTCTCTTTCTCCCTCTCTCTTTCTCTCTTTCTCTTTCTCTCTCTCTCTCTTTCCTTCTTTCTCTCTCTACATATATATATATATATATGTATATATACATAATATATATATATATATAATATATAAATATATATATATATATATATATTAACACTATATATATATATATATATATATATATATATATATATATATATTAACACACAAATCAGGTCTAAACTTCGAGTTTTTTTAGAGATTGAGAAAGATCTCGTTATGACAAAAATATTTGTAAACTGAACAAATCTTTTGTACTTAATAGTAGTAAGAACAAGACATACGCGCGAGCATTGACGACTAGATACCAATAGCAACCCCAAAACGACAAATTCTCTTGGCAGTTTAAATATACAATTTCACGCGTCAAGTGACAAATTAGCGATCTCACGACATTTGAAATGAGCGATTTACAAAGTTTATAATGTCCGTTTTTTATATAAAATTGTGATATTTAATCAATATTTATAACAAAAATACATTTTTCGTTCGAAATATTGAAAAAGAAAATCATACTGACATCTATAATTTACATGATTTTATTTTTTTCATCATTTTTTTATATTTTTCGAATGAGAAGAAATCTATCATTATAGTTAATTAGAAGTGTTTTTTATCTAGTAAGAATGGAGAATATTTTGTGCGTGTTGTTTTTCTTAGTTAGTTTACGCAAGATGGCCGTTGTCGAAGTTTCTATACGATTTCAGCATGGTGAACAATGCTGAAAATATTGTTTACCCACATAGACGTTATAATCCAAACAAAAGTAATTGTGATCGTCGTTGAAATACATTTGTCCAAATGTTTTCTTTTTTTCTGGCAAGCAAATATTCAAACACACACATACATGCTGGTTTTTGTGTAGATTTTTAGAAAGTATGAAATGATTTTGCAGTTACATTTCAAATTATCTAAATTAGTGTAGCGTTTAAAAGGAATAATAAATATATGTTTTGATTTTGATTTTTTTAGATTCATACTTTATTAATTTTTGGATATTTCATAGATTACTGACTCGAAATGTTTATTAAAAACTTTATAATACAGAAAATATCCAGGAAAAACACAACCATTTCTCATGTAACTCTTGATTAAACATCCCACTGAAAACATGAATAAAATACCGTTCTTTAAGAAATTAAGGAAACTGAGAATTTATTTCATACAAGCAACACAACAAACTATCTAACACGTTAATTATAAAACGAAATATACATATAACCCAATTCTAACACTAGAACACACCAAACACTCACAAAAACTATGGCATCGATTCGATTGTTGGCATAAACACCCACTACATCGGTGAAACACAACTCAACTAAAATAAAAGAATGTACGACCGTAAAAGTTGAAATAAAGAACTACTAAAACGTCCCTTTCACCCAAATGTTAGATTTCAAAAACAGTTTCATTTTCTCTACGTGAACATTATTAAAACATATCCGCAATAAAAAATACTTGCTGGCTCACTGGAGGGGTTATACTTTTCTAATCAGATCATCAAACAACGAATTGAGATATACCAAATCATACCTAGTTTGGCTCAAATGAGTAATTTTTTTGCAGACATAAGATTAGTTACACATGAATGTAAACTGTTGCTTATAGTTATATTAGTGTTGGCAAAAGCTTCGTGTATGGATATTATGATAATTTTATTCTTTAACTAGAATTCGTAATTCTAATGGTAATTTAAAGTCACCAATGAATTGTCCATATTTTGGCAAAGAAAACCACAGGTATGATGACATCTCAAATGTAAATATATTTCAGACACCGTTGAAGGCTCAACGTTGTCTGAAATATATCACTCCCAGAAACACAAAAAAAAACTCCTTAGTGCCTCCAAGTCTCCTAAAAATACCGGACGATGTTTAAAAATAAAGAAACAGTGATAAGTATTCCCAGTCCCAGAATGAATTTTATCTACATTAAACATTTAAACATAGTTTTACTTGTTTCGTATGTAATGTTATTTAAATTATTAATTTAATATAAATTGCTGCTATTATTTTATTTATTTTAATTAGTTTCAGGATGTAATGTTTTCGTGTTGTTAACTAAGAATGTCTAAATTGGGAAAGAAGGCAATTGTTTTTTATAAATTCTGGTAAATTAAACTAGAATTTGACACATGCATAGGAAGTCCATGTGATAGTGTTGTAGTAATATCACAAATGTAGTTATTAGTATATTTTTATATCATATATAAATAAATGCATATGTATATATTTATTATTTGTAGGCAAACGTTCAAGTTTTGAGCTTAATATATATTATTAATTTTATTGTACTGCATAAATAAAAACAAGAATGGAAATTCCAGCGACTATACTGTTATTTATCAGTTAATAGGTTCACTGGGGTTTCTATGCCCTTTTTTCTGTTCTAATATTCCCTTTTTTTAGATATTTTTTTCGGGTTAGAAAGGGATAGGTTTTTAGCTCTTTTATATATATATATATATATATATATATATATATATATATATATATATATATATATATATATATATAAGGAAAGATAAACGTATTTTCTGTGGCTCTGCTTAGATTAAAGATGGCGCAAGTTTTGACTATAAGCACAACATTTGTTTTGAAAATCATCTCATAAAAAATGTTTACAAATGTGGGTTTTTTTTCTGTGGGGATTTTGCATACTTTTCTGGTTATCATCCTCCGATGAATCATTATTCTGGAAACTTAAGGATATGTTTGTATATCTTGTCTGGATAGACGATGGAACGACCGTAACAAATAAATTTTTTCATAGATAAATAGGGATAAAGTCACGTGAATCTGCATTCTATTATATATATATATATATATATATATATATATATATATATATATATATATATATACGGTCATCAATAATGAAGTTATATATGCATGTGTTTAACCGGGCCTCCCCACTTTTTAGGAGAGCTCCCCCACTTTTATAACTGTCCCGCCGGCCCTGATATATATATATATATATATATATATAAAACATGATATAACCATTGTTCATTCAAAAACATTTTATTCGCAAATAATTATGTTTGCCCAATTTTTTTAATATTCGAATTTATGGTATACAAAATTTACAAAACATTCATAAAAAGCTTTATCACTGCCTCTTCTCTTTTTTTTTACTCTAATAAAAAAGGAAACGTTGTCTAAACTTTGCTTATCGCATCCCTATTCCAGTAGTTTCTTTCCAAATGCTACAGGCTTATGGAACTCTTTTCCTGCTGACTGTTTTCTGCTACCTATAGCCTCGGTCCTTTCAAGACTAAGGCAAATAGAATTTTTTTGTCTTTGTGATAAGCATATTTCGTTCTTGTCAGCTGTTTACATCAAGTGGATTCATGCTGTGTCTGGAGCGATTTCCATGAAACAAAATTTAAGAATTCATAAAACATTATGTCCACAATATATGTTTGTTTTCTTGTGTTCACATTTGACTTACAATAACCACGTGGCAATATTCGCACATAAGATAACAATCTTTTTTTATTCACACTAACTGTTATTCTACAATACTTTGTCTTTTCCAGTTCCTTATTTTATTTTCACTCCTTACTTTCCCTTTTTATTTTTGTCTTACGAAGCACAAATCTATTATATCGCCATCCATTATTATTATCTTTAAGAAATTTATTATATATATATATATATATATATATATATATATAGTCTAAAGAAGCTTTGAGTCATTAAAAAAAAAAAAAATGTAAAACGCAGTTTAAATTCCCAGACAAACTAACTAAATCCAAGATATTGCAGACTTAACATTCGTTGGAAAATTAATAAATGAAAAAGTATAAGTAAAAAAAAAAGGGGGGGTTACTTATCTAAGAGTGAAACAAAAACAGGAAACCTTAAGCGTCTAATATATATATATATATATATATATATATATATGTATATATATATATATATGTATATATATATATGTATATGTATATATATATATGTATATGTATATATATATATGTATATGTATATATGTATATGTATATATATGTATATATATATATATGTATATATATATATATATATATATGTATATATATATGTATATATATATGTATATATATATATGTATATATATATATGTATATATATATGTATATATATATATGTATATATATATATATATATATATATATATATATATATATATATATATATATATATATAGTGAACAATTATATATTCGCTGAAATCATTACAACATTCGTAAAACAATAAAAGAATAAACAAAGTCCTTCTCTTTCCACGGCGAAGGTTGTCGACAAAAAATATAAATTGCCGCCCAAATCTTGAAATGTATAACTGAGTTAGCTTACCTCAATATTTAAATATGTCGTCTAATAAAAGTTAGGTTAAAGAAGGTCTTTTGTGCAAACACTTTACTAAAATGAACCCGATTGAATTAGTTTTTTTTTAACATTTTTTAGCCATGGACATGTATATAAATAACTATATACATGCGTAAGTAGGAAAGTTTTGTAAAGTATTGGAAGTTCTAATGGAAATAGCAACTTCTTGTCGTGATTCTTTGGCATCAATAAAATGTGCCGGAAGCAGAAAGAAGTATTTTTCACATTTCAATCATTTTGTCCTTTTCATTTTTTTACACCCGGTTAATAGCACGCATGCTCTGTACGTACAAAGTCATCTTTTTAAACGTGCTTTTAAAATATGTTCCTTTCAAAATGGAGAGACAGATCTATATGTACGCTTACTTGTATACGCACACACACTCATATATATATATATATATAGATATACGTATTAATTTTCATACGAGACAAGTAAAACTATTTTAAAATGCTTAGTCTAGTTCAGTGATATCAACCGGTGTTGCCTAATTCAATTAAAAAAATAGGGACATCTTATTAAAATTACTTACTGCCTATCTCCCCCATTTTCCTTCTCCATAATTATTAGACGAGACAAAATTAAATCAGCCATTATTTTAAATTAAAAATAATAAGAATAATAAATAAAATTAATAAATAAACGAAGAACTGTTTCAATTTGTCACATTTTAAAATGTAGACGTCCGTATTTTACGCTAACGGTTTGCCGGCGTATTTTTTAAGAAATTCCATTCTTTCACTCGCTTTTTATTCATTTTTTGCCATAAAAGACCTGAAGATGATTCCGGAGAGAATCGAAAACGTTAGTCAAACACATGGATCCTTCATCAATTCATTCCATCTACACGTCAAAAATATCATTCGACGAATGGAAAAAATAAAAAAAGGAATCACTAAACAGAAGATTTCTGTCGTCTTTAATAAAACATGCCTTAATGAAAAAATGCTGCCTAAATACACACATATATATATGTATATATATATATATATATTGTTACAAATAACAAAATTTATTTGTTTTTAACTTTTTTTATTTTTTTCGATTATTCTGATTGTCTTTTTTGTATTAAAATAAAAAAAAATTAATAAATATCCGATAGGTATCACGAACGTTTTCGATTCTTCGTCGAATCATTCTCGGGTGTTAAAAGCAAATAAACAAAACAGAGAAAGAAGAGAATTGTAAGAATAACGTCGGATGAACGTGCAGAGAACATGTTCGCATTGTTCCAGGAAAGGCGTTGGCAATTTAAATCAAACTACGCCGGAGTTGCATCACAGAATAAAATCGCATTACGTTTCTCCGCCGACGTTTTAAAAATTCTCTTCTTCCTCCAACTTTTGTGTTCATTTGCTTCTGACACCTGAGGATGATTCAACGAATAATCGAAAACGTTCGTGATACCTGTCAGACATTTATATTTTTATTTTAATACAAAAGAAAAACATCAGAAAATTACAAAACATAAAAAAGGTATAATTAAACAGACGAATTCTGTTATTTTTAACAATGTTTGCATAAATTAGAAAATGCTGCCTTAATACACACACAGACAATATATATATATATATATATATATATATATATATATATATATATATATATATATATATATATATGAATTATACAAACATTGGTGCAACATATTTGCAGACATGTTGAAGTTCTAGCCGGAATTCAGCTGAACTTGGTCTTCATATAAAGGGAAGATGAACATAAAAGACCATATGTCCGGAGCGGTTACAACAAGCAAACGTCACATGATATAGCTTTTATTTACCTTTTTGGTAAATATATGCAGTTAATATTTTTCATTAGCTTTGGATTTGGGAACACGTGAACCGTTCGATGATTAATATAGACAACTTTGTATTCAGATCTGAACTTTTATGGTTGTTCTCTTTATATTTATACGTGCATTTTCGTATGTGTGTATACGTGTAAAAACACGTGGTTTGTTGGTGTAACTCGCACTTTCAGGTTACATCCAATAATTATATAGATTAGAGATAAAAACAACATTATCTTAACAAAAACCGTGATTGTTGATGCCAATTTAGTTCAGTAAAGATATGATGACAAAATCATACCGGAGTAATAAGATTTAACTTTTAAAATGCTATTTTTCTTTTCAACAATGACACTAATTACCTTATAATCTTTCCGAAAAACTCAAACAAAGCGTTGTCTACAAAAAGCATAAAAAAAGTTAAAGTATTATTGAAACTCCTGGTCGATGCCGAATATCTACAGCTAGTAAATAGAAATAATAGACATATTTGGGTTGGAAAGACAAAAGAATATTAATATGCAAATACAATGTGAAAAATTGTTGAAGTAATAAATGAAAAAGTAAATAATTCAATGAATGAAAGGCTCGTTTCGAAGTAGAACAGCCAAATAACTTGTAAAAATATTTGCGTATATATATATATGTATATATATAATATTATATATATATTAATACATATCTATATTCATACATATATATAAATATATATAAATACATATATATACAGGGTGGGCAAAAATAAGGGTCCTATTTTTAAAAATTCATAACTTTTTTATTTATTGATTTTTTTTTTTTTTTTTTAGAATAAGTAAAGGACACCTTCCGAAGCAAGCATGAGCCGTATTAGCCCTAAGGAACGTACCCTCATTTAGAAAACATTATTTTTGCTTAAAAAACTCAAAACAGTGTAAAAAACAATACTTTAGTTTTTGTAAGTTTTAAGAAGTGTTTTTCGGCTAAAATTTGTTTTGTTTATTTCAAAAAATCTCGGAAGGGTCAGTCTACACACACATAAAGTTTGGTGAGTTTAACTTTTATTTTGTGGAAGTTATTCAAATTCAAGTTATTCAAATTTAAAGATAGGACCCTTATTTTGGCCCACCCTGTATTAATAGATATATATATAATTTTATATATATATAATTATATATATATATAAAAAATTATATATATATTAATATATATATATATATATATAT
>OY744536.1:45850685-45853185 GCA_963556195.1 Sepiola atlantica | reverse complement strand
CGCGTTCAATTACATATTTTAATAGAATTCATTTTCATTCGTTTTAGTTTTCCTTTATTTTCTTATTTCAATAGATGTTCTATTAATACTAAATAAAAAAAATATAACACAATATTTCGGGAAAAATCCCTTTCTCAGCTGACGGCGAATGCAAATCTTTAATACACTTATTTTAAAACAATGTTAAGCATTCGCGTTCGCCATCATATGAAGAAAGGATTTTTCCGAAATATTACGTTTTACGTACACTATCATCTAGTGACACTGAAGGCAAGTAAGATTTGTAATTACATTTTTTATATCATCATCATCATCATAATAATAATAAAAAGAAAAAATTTTTAAAAAGAAAAATAAAAATAAAAAAAAAAACAGAAAAAAGATTTAACTTTTGTATTCGTCTTATCTTGCTTTCAATCCCGTTTATATCCGATACACTTGTAATCGCTTTCTATAAATTATCTATATTATTTTTGTCAGAATTATCTGATTTACTCCAAGCTTCTTTTTCTTCCAACTCGTTGGACTCCTTAGTCTAGAGGTCTTCATCACTTCGCTGTTCAGACACCTTTTTATAATACATCTTCCTATTCCAGTCGCTTTTTTTTCAAGAACTGCAAGATTGTATAACTCTCTGCTGACTGTTTTTCTCCTACCAATAATGTTGTCTTTTCAAGACTAAGGTCAATAGACGTCTCGTGTCTTTACATTAATCATGTTTTGTTCTTTTTAACTTCTTAAATCAAGCGACTTCCATAAAATACACGAAGAGTACGAATGCAAAACGCGATGAATCAAATTTCTTTTTTAATTGAGCTATTAAACGATAAAAGGACGAATATATCAAATCTATACTTTGACTAAACGATTATTTTCATTGAAAGTAAATACAAATGATGCCGATATCACATTATGTAAAACATAATTTTGGAATTTGGTAGAGTCTCGAAATGAAACATTTTTTGTTGAGAGAATTTTGAAAATGGCGTTCATCGTGTTTTGCATTCGATCTCTTCTGAGATATATATATATATATATATATATATATATATATATATATATATATATATATAAGACAGGTTCATTTTATATTCCAATACTTACGTTGACCCACAGTGTAGTGTAGGGTTTTTTAAAAGACTTTTGAAAACTTTTTGCGGATGTTTCCATTGATCTCCAGGTGAGCCGATATGGATATAGTAATGTTGGTTGGCTCACCTTAGGAGAAACGAGTCGTAAATAAGCATCTCACAAGAAATGTTATGTTTTTTGAAAATGTGAAAAAATAAAAAATATATATAATTAATCTGTCTTATTTATATATGCTCTATTGTTACTGGTTGTCAATCATCGAGCTGAATCTTTGTTAAAAAGAATACAAATTTAAAGGTACTGATAGTATATGCTGATACATATATTGTTATAATCCATATATATATATATATATATATATATATATATATATATATATGTATATATATATAAAGAGAGAGAGAGATGGAAAGATATAATCATTTATTAATAAATATTTAATTAATCTCTCCATACGTATACGTTTCACTCTTGAGGAATCATCAGTGTAGAGATAACTCTTCAAACCAGTGGCACGATTCCTCCCCCGAAACAAGAGTCACGTTAAACTCCATTTCCATACTAAGTTATTTGAAGTAATTATTATCATACTGAGCAGGCGACTAGCCATAGTTAGCCATCATAACAGTATTCAGCAGAAAGGATCTTACATTTAACGTTTGGATGTGGCGGTCTGTATCATTTCTCATTAAAGCGCCCGGTCGAAAGGGGGCTACAAATAATTATTTAATAATAAATATTTAATTATTATCTACATACATATACATTTCATCCTATGCATTTTTAAAGTTACATATGAGTAAGAAATATATACACAGACACACACTATTTTATACTGCTGTTTATTTGGATTATATAATCATAAACTTTCACATTTGTTTGTTAACTTTATCAGACGTCTTACTATTAAGAAAAGGATAGCAGCCCCAAATAACGCGAACAAGGAGATTTCACGATAAAGTAAAAGCAAACTCGTCTACATCCACGTGACATGACTTTTTTACAAGCTCAATTTTCGTGTTGGCATCGGTTTTCAATTTTTTTTTATTTTCAATGGGGTGATGACAAGACGGGCCACGTAAAGGTTACAAAAATCCTGAAGTGAAAGGGGTGCTATGAACACTGGTGGATTCGAACTTGGAACATCCAGATTCGCAATCGCGTCCTTAAGCACGTTCAGTCATCTCCTATTCGACTGAAAGAACAACGGAATTATAATTATCATTCCAAGACTCCATTGTTAAGTAGGAAAAGTTATTAATTATAACTTTATTTTTTTATATACTTCGACGAGGTTTTACATTATAGAGTTCTATTTTCTAAAAACTAAAAAAATCACTTAACTGAAGCCTTTTTAGTTGATTATTAACAAAAGTCTAATGTTGTTCTTTTTTTTAATATCTAAAAA
>OY744536.1:45830685-45843185 GCA_963556195.1 Sepiola atlantica | reverse complement strand
ATATATATATATATATATATATATATATATATATATATATATATATATATGTATATTCATTGAGAGAGAGAGAGAGAGGGAGAGAGAGAGAAGGGGGGAAGAGACAGAGAGTGATTCTATTGATTTTTTCCTAGATCTTAATCCAATTACACTCCGGTGTTTATACAATAGTGCTCAATAACAAGTAGAGCAGTATTATAGTATAAATTATTTTATTTATACAAACATTACTGGCTACATATGTGCATACATCTTTCAACTGCCATTTGTGGAGAATATTTACGTGGTCTGAGGAAACTCTAATTCGAAAAAAATTGCAGCTGAAATATGTATGCACATATGTGGCCAATAATTTATAAAAGAATTTATACTATATATATATATAGAGAGAGAGAGAGAGGGGGGTGAGAGAGAGAGGGGGAGAGAGAGAGGGGAGAGAGAGGGGGGAGAGAGGGGGAGAGAGGGGGAGAGAGGGGGAGAGAGAGGGAGAGATGTAATCAACCGATAGAAAATTGTGTGGAAAAAAATGTGCGACTCACTATTTTTACATTCTGAGCGGTTTGGACGATTTTACCTTGCTTCTAAAATCGTCCAAACGACTCAAATTCATGTGTTTCATTTTGTTCATCTATTTGTGTGCTTATGCTTTTATACTGACCGATCACACCCATATATTTACGGAAAGATGGATAGGTGAAAACAAACAATACTCGCCTCATGATGGTTAAAATTAATTCCTCAAATAGAATAGTTTTGCACCACTTTTCTGTTCCCTAATGAAAGTTAAAATCAAGATATAATTCAAATAAATCTGATGCGAATTTTCATCTAAATCCATTACATGATTTTGATTCTAAATTGTGTCTCAAATTTTAGGTTTAGGCTGAAGGTTTCTTGAGAATTTATTGAAATTCAGACATCTTGTTTCATTAATGTTTAATGACTGTGGATCAAATTTAATGCAAAACTGAAAGATTTCAATTTTCTAATGGGATGTTGTGCACATGTTATATCTTCTAAAACATTTAAAACTACTTCAAAGAAATTGAAATTTTGGGAATATTTATTAATTGATGTATAATATAGTTTGTAAAAATTTCACAAAAATCGAAGGTACTTGAATTTTCACCAAGAGCTTCGACCCGCTCTTACCCCTGTACATTAAAGTAAATTGAACTAAATATAATCCACATTACGAATCTTCACGCTTCGCAGCTGTGTTCCAAATTAGATAATAGTCGGACAATCTTTTTAGCAATGACTCTGTACATACATATATATATATGTATATATATATATATATATATATATATATATATACATAACTCTATATAAATAGACATATATATATATATATATATATATATATATATATATATATATATATGTATATATACATACGGACTTTCTTTCGAACTTTCTCTTAGTTTTTCTTTTTTTTTCAATTCTGTCTTCGTCTTCCTTTTTATTACACTTTTGTCTTATATCTCTCAATCTCTCCCTTTTTTCTCTCCACATTCGTCTATATATATTTTTTATTCTATATTTCTTACTTCCTTTATTTCGTCTATTATTTCTCTTTTTACTATTCCTTTTCTCTTCCCTTTTCTCTCTAATTTGCATACATGGTTTTCACTTCTTTTCTTCTCTTTCTTTTATCTCACATACATTTTACCCGATCTTTCCTCATACCTAATTTCCACTTTATTTCTCCCTCTGTCTAACTCTTTCTACACACATGTTTCTCCTCTCAAACTGTCACTCGTTTCTTCTCATATTTCCTTCCTGCGAATCTATTTCTTCTTTCTGAAATAAAAACAAGAAATTGAACATCGATTCTTAATAACAATGCCGTTCGATTAGGGCACATCCGGAGAATAGTTTGCGGATAAACCTAACTATTCACGTCGGCAATTTTGCTTTCGGATCATATTTTTATAACGCACATCCGAGAGAGGATCCGATGTCTTCCCCGGGTCTGATAACGCACGGCAAACTGAAATCTGACCTTTATTTACAACAACGAAACCGGGTCTGCGTAACAAAATCAAATCTATTTCTCGTTCAAGATAATTTCTTTTAAATAAATAAAACTTTTAAAATATAATAATATAAAAATCTGACAAATTTGCTCTATGATAATGTTACACCGGCCGTTCTTACACAGGAGAAACAACACCGGTTGTCACTATAAATAGTGCGAGTCACCAGAGACACAGAGAAGACAAAGCACAGTCTTGTAACTGTCTAGCCAAGTGCTAGTCACTTTCTTACTTTGTTAATACACTTGTTAAACCAACCCTCGACTTGACTTCCTTTATTTATTATTTACTGTTGGACAACTTCACAACAGATAATAAAACAGAGTAGCTCGGGTTTCAGCCGTAGAGCCAGGATTACATAGTAGATAGTAATTCAGGACACTACACTAGACAGCCACTTGGGCAAGGTGTGCGCCATGGCTAACACGTCGAATTCAATCTTTGCAGGCGTCTCATTTTAAGTTTTAACATTTCTTTCTACAATCTATCTTATTTGACTGTATGCATTACTAAAATTCTGTTTCGCCGAACCCGGCCCTAGATGTGACAGGAGACTACATCCCCAAATTAAGAGATTCGAAGAATGTTTTGTAACCACTTAGTCGCCATTACTCAGGGTCTTACATTGACCTTTCGTGGTACTATCTGTCATGGTTCTATCTATGGTTTTTAAAAAATATATCGTTTGCAGCCGATTAATTTATAAAGGTTATAACTACAAAACAAATGTATCTATAAATTATGTCATTTTACCAAAATAACTGAATTCGGCATTAACTGAGACAAGCATTTAATAATATTTATTTGTATTTTGAGCTAAGTAATTTTCATTTTATTATTATATATATATATATATATATATATATATATATATATATATATATATATATATATATATATATATATATATAAGATAGAGGCAAAATGGCTTCAAAGAATTTTGCCTCTATCTTTATGTTAAAATTCAAAGGATGCTTAAAAAAATGAACTTTCCCAAATATATATATATATATATATATATATATGAATGAAGGAAAGTGACGTTTCACTCATTCATTATTCTAATTCCTAAAATAGGCTGATAACGAAAAACTTCTTAAAAGCTGATTTTTTGTATTCCTTATCGCAATCTATTAGTACTTGTTCTGAAAAAGAGAAATGCTCAATTTCAATCGATTTTGAGATTTTAATATTTAGTCCGTTCAGCTGCTCCTGTCTTGCATAATAACATGATGCATAACGAGGGCAATGGTTTGAATGGAAAAGTTTAACTGAAACTTTAAGAGTCAGAGGTGACCCCGTATATAAGTCGACGAAACTACGTGACTTCCATGTAGTAATTTTCTGTCTCGTCTGGCGATACTTCAAGAGCGTTAGACGTGTTCATGGCGACGTCCCGAATAGGCCGAGGACGGCGCGCACAATGTAATTAGGTGTAGTGGGACAAGCTATCCGTCTATCTATCTGCCTGTCTTTCTCTCGCTCTCAAGCAAGTAATCAATCTCACTGATTGTTTTTATGACTATTTTTCACCTTTCTAAAACAAAACTTTATTAAAAATTAAACATCGCCGTCTGAGTGATTGTATTCACAGACAAGTAAGAACCTAACAGTCCTGACGACGACAAGGGTGTATAATGACTTATACACGAACCAGTAACGGAAAACATAATAGAGTCGGAGGAAATAACACCTTCACAGTTTCAAGTCCTCATACTGTTACCAGCATCACCGAGTTTCAATATTTCGTAGAGTACATAAATTGTCGTCGCACTCTTGTCATTTCAAATTTATTAAACTAATGCACAGATGGATTTTACGGAAAGAATGTCACAAAGCTTGACAAATTCGAATGCAAACTCCTTACTACCAGGACTCTAATAAAGGGTTCCCGAGTTCGATACAAGGCACCTGAGGAAGGCCAGAAAGCAAAACGTACGCAAAATTGTGATTACAGCAACCAATATAAGGAAACATGTCCGAAAATAATTTTAAAACTAACAGGGGTTGAATTGTCGTAAAGCCAAACAACCAAACCACACATCCGATTAAATGTTTTGACAGATGGGTAAGGTCGACTGTTGTCGCAATCTGTTAGTTCGTGTTCTGAAAATGAACTGTTTTCATTTCAAATCGTTTATTACATTTAGATATTTAATGCACTCGGCTGCTTTTCTTTTGATTACTAACGTGATAGACGGAGTCGGAGGAACAAACCCGCCTCCCGATCAAGTTATCTTATTGCTATCAGCATCAGCGGGTTCCAATATTTCGGAAGATACATACATCTTTGCTGCACCGCTTGCTATTTACAATCTAGTTAGTAAAGACAGCCAAACAATTTAACAGAAAGAACGTCACAAATCCGTAAGCACCACCGGGTTCTAACATTTCGCAAGGTACATACATGTTATCTGCACCGATTGTTAATTTTAATGTCTTTACCAAACCAAGCCAAACGATTAACAAATTAACAGAATAAACGTTACAAGTCCTAATTGTTGTATTCTAAAACTTGTTGTCGGTACTTATTTCTGTATTCGCTTCTCTGGTGACAGTTTCAGACTAAGGAAATACATGTCCTGTAATTAAAGCTTCTTATACATACTTTCGAAAAGACTAACTCGACACCAACCTGATGGTAGACAGTCGTCAAATCACTGACCAGTGTGGAAGGGAAACAGAAAGAGAGACATACAGACAGAGATCAAAATCACTGATTAGTTATATCTTGTCAACCCATGTAATCACACGTCCCACGCCATTTGTGTTTCCAAACGGTGTCGTTTTTTATCATTCTCTCTCATTGAGTCAAGTGACGTCATATCCGTTTTAGTATATTCCCACAACGTAAACAATTTTCAACTCGGGTGCATCAAGTTGACCTCTGCTAACCGCTCGGCGATTTTCATTTCCTGATATATTTAACTAACTAAATTATATACTAGGGGATCAACCCGTTCAATATATAATATAATAAAAGATTCCCGAGTTCAATACAAAGCACCCGAACAAGGCCGGGGAGCAAAACATCCGAAACATTTTAGTAACACGAATCAAAATGAGGAAATTAGTCAGAAAAAATTAAATAACCAAAATATATGCCGTTAAACCTAAGAACTAAATCATATATCCGATTAAGCTTTTTTCCAGATTGGGAAGAGTTGACCGCGTATGTTCGCGGAATACACAACAATATTTAATCAATGGGATATAACAAAATTAAATATCCTATATGGAATAGTTAAATATCTTTCTGTTAGTGTTTATTTCAGCTAAGACCAATATTTTCCCAATGGAAATGGATTCCATTGGTCATTAGCCAATTAAACTCCTTTACGTTCCACGCTATAAAATTCATCAATTCATTTACGCAAAAACATCCAATTGTCCCAATAATGTAATGTAATTGTTTAATAACTTTCTCCCAGGGGATGAAAATGGCGGGTATTATGAAATATGGAAGGACATTATGCCATAACAAACCGGTTCGAATATCATTTGTATTTATTAATCATGCCCGTTTTGACATCCATCATTTTAATCAATAATCCATGTTAATCAATAATTTATGTTTCAGAATATTTGAAGTAAGTATTGATAATTTGAAGGTTCAATCCTCAGTGCGGGCGATACTAAGAATACAATTAAGAATTACTTAAGAGTACTACTCAGTCATGGAAAGGGTTCTGTGAGTGATTCCGTACGGATTCCCGAGTTCGACAAGTGCACCTAAAGAAGGTCGGATGTTACATCGGCCGAAATCTTGTGAAGATATCATCCAAGATGAGAACAGTAGTCCGAATAATCCAAATAATCTATTTTATATTTTTTATGGAATAAATAAAATATAATATTTATCTATTATATTACTAAATCTGAGTTAATGAACGTTTGTTTCCCTAAGTGTTTTCTTAGTTTAATAACACAAATAACTGGCAAAATATACATTAGTTGTTGACACCATTTTTTCGGTTCGAAGTAGCCGTAATTTGTAATTAACTAAACAACTCATCCATGTCTCACTTAGATATCTATGTATCTTTCTCGTCCCTTCACACTCTTTTTTGATTCAACCCTGTTGTCATATTGCTTTATGTCTCTGTGAGAATGTAGAGAATGTGTGACTCTCTTTTTTAGCCGTTGCCATCTAATTTACCAGGTATCAAAACAACGGACAAACACGTATGTAAATTAAATACAGGTATATCTTGTGCAGATACTCGAGTTCGACAGAAAGATTCCTGAGTTCGACAAAATAAAGCTGAAGAAAAACGGAGGTTACATCGGCCGAAACGTCATGAGAATTACACACAAGATGAGAACAGTAGTCCGAATAATACAAAGAATACAAATTAGGAAAGTAGTAGTTTAAAAGACAAGAACAGCAAGTAGAGGAATGATGAGTTCTAATGCAAAACGCTGTAATCGTGCCTTTCAAAATTACTAAGCAATCATTACAAAAAGTGTAGTATTTCAAAACTCGACCACGCCTTAAAATCATGTTTTACACCATGTGATATCGGCATAATTTATTTATGCTTTCAATTAAAATCAGTTTTTATTTGAAGTCTAGAGTTAACATATTCGTCGTTTTATTGTTTAATGTCTCAATTCAAACAAATGTGATTTATCGTGTTTTGTATTCGAACTCTTCAAATATTACCTGTCTATGAAGACTTTTTAAACATAATTCAATATGGCGACCAATATAGTTATTTTAGGCGGAAACTGTTCTCGGATCAGTTATTATTACTTTACTTATTTCATTTTTTCTTTCTTTGTTTTTACTTTCCAATCGAAGATTCTTAATCGTTTTGTCTTATTTCATATAACCAACTGTAAGATAGAAAACCAAATTAAAAGTCATTTACTTACCCCCCCCCCCACCCACACACACACACACTTTCACTTTCAGAAGGTTATTTTTTTCTCGCAAATATAGCAGATAACCCATGCATTTAGTCGAACTTCCGGCGCCGGATAACCTGATTCAGGCCAGCGGTTACTCAGATTAGACCCATTTTCCTACAATATTCGCTGAGGTTGTTCCACTATGTACGCTCTGGATAGCAACTGAATCGATTAGAATTATATAGGGTGAGAAAGTTTTTGAAAATGGCCGATAAAAATTCGAGTATGGACGTTGGTGTGCTAATAATTTAAAGCAAGTAAAAGAAAAAATTTAGTAAATAATTTAGATAAATGTGTAAAAAAGAAATGAGTTTTTAATTTTGAGGAAAGCGGTCAATCGTTTGCACAAAGTACTCAGAAGATATGAGACAAAGTGATAGTGATAGTGATCAGAAGATATGAGACAAATACACATGAGATATTTCTATCGTATAATCAGATTATTTTACAAAAATCCTAATGTATAACTAATAATGTTTAAAGTGTGTATATATATATATATATATATATATATATAGTCTTATATTTAAAGTGTGTATATATATATATATATATATATATATATATATATATAGTCTCGGAAGTTTCTCAACCATTAAAACTATATTAAAAAAAACAAAAAAAAACAACAAAAAAACTTATAGTCCCAAGTCTTTCAGGGGAAAATCACTCATGTAAGTCAATTTATTTTTTACAGTTATTATATTAGTTTGTTTCTAACACTATTTTAAGGGATCATCAGTTGTTTACCATGAAAAACTGTATATATATATATATATATATATATATATATATATATATATATATATATATATATATATAACGGTAATGTGTTTGTCAGACGAGTGTTTCTCTTTCATTCAGAAAAGTGCCATTGTCTGAAGGAGTATCTGCACTGAGATTCTAAATAAAGAAATCTAGATTTGTACGATAGCTAGATTCCTTTCCCGGTTCAAAATGTTAGGAACGGCAACAAGCGCAAACAAGATAGCCAGTAACAAATTGAAACTGCAGACCAACATGAGTGTTCTTCCATTTGTTTTTAAATAAAAATAGGGCAGCTCACACATCGAAGAGTCGAACGTAAGCAAACATTCCTTAATATTGCACATCGAATAATGCCGTTGAAACCATGCCCTCCACAATATGAATTAACTTCGTGCTTTGGCTGTTTTTAAGAATGTTTATTTACGTTCTACTTTTCGATGTGTGCGGTGACTTGTTATTTATTATAAAACAGTATAGATATAAACATATGAATACTAACATATATACATGTATAAATATATATATATATATAGAGAGAGAGAGAGAGAATTGCAGTTTGCTTGAAGCATTGCTGGGTATATTAGTAGTATGTTTTTAAAAGGCTGTGGGCAATGCCAATTCCGGGTAAGATGTAAGTTGAAAGGAACAAAAATAATAAATCGAATACGAAATATGACTTACTATTTATTTTTCTTAAAAATAAATAAATAGTAAGTCATATTTCGTATTCGATTTATTATTTTTGTTCCTTTCAACTCACATCTTACCCGGAATTTTCATTGCCCACAGCCTTTTAAAAACATACTACTAATATATATATATATATATATATATATATATATATATATATATATATATATATATATATATATATATATACATTCAACTTTAAATCAATTAGAAAACTCGATAAGGCAAGGTATGAAGACGATTTGTAGTTCAAACCTTCGTCTAATTACAAATCGCTGGGATACCTCCTATACCCATTCGGCTACAAAATATGCAGATTTATATGGAAATAATTTAACATGTTCACCAGGTATTTGAAAATAGATCTATTATTGTTATTTTAATTAGGTTTTGGTGAAGATTGGAATTTTCTCGAACGTTGTTGTGTTTTTGTTTTTTTTGCTGGGTACATACGAAATGCCATTCTGATGAGCGTCGATGTTGCTAGTTATTGCATACGTGAGGAGGTGTGTTTATTGATTTATTTTATTTCAAAAGGATCTTTATTTTTGTTTATTGTTTATGTAGACGCTTTGTCTTTTGGGTAGGTTTTCTTGGAAAAAGGTTTACAATCTATAGCTGATATCTTTTATGGGAACACAAGAAAATGAACACGGGCAAAGCCCACTGGGTGAACTGTTCTTAATTTCATTTTCGAAATCTTTGATAGCAAAAGGAGGCTGACGAATCTGTTTGCGATGACCATCCGGATTCTCTCCTAAATCAAGGATTACCAGATTGATGAAACCCGGGTACCCCCAACATACACTATAATGTATATTATTTTTAAAAAATGTATATATATAATCCTCTATTCAGTCTTGAAAGACAATGGGAAGCCAATTAAAGGATGCCTGCGTGAAGAGATGTTTGTTAAATAAAGTTTTAGCAATAAAAACAAACCTGTCCTGAACCGGCATTGTTTGTGTCTTTTGACCGTGAACTACGAACGACTTCAAAACCATGCAGGGATAAGCATAGAATGATTGGTGTCATTTCAAAGTTTTCATTCTCTTAGAGTATTTGCATAATTGAGGCTTGAGAATCTAGCCGACTTTTTAATTCCTAGGTGGATTCAGATGTTTTCCAAGAATGTTAGTGAAACTTACGCAGTACTCTCAAGAGAACACAAACCCGACACGCTGAGCACACATATGCACCTATAACCAATAGTGTATGTATACACCACACACTATATATATACAGTGCTGTTCAAAAAGATTAGGCCAGAAGTAATTTACGCTTATGGAGTTGCTTAATCGTTCTTATGGCCTAATCTTATGAATTTATATTGCGAATACGATCAGTAAACTACCCTTAAATCTTTGGATTCAATTTTTAAGATTATGGTTGCGTATTGCAGATAATTACAAATTATCATTAAAAAACCTGTTCATAAATATCAGGACACATTCATTTACTCAAAATAAACCTTTATTAGACACGAAAAAAACTTTTAAACACATTTAATAAACCACCAGTTGTCGCCGCATAATCTTGTTCCGCACTCCTTCAGCCTAGCCTGATTCAAAAGCTTTATGTATCCATCGGCCTTAAGACGACCACTAATGAACTCTATGTCCATCTTGCCACTGTATGCAATTGCACCCTAAACCATACAGCTACCACCAACTCCAACTCGAGACGAAAAGATTTCACGTGGCAACTTTTATCTTCCCAGTAACGCTGGACTCCATCTGGCCCATCGAGGTTGAATTTTTTCTCATCTGTAAACAAAACAGACCTCCATTCATTCACCCAACACTGGTGAACTTTTCCGAACTTCAGTCGTTTCTTTTAATGAATGTTTTTAGAGGTGGTTTGGCTTTGCGCTTCAAACTTGATTTTCCATTCCTATGAAGGAAGCGTCTAACTGTCAATGAGCTAACTTTGGCATCAACTCCGTTCTTTAGTTGCGCAGATGAAGCCGATTTCGATTTCTTCATCATTTTCAGAATCCTGCGTCCTAGCCGGGGGCCAATAAGATGTGGTCTACCTGGACTTGTTTTAGTATTCTAGTTCTGTGGCGCTTTCAGATAATTCGACACCACCGTCTTACTTCTTCCAAGATCCAGTCCGATGGCTCTGCTGGTTAATCCACGTTTAGACATCTCTGTAATACGGCCTCTTTCGAATTCGGTCAAAGGTTTTCCTCTGGGCATTATTAGTGGGCGTTATAATATTTTATCGTGAAGACTATCTTTATGACAACTATTGAGTTGTTTAAAGGTTCTTCTCGTGTATAATAAAGGTTTATTTTGAGTAAATGAATGTGTCCTTATATTTATGAACAGGTTTTTTATGCTAATTTGTAATTATCTGCAATACGCAAGCATAATTTTAAAAATTGAATCCAAAGATTTATGGGTAGTTTACTGATCGTATTCGCAATATAAATTCATAATATTAGGCCATGAGAACGATTAAACAACTCCATAAGCGTAAATTACTTCTGGCCTTATATTTTTGAACAGCACTGTATATATATATATATATATATATATATATATATATATATATATATATATATATATATATATATATAAAGGTATGAGAATATGTTGATGGAGCAGTTAAGCTAAACAGATGCTTCTGCGTTTCATCCTCTGACGATTCCCTACGGGGATGAAACGCGGAAGCCTCCGTGTAGCTTAATTACCATAAATATATTTTCATAACTTACTACCTATCTCTACTCACGTATTGATGACTGTTGAAGTAAATACTGAAAATTGATACACACAAGATTATATCTCATAACATTTTATGTGGATACATGAAATAATATATATATATATATATATATATATATATATATATATATATATATATATATATACTAGTAGGTTTATTACTTACCTTTCTTTCATTTCTTGTGTCGCTTCGATGATATATATATATATATATATATATATATATATATATATAATAAACGTACCCGACACGTTGAGTTACAACCACTACAACTATTTATAATACTTTGAGTTAATTCAAAAAGTCATTACCAGAGACCTATTTTAGGGGATTGGTTTGTTGCATAATTTAAAATAATGAATCTCTTACTTTTATATTATTATAATTATTATGATTGATATATAGAAATATTATTAATATTTATTATCTCTGTATTTATAAAGTCATGTATGTGTATTTATTTATATCTTCGACAACCCGGTGAGTAACATAGGCACATAATTTTTTTATAAACTTTTCCATTAAGGAGATGCGCCCATCCAAACCTGCTGCCCCTCAAAAAGTGATCTCCTAGACTAATGAATGGATCATTATGAATTTTGAAATATCTTCTTTTTTTTTAAATACAGTGACTAACATAGGTACATTATTGTTTTGTAAATGTCACCATTTAGTGGGTGCATATATATGAAGTTTTTATATTTATTTATTAGTTTTGTTGTGAACCGATCATTATGTCTTTTGGGAGTGACATTCGTGGCAACCTGGTGCGTAACATGTGCACATTATTTTTTGTACACGTTACCATTTAGGGGTTTTCGCGCACCCATCTCAAACAGACCTTAAAGAAAACTTTTAAAATAAATTAGATACAAAAAATTTAATAGAGAAAAGAATTGCTCGATGTCAAATTTTGAGTTATATTAGATGATACATTCTTAAAAAGGTCGGTGTTGTATAATAATAAATAGTTATACTACACCACTAAGACAAGAATCTGGTTTACATCGACCCGTGGCGTAACAGATAAAAGTGCTAAGTGATAATCAGTTCTAGGTAACGTACTTCTTAAGATTGAAGGCACAATCCGCAGTACAGTTGATACAGGGAATACAATTAAGAATTAGTAAAGACTTCTACCCGGTCAAAGCTTGCGGAACGAGAGAAATCTACCCCTGTGGATAAAATAAAGATTAAATAAGATTTTATTAAATAAAGAGTTGCCTTTAAAGATCCGTGCAGATTACGTGTTCGGCATAAAGATTCCCGAGACGACAAGACGCACCTAAAAAAGGTAAGAGATTTCATCGGCTGAAAAGCTGTGGGGATAAGATCCAATAATGAGGACAGTAG
>OY744536.1:45813185-45825685 GCA_963556195.1 Sepiola atlantica | reverse complement strand
TTATCTCGGCATTGTTTCCAGTCGTCTTGAACTGCTTGCCATTGGAATCAAGCAGTGCCGACTCAGGAGAGGTGTATTAAGGATTGCGCAACCCTTGCTTCATAATTACACGCGCAGCCAGCCCTTTATAGGGGTATCCATAGTCTCTTTAGACTGAACGGAGGGCCTAAAAAATATATATATATATATATATATATATAATTATTATTAGCATATACCATCAGTGCCCTTTTACTTTGCCGTCTCCTTAAAATATTCAGCTCGGTGATTATCAATTAGTGACAACAGAGCAAATATACTTTTTACACTTTGTGAATTTTTCTGATGATTGTGTAATGTTGCAGAGACGATATTAACATAAAAATGTTGTTTGGCACAAGACAAATGAAACGGACCGTAAAAGATATATCTCACAATAAATGTTATGTTTTTTTGAAATGTGAAAAACTAAAACTAAAACTAATAAAATAAAAAAATGGTTATTGGAATAGAATATGAACCTGACATATATATATATATATATATATATATATATATATATATATATATATATATATATATATATATATATATATATTGTGTGTGTGTATTAAGACAAACATTATAAAACATAACAGAATTGTTCCGTTTGATTATACAATTTTTTAATGATTTTTTGTGTCAACATAAAATAAATTATCGGTGTCCCGTGTGTATCATAAACGTTTTCGATTCTTCGATTATTCAGGTGACGAAAAACAAATGAACAAAAAAGCGGGAGAAAAGAAGAAATTTAAAAAAAAAACAGCATTTAAAGTTATTTAGACATCAAAAGAACGAACCAGTGGAGTTTCAGGAGAAACGTTAACAATTACAGTTCTGGGACGCCAGAATTAGCGTCACAGGATTAATTGTAATATGTGAAGCCTTTTAAAATATTGCTACTAATTGCATTAAGATCAAAGTGTAGTATCTGTTCCGATGGATACTGCACTCCATAGACTGGTATTGTCTTGGCCTTCGGGCATTGATTTACGCCGGTCTATGGGTCTGTCCTGTGCAGTTCTAGGAGGTCCACCCTCCCAGGCTTCGCCTCCCCTCTTTGGGGAGGAGTAAGTTTATTGCTTGCTGCCTGAGGCGCCCCTACCTGGGAATGCCGACGGGGCTGCTCAGGCAATTTTTAAACCCCACTTTCCTGACCCGACCTTGGGTCACATCTTATTTGTGGGAGTAAGATAAAAACTGGCCTTGTGCCTAACTCCTGGAGAGGAGTAAATCAATACTGATTGCATACGTAATGTTATATATTGTAGGTTGCTGGGTTTTAATAAATATAGCTTCGAGTATATTTACTTTTTTTTAATTGGTTTCAGAATGCATTATTTTCGTGTTGTTAACAAAAGATTGTCTTAAATCAGAAGGGGAAGTTACAAAAACATAACTCGATAATAAGAATTAAAGTGATGGATGGATTATCGGTTTAATGATGAAAAAAAGATAAATAGTGTAAACAAAGTGTGATTACACAGATGTGACATATTATTTAACATTGAATTTTAAGGCGATTATGTTGCACTCCACAGGGAAGAAGTTGTAATGTATTGTCGTATATTATGAGATTGGCTAAATTGAGTTCAAATTTTATCGTATCTAACATTTTTACCAAGTTACTAATATATGTGAAAAAATTATGAATCCTTAATCATCCCCATCAATAGATGAAAACTATCAACTTGTATTAAATGCATTGTATACAATAATCTTGTTCGGCATTAAAAAAAACTATAGACGTTTATATGTGATAACTTGTATAATTAGATATTGTGCAATTAATGTTGGAACGGAAGTGGCTTAATGGTAGAGCTTTCGAGTTGCATGGTATCAGTATTTACCAACATATTGCTTCCATTGTATTCAATCTGGCCATGTTACTAGAATTAAGCAATATCAGACGAAAGAAACGTGCAGTTAAGGACTTCACGTACATATTTTCAGCAGTTATATGTTGTCATTAAAGATGGAGGTAGATATTCTAAAATGTTTATTTAAAAATACAGATTTTTGCACTAATTGCGGTAGATATTCTAAAATGTTTATTTAAAAATACAGATTTTTGCACTAATTGCGGTAGATATTCTAAAATGTTTATTTAAAAATACAGATTTTTGCACTAATTGCGGTAGATATTCTAAAATGTTTATTTAAAAATACAGATTTTTGCACTAATTGCGGTAGATATTCTAAAATGTTTATTTAAAAATATAGATTTTTGCACTAATTGCGGTAGATATTCTAAAATGTTTATTTAAAAATATAGATTTTTGCACTAATTGCGGTAGATATTCTAAAATGTTTATTTAAAAATACAGATTTTTGCACTAATTGCGGTAGATATTCTAAAATGTTTATTTAAAAATACAGATTTTTGCACTAATTGCGGTAGATATTCTAAAATGTTTATTTAAAAATACAGATTTTTGCACTAATTGCGGTAGATATTCTAAAATGTTTATTTAAAAATATAGATTTTTGCACTAATTGCGGTAGATATTCTAAAATGTTTATTTAAAAATACAGATTTTTGCACTAATTGCGGTAGATATTCTAAAATGTTTATTTAAAAATACAGATTTTTGCACTAATTGCGGTAGATATTCTAAAATGTTTATTTAAAAATATAGATTTTTGCACTAATTGCGGTAGATATTCTAAAATGTTTATTTAAAAATATAGATTTTTGCACTAATTGCGGTAGATATTCTAAAATGTTTATTTAAAAATACAGATTTTTGCACTAATTGCGGTAGATATTCTAAAATGTTTATTTAAAAATACAGATTTTTGCACTAATTGCGGTAGATATTCTAAAATGTTTATTTAAAAATACAGATTTTTGCACTAATTGCGGTAGATATTCTAAAATGTTTATTTAAAAATACAGATTTTTGCACTAATTGCGGTAGATATTCTAAAATGTTTATTTAAAAATACAGATTTTTGCACTAATTGCGGTAGATATTCTAAAATGTTTATTTAAAAATACAGATTTTTGCACTAATTGCGGTAGATATTCTAAAATGTTTATTTAAAAATACAGATTTTTGCACTAATTGCGGTAGATATTCTAAAATGTTTATTTAAAAATACAGATTTTTGCACTAATTGCGGTAGATATTCTAAAATGTTTATTTAAAAATACAGATTTTTGCACTAATTGCGGTAGATATTCTAAAATGTTTATTTAAAAATATAGATTTTTGCACTAATTGCGGTAGATATTCTAAAATGTTTATTTAAAAATACAGATTTTTGCACTAATTGCGGTAGATATTCTAAAATGTTTATTTAAAAATACAGATTTTTGCACTAATTGCTGTAGATATTCTAAAATGTTTATTTAAAAATATAGATTTTTGCACTAATTGCGGTAGATATTCTAAAATGTTTATTTAAAAATACAGATTTTTGCACTAATTGCGGTAGATATTCTAAAATGTTTATTTAAAAATACAGATTTTTGCACTAATTGCGGTAGATATTCTAAAATGTTTATTTAAAAATATAGATTTTTGCACTAATTGCGGTAGATATTCTAAAATGTTTATTTAAAAATACAGATTTTTGCACTAATTGCGGTAGATATTCTAAAATGTTTATTTAAAAATACAGATTTTGACACTAATTGCGGTAGATATTCTAAAATGTTTATTTAAAAATACAGATTTTTGCACTAATCGCTCCAGATATCCTGAAGACAATCTCAGTTTAACAATACAACAAACAGTAGTAATGTTATATCATATCAGTAATGTTATATCATCGACGTTTCACTCATACCGTCTCACGCTATTTTGTCTCCGATCCATTTTCGGTGGACTTCTCCACATTCACTTTTTTCAGCTTGGACATATATTTTCTTGTTTTATCATGAGTCACCACTTATCAAAATGAAAATACACTCGAGAATAAAGCTAAATGAATTGGGTGGAGTGTCAGTTGAATGATGAAAGATATTACGAGAGGATTGAAAACGATAAATATAATCGAAAAACTTTCAATACCTATGAGGACGGTTTATGACAATATTTGTTATCATTGAATTTGAGGACGACCATGTTGTAGTCTGAAGGGAAGTAATGCAGTTGTCTTACACAGATGGGAAGTTCTTGGAAAGAAGTTATGTTGAACCCAATTAAGCATGAGCAACCATTTGGATGCAGAGCGTGGTCCATGGTATCGAAATGATACTTATAACACCATGGATGGTAATAAACACTTATAATAGTTGTATATATTTCAAATAATTGCTTAAGGGTGGATTATACCGTCTCAATTCAGTCAGTCGCATTGTGCAATAATGTTGAAAACAAGAGCACTTTTTTTCTCGTGCCAGACTTAATGTTAAAATAATCTGTTTGCGAATTGTATAAAGGAATTTTACTTCTGGTAAACTGATGGTGTGTATTAATAAGATTTAGAAGAATGATTGTAACACCGTCGCTGTGCATCAATGGCGCCAAATGGTTCATCGGTCTGTAGCCCGCGTCGAAGTCAATGGTATCGATGGCGGCATGGCTGTTGGTATGGTCAGCAATGCTCCAGTATACTACGAAGGTGATTCCTTTATCATTGCACCCTCGACACGTGCGGAATCCACCTTGGTTTTCACCTGTCATGAAATCTCGCTTCCTTTGAAAGTGCATCAGGAGAACGACTGCCATATCTATGAGGCTTATTTCTCGATAATTTTAGCAGTGAAAACAAGGTTACCTCTCAGAGAAGCGGCTCTGATTATGCATCCAGCGATTTTAAAAGCATCCTCCAACCTGTGAATTTGTTTAATAAATGTATTAAGTTTCATACTTCACCAATTGATCTTTTATGGTCTGTAACTAAACTGATTACTACAGTTATTAACGGGCGTAATAAATACTACTACTACTACTACTACTACTACTATTAACTACTAATAGCTACTACTACTATTACTGCTTCTGCTACTACTAATAATTATTATAATAAATCTGGATCAGACAGCAAACTGTAGTAGATGACATCATCACCACAATACGAACGTCTAAACATAGATAGCAGGTCACCTTTCGAGATCTACAGACAACAGATGAACATCTAGAGTGACAGAATCGTTCTCGAGGCAATCGAAAAAAACAAGAGGTAGGCCAAAACCCAGTAGAGAAACGCCCTCGACAGCAAACAGGGTCCTACGTGGTTAAGAATAGCCAAGAGCAGAACAAAGTTGGAGGTAACCATGGATTGGTACCTCCTCCAGAAGTGATTTAAAAAATGACGACGATGATGATGATAATTAAATGAAAGAAAATGATAAAAACATCCTCGACCCAAAACAGCGTGGCGCCAACATTGGTTATTACCACAGATAATTGTCTTGAATAACCCGAGAAGATGGAAAGATCAAGAAGAATAAAGTAACATAGAGACGGACTCGAAAGATGCAAATAATATTGGAATCTTTAGGAGGCTTAATGTCATTCAGATTCCAGAGACGTAAAGCGGTCTTTATAAACAAGAAGACGATTGTAAATGGCTGGTACGGGGACATCAAGTGAATGCCGGTTGACATGCCGTAAACCCCAATAAACTAACCCCACTTTCTCTCTCTTTCTCATTTGACTTTCTCTTTCATCTTTTCGTCCTCACTTTCATACTATCTCTCAGCATTTTTACATCTCGTGTGTAGACAGATAGTTTTATCTTTACAGAAAATAAACAGGTAAAGATTCCACAACAGATCAACGATTACGCCAGCCGTTCAAATACAAGAAGTAGACGCCACCTCCCAAATACATTCATTTTCTTTCTATCAACGCCAACCAATGAGAAAGCAAGAAATCGATTTAGTTTGAATTTTTTCTGTGTTTTGCGCATTCGCCAGTGTTCGTCTCTGTTTAATTGTTTGTTTGTTTTTATTCGAGGTGATTTTTTAAATCCATCCACATATCTCTACCCAAAGCCATGTCCGCTGGTTGGTTTGACACGCTTCAGTTTTAAATAGTATCTGCAACTTTAAAAGTGAAGGTGGGGTAGGTGCTTTGAAAGTGTAAAGGTCTATCACGTTTCTGTATGAAATAGAAGTTTCGTTGATCTGCAACGCTTAAGTTTAAAATAGCATTTTCGTCGTTCGGCTAATCTTAAATTCGAAATAGAATTTTCGTTGGTATGTCACGCTTATGTTTGAAATAGCATTTTATTTTGGTTTGTCAGGCTTAAGTTTGAAATAGCATTTTCGCCTATCTGTCATTTTTATGTTTCGAAGTCGCATTTTCATCATTCGGTTAATCGGGTTTAAATAGGATTTTATTGGTGTAATAAAAACTGGAAGCTGAACATAACTTGAGGATAAGTTTTATTTAACTATTCGTTGCTTACAGAGACAAATAGTATTCAATATTCACTCTTAATATATTACACGAATGTAGAACATTCCATCATTAATCAAAGGGGTGAGACGGGCATCAATTACCTTTGATACTACAATTGGTATGTCACTTTTATGTTTCGAAATCGCATTTTCATCATTCGGTTAATCTTAAGGTTTAAATAGGATTTGATTGGTATGTCACTTGTATGTTTAGGAATAGCTTTTACCATGTTCTCTAAGGCTTAACTTTAAAATATCATTTTCGTTGATGCATCAGTGATAAGTTTGAAACAGCATTTTTATCTTTATTCTACGCCTACGTTTGAAATACCATTCTCGTTAATAGGTCACGGTTATTAGATAATAATAATTTTTGTTAATAGGTCACGTTTAATTCTGAAATAGCATGTTCATCGTTTTCCACGTTTAAATGTTAATTAGCATTTGCTAAGGTATGTCACGTTTTTTAATTATAAATTTCTTCAAATTTAAGAAATAATGTATAACCTTATAGAAAATCATTAAAACATGTAAATTATAAGTGTTAATATTAGTTTTAATATTTCGGAGAGTTCCCCGCCCTTCATCAAAAACAAAAAAAAACATTGCTGTTAAATGATTGAATATGAAAATTTTATGCAACGTGGACGTTTTTAATTTTGAACAACGCTGATTTCAAATGACTATGAAAATAAAACACACATAAATCAGCGCAGGACTCCGACGTGAGTGTTTCAATATGAATAATTAATTTAAAAACTGAGGAATATCTCGTATTCACAAAATTACTTGTGAATTGAGCAGATTGTTAGGGCTGTACGCTAATAGTAACAAGAGAGACGCGCGTACGTTGAAGATTTGATATTAACAACAAAACAGAAAAATTAGAAAAAAGATATATTTGTGATTGTAAAGAATGTTCAAAGGATCAAAAATAAATTTGTAGTAAACTACCTGAATTAACATTGTTTGCTGTGCAGAAATTCTAGAAAAATATGTAAATCCGTCGAGTTGTTTTAAGTATAGATTATTATAAGAACATATAATAAAAAATATTGTAAAAAAAATACATTTCTATACTCTTTTTAATAATACTAAGTATCGAACTTCTTATTTGCAATTTGAAAAAGATGCCAAGCGAATCGATCATAACTATATCAATTTGATTTATATATATATGAATATATATATATATATGTGTGTGTGTGTGTGTGTGTGTATATATGTATATATGTATATATATATATATATATATATATATATATATATATATATATATATATATATATATATATATATATACATGTATGTATATATATATGTATGTATAGAGGGATGTATTACTGCGCATGCCTGAACGCCGATATATTCTGTAATAACTGATATATTTCTTAATGCAAGTGACAGTGCATAATGGATGTTCTACCGGCGCGAACAACATCGCGATAAACAAACGTGGCTCGTTCACAATACGGGATGTAATTTTCCCGCGGCAAGGACGCGAAAATCAAAGAGATGATTTGTTTGGTAATGTCGCCAAATCTATTCTAAGCGAAAACAATGATTTAAGAGATTTTAGATAAATAATACCAATTATCTATCTATCTATCTATCTATCTATCTATCTATCTATCTATCTATATATATATATATATATATATAGATATATATAAATATATATATATATATATATATATATATATATATATATATATATATATATATATATATATATATATATATAGCATGATGTATATGAATATAGTATGATGTGTATGAAGAAATAACGGCAGAGTGCACATCTACTTTAGTAAGATAATATTTTTTATTTTATGTATAATAGTATACTATTATATATTGCTTAGCCATCTATACCAGCGGTTTCCGGCCCAATTGAATTCAACCCCACTGCTTTTTAATTTTCCGATTGCCCCAGAAACAGCTGTTATGGATTGTTAATCAATATATAATAGTATAGTATTATATATATATATATATATATATATATATATGTTGAACATACAGTCTTTGTCGCTGTATCACAGCTCTTCAAAGTGGCTAGACAGGCAAGTTCTAAGAGTTTCAAGCTGAGATCAAAACGAATGTCACAGTCATTTGGATTTTTTGGATTATTCGGACCACTATTCTTATCTTAGTGGTTATTTTCACAATGTTGTTCCGGATGGAACCCCCGACCTTGTACATGCGCATCTTATCGAACTTGGACATCTTTATGTCGAACTAGGGAACCTATAGGGGATTTCGCACGAAACACTTTTCTTCTATCAATGTGGGTAGATTATTCTTATTCAGTCAGTCATGACTTGTTAATTAATGTTTATGTTATTCTTACTTATTATCACCTGTACTTATAATTTAATCTTAAGATGGAGAGTGTGACTTACTACACATCATTAAGTTTTAGCGACCTTCTCTCTGCAAGCAAAGAGAACATCATCTCGGACTTAATGTAGTTTCTATTCTATTCCTTTTGCCCTTTTCCTCCACTATAATCTCTATAGCATTATTTTTTTCTTTTAATCCTAACCTCGATTTAGTTCTGTTTACCGATTAGCTGGCTCTTTCAGTCGTTTTACTTTTTTAATTCATCATGATTAAAAGTAAATACGATATATAGCAATAATAAAATTTAGTACATTAAATATATATATATATATATATATAGAGAGAGAGAGAGAGAGAGAGAGAGAGAGAGAGAGAGAGAGAGAGCGAGAGAGAGAGAGATTTTTCACTGAAAGACCGGGATTATGTCAACAAAAATAAGCTCAATGATACTCGATTACAGGGTACAGAGCATTTATATGTGATTTTTTGAAGCCTTCAAAAAATCACATATATATATATATACATTAGTATTTCATGTATCCACATAAAATTTTATAAGGAGATATAATTTTTTATGTATCAATTTTCACTATTTACTTCAACAGTGCTCAATACGTAAGTAGAGCTAATTAGTAAGCTATGAAAATATATTTATGGCGATTAAGCTGCACAGAGGCTCCCGCGTTTCATCCCCGGGGGTAATCTTTAGGATAAAATGCAAGGAGTTATTTTTGCCGGGTGTTTTTATATACACGGCTAGCTAGTTAACCAATCAGATTATTTGTTGTTCTCTCAGCCAATCGTTGGGTTTCCCGCGAACAAAGGTCTTGTTAGTGTTGCTTCCTATATCCTGTTCTATTGTTCCGTATCTATATATGCAAAAATTGTTAAAATAACAGAATTCGTCTGTTTAATTATACCATTTTTTTTCAATGTTTAAGCCTTTTAAGTTCACATCAATACCGATTCTGAGATAAGAAGCCATCTTTGTTCAGTCAGTTAGAAACGCAAGCAAAAATGGCTAAGCAAAAAAGCCCACTAACTTCCATGAAATATTAATATTTTTAATGCAAGTAGGTCACAAATGGGTATGTTAAGTAAAACTGTTTTTCACGAAGATCACAAGTGTATTTGCCGTAAAACAATTTGTGTCGTTAATAGTAATCTGTTTTAATAAAATGCATCGATAAAATTATATTATTGCATATAATTAAGCAAATAAGTTGTCTATTGATTCTTTTCGATTTTTTTTTTGTTCATTTTTATTGGAGGATATTTTTTCCACACGAACTTAAGGTTGTGGTAGGTTTAAGTAACAGTATGTTTTGTAATAAATAATAAATCAAATAGTATTCTTAACAGGCTCACAACTTCTATTAAATATTGATTGTTTGAACGCAAATAGGTCACAAATAGATAAGTATAGCAACACATTGTGTTTGATTAATATTCCAAGTGTATTTGCTCTAAAACAAATTATGTCGGTAATACTAATTTGTTTTAGGAAATGTGTGGATAAAATTGTGTGAATGCAGATTATTTATCAAATACATTTTTGTTTTTATTTTTTGCGAATTTTTTGTTTGCATTTTTATTGGGGATTGTTTTTTGACACACAGACTTAGCGTAAGTGGTAGGTTTACAGGACAGTTCTGACACGGTTTTTTTGCTATCGGCCTTATGGATGTTTCTGTTCAGTCCTATGACTTTACCTTATTTTGGATTAGTTTATAGCTAATCGAATGGGGCGCCCCCACGAAAGAAATGCGGACTTTACCTGGTGTATAACTTCCTACAGAAAAGGTAAATAAACATACTATAAATCATAATAAGTATAGAAGATTTAAGAAAAGTGGTATTCTATACGACGGCGAACCTTCACGTGGTTAAAATTCAAACAACAAATAACTAAGGTTGATGTATTTTTATTTATTTTTTTTTTATTTATTTTTTTTTTAATAATAATAATAATAATAATAATAATAATAATAATAATAATAATAATAATAATAATAATAATAATTCTTCTTCTTCTTCTTCTTCTTCTTTTTAAATAGGCGTGAATATAGCCCCACTCTTAAAAAAGCAAAGGAAAACTCTTCGTTGCCATGTGTGAATTATGATGGTTTTTTTTGTTGTTTTATTTCTGTTCTATTCTGGAATAACCGAATACGATTTAAGAAAAGCATAATGTAACTTGTTTCTAACTCCCCTCCACCCACTTGCTAAAAAGAAAGAAAAGAGAATATGAGACTGAAAATAAAACGACGCAAGCAAAATAAAGAGCCATTACAAAGATTGAAATCAATATATAATGACACTTGGTATCTAATGCCTATGGATCAAATTCAATACAAATCCGATACACTTGAATTTTAAAATTAGATAGTGTTCTTATATACTGACAGCTAAAACTCTTTAAACTACTTCAAAGAAACTTAAATTTCGGTCTTATTTATTAATTTATGCCGAATACCTATTGTTAAAATTTCACAAAAATCAGAGTTATCTGCATTTTCACGAGAAGTTTCACATTTTTTACCCCCTTGAAATAGAAATGAATTAAAATAAATTTAGCACACATTTGGAACCCTTACGGCTAGCTTCTGTGGTTTAATAATTAATAATAACCGGTTACTTAGTTAAGGAGTGAATTCTGCACATACATCTCTCTATCTCTCTTTCTCTCTCTCTCTCTCTCTCTCTCTCTCTCTCTCTCTCTCTATATATATATATATATATATATATATATATATATATATATATATATATATATATATATATAAACATATACCTAACTAAAATATAAATAGAGGGGGGTGCGCGTGTTAATTACTATATATATATATATACATATATATATATACATATATAGATGTATATATATACACACATATATATATAGAGAGAGAGATGTGTGTATATATATGTGTGTGTGTGTATGTATATATATAATGGATCTATATATAGAAATATAAGAGCGGAAGACATAAAACTAAACATTTCGCCCAGCTGTTGCCTGGGCTTTACCAAAAGAGAAAAGCTAACTCTTAGCTTTTCTCTGCTGATAAAGCCCACACAACAGCCGGGCGAAACGTAGAGATTTAGGCTTTCCACTTTTCTATTTTAACTTATACCATCGGATTTTTGTTATCCTTTTATTGTCATATATATATATATATATATATATATATATATATATATATATATATATATATATATATATATATATATATACTTTTTTATTATATATATATATATATATATATATATATATATATATATATATATATATATATATATATATATATACTTTTTTATTATGTTGACTCATTTAGAACTGCTGTCAAACGAAACTATTTCTAGTCTAAGAATAAAGTAATGGCTGTCCATTCATGGGTCTTGCCTACGTTCAATTTGTCGTATTTCCTGTAAATCTTCTGAAATCTTAAACACGTTATGGATTAAGCCGACGGCAAAATCTCGTCTACGCGAGACTTCATTGTTCTCAGTAAAGCTAATATTTTGCACCATTTTTCTTCACTACCAAACCCCACATGTAACAAAAAAAAACAAGAAAAAATAATATATTAATTTTTGTACGAAGGAAAAATAAAGCAGAGCGAGTATTAGTTTTAGATAACTTTAAACATGTTACAAATCTCGTGAGTTCTCTTAACACACAAATAACATGTGGTTAGTTGCTTGATGTGTTGTGAAAATAAAGCGCTCTATATGTTTTTAATAAATATAAATAAAAATAAAACGAAGAAGA
>OY744536.1:45805685-45808185 GCA_963556195.1 Sepiola atlantica | reverse complement strand
GAATATTTTTTTTTTTTTAATTAATTAATTCATTAAAAAATATTGTATACAGATTTTTTAAATTAATTCATAAATTACTTTGTCCATGTCTACCTTTTGTGCACTAAAAAATTAATTTATAAATTAATATAAAAAAATTTGTATACAAAAATTAATTGATGAAATAATTAATTTTAAAAAATCTATATATACAAAAACTGATGACTCGTCCGATTAAATGCAAATTGAAAATGCGGTCCTCTGCATATTCTTAAAAAAAACGTTAAGGGTAGCGAAAAATGACGAAAAAACACCGGTCGTAACTGTGCGTTTTTTTTTCATCATTTGTCGCTACCCTCAGCGGTTTGTTTATTTTAAGAATATGTAGAGCACCGCCAAAAGAATAACAAAAAATCAGCGTATATATATATACACACACATACACAAACATATAAAAGGAAAAAATTATACACACTTTACACCATTATTTGATTTTTTGACGTGGTTGTTTATACGTCTGAGGGGACCTAATTAAGGGTCGAAATAATTTATAATGTATACAACCTTAATGTGTGTATAGATTTTTCCTTTTAATAATTTTGTTTTGCTCTGTTTAAATTACATTGAGCTCTGTTATTCTGATTCTCAAAATTGAAATCTACACTATATATATATATATATATATATATATATATATATATATATATATATATATATATATTTGATTTCGTGAATGTGAGATGATATATATAATTATTTCCACAATCAGACAACGCCGCAGCCCACAACCTATGAAAAGAAACAAACCGGAAGTCCTAGACTCGAGTTTCGCCCTCCTTTGGGCTCATCAGTAGAACACATCCGAACTCAGGATTCGAAACCCGAGTCACTTGCATGGTAAGCGAGTACTCTGCCACTGAGCTACCTCGCCACGTACAAGAATGTCTATTAATTTACACAGATTAAGCGGAAATAATTATATATATCATCTCACATTCACGAAATCAAATATTTATTTGCTCGCTTGGTTAGCTTGTTGGATGACATCGTCCTAGCGAGTATAAAATCCTACTTGTGAGACATCGGCCTGGGTTCATAGTAGTTGGATGACTACACCCCTTGTTGAAAAGAGTAGGTAAATTCCACAGTCGGTCATCGCCGCGGTTCGCTTAATCTGTGTAAATTAATAAACATTCTTGTATGTGGCGAGGTAGCTCAGTGGAAGAGTACTCGCTTACCATGCAAGTGACTCGGGTTTCGAATACTGAGTTCGGATGTGTTCTGCTGATGAGCCCAAAGGAGGGCGAAACTCGAGTCTAGGACTTCCGGTTTGTTTCTTTTCATAGGTTGTGGGCTGCGGCGTTGTCTGATTGTGGAAATAATTATATATATATATATATATATATATATATATATATATATATATATATATATATATATATATATATAAAGGTATATTATGTGTCTGAATATAAATAAGCGTAATTTGTAAAATAAATAATTTACTTTTATTCAAAATAATTTATTTAAAAATAATTAATAGATAAATTTAAGATTCAAATCCTATTCAAAAAAATGTGATACATAAAACGACTTGCAACTCTGACTATTCGCTCAGAATATATAAATTTACTAGCAAATATATGCTTCCTCTGCTCGCATATTATTGCTAGCCTGGGGAGGGATAATATCATGGTGAACGAACATATACTACACTGACTCCAAAACGAGAAAGCAATGGCTGAGAATATATTATGGCAATGTAATAGATAGTACATTATCGTTCTCCCAAAAGAATAGAGGAGGTAATACGTGGGATGATACTACGATAAAAGGAGAAGGTAATGACATGTTAGTATTGTCTCATGACAACAGAACAGATCTCATCCCTCCCCCAAAGAAGGATGTAATATCTGAGAGGATTACCCCCACCCCTATAAAGACGGAAGAGATAGTTCCTGAGAGGGTAATCATATGACAACAGAACCGATACTACACTACCCCTCCCCATTAAAGATAATACAATTTTAGTTTAAATCATTTTTTTCATACGTTTAAAAATTCCTAGCCATAAAAAACATTATTGTTTTCATTCCGTGGTATTTTGGCTAAGATCAAAGTGTAGTATCTGTTCTCAGCATCGCATCGACATCAGACGTTTTACTATCGACGGAATCGTTGTGTATACTATAAGAAAATTTGACAATGCAAATTAAAACTGTATATTAGAGAATATTAATTGATTAGCAGCTGTTTATGAAATAAATATGCAAATTAAGAAATCTCACAGTTAATTTTTGGTGTTTCCAGATTACTATATATACAGTATTTCAAAGCCTTACGTTGTATCATAGAATTAAATAAGCATAACCCGTTTTGAAGATAATATATTTAGGATAGGTCGAAAAAAAACTTTCGAATTTATTCATTTTGAAGTGTTACGAACACTTGAATTATTTATGCCATTCAAATTTCATCATTTCGTAAGACGTCTGATCGATTTTATTGCAAAACCAATTTT
>OY744536.1:45798185-45800685 GCA_963556195.1 Sepiola atlantica | reverse complement strand
CCATTACTTTTCAGAAACGCCTTTCACTCATTTCGGCCCTCAGCAATAACTCTTTGCCTATTTTTCTTTTCTTTCTTTCTTTTTTTTTACAGATGCATCATGTAATGAGCCTCTAATTGTTAATGTGTCTCCGTTTTCTATTTCCAGGCAGCTACGGCTCTAGTGGAATGGATATGTTTAAGAGATTGGCCAAGACTTACAACGTCTGCATCGCAACCAGCGACAACATCAACAGTAACGCCAACGAAGAAGCCTTTGATAGACTTGTCGAAAGCTTAATGGAAACTAGTCGTGCCAGAGTTGTCGTTTGTTTTTGCGAAGGTTTGACAGTCAAGAAGTTCTTTCAGGCCACTCAACGCCAAGACATCGTGGGGAAATTCCTCCTCATTGGAAGGTCAGTCACTCAATAGAAACAATCCTAATTCATATTTTACTTAAATATACCTGCCTGTGTTTCTCGCCTATTCATAACTTTGATAAATACCGATTTATTTAACAATCCATTATTAATCGTATATTTATTGAAATCAGTAATAAAATAAGAGAAAAGTGAAACGAACTTTTAAGACTCAAATTTTTAAAAAAATGTAAACAAATTTTGAATAAATAACCGTTAATTTTTGTAGTCGTATTTTCCGTAGTAATATTGCTTACAGAAGAATAGAGTATTTTTCTATAAGCAATCCACTCGACAATATGACTACAGCCGAGCAAAGCAGGGTAAATATAACGAGTTATCTTACTAATAACGTAATAATCGTCACAATAAAATCACGATTATTTATGTATGAACATTTCTTCTGTTTCTTCTTTTTAGTTTTCTATTTCTGCCCCTTTCTTCTATTTCTTCTTATTATTATTTTTCTTCTTCTTTTTCTTTTTCTTCTTGTTTCGCATTTTTTTTATTTCGTCATGTCATTCTTTTTTATTCTTCTTATTTCACTTTTTTGTCTTTTATCTAAATATCCGTCTTTTTTCTCCTCTATGTTCCTCTTCTTTTTTTCTTTATCTTATTCTTCCCCCTCTCATTCTTATTCTTCTCCCCTCTTCACCCCCTTCTACACCTGCTTATGTATATGTGATCTCAGTAGTAAAATTAACTAATATAATTTATTAACAAGCCGCGCGTGCGTGGTCCCCCTCTGTATGTGACTCGATGTGGCGAGTGTAAAATGCAATAAATTTGGGCAATTTGGGGCATTTTTTACCCCACTCTGACCCCTTGGGGGCGCGAACCAGAATTCTTTTAGGTCAAGGATGCTCATTTTATATCCAGAACAATTGCCTCTACATGTTGGCCAAGTTTCAGAAAAATTGAATGGATGGATCAAACGTTATGGGAGAAAAGGGTCATTTTTTGCCATTTTGGGCGCTTTTGACCCCCTGGGGACGCGAACCAGATTTTTTCCAAGGTCAGCGATACTTATTTTCTATTAGGAACAATTGCCTCCATATTTTAATCAAGTTTCAGAGAAATTGAATGGATGGATGAAAAGTTATGGGGCAAAAAATTTCATTTTTTTGCCATTTCGGGGCCTTTTGACACGCTGGGGGGCTAACCAGATTGTTATTCAAAAATCGGAGAATGTCACTTTAAAACCTGACCAAAGTTACAACTTCATGCAAAATTTCAGAGAAATTCAATAGATGGTTGCGGAGAAAACTCCGGACGGACGGACAGACGGACATGTCTCAAAACATAAGTCCCCCGATGTTATAAATCGGAGTACCAATTAACTGTACTTTGTTTTGTTTTTTTTATTTAACGATTATTCTTATTTTAGTATAAAAATAGTTATGTTCAGGAATATGGTTTAATTTCGTGGACAAATTTTTAACAAGTCAATAGAATTCAGAAATGCAATGAGGGTGTGTCCTCTTGGTTTTGATGGCATCACAGTTGTTTATGCACAGCTTTTGTGTTCAATTGCGGCCTATTCTTTCTAGGAACTGGCTTATTGATTTATTCTTTCTTCTTTATCCTTACGGTCATATTTAAAAGATGAATAAATTTGTATCAAAATTTTCAAAATGTAAATGTTTCTCAATATAAAGAAATAAGAACGTGTTTGTTTGTGCTTACAATATGAACTCTTGATTATTTAAAAGTGTGTTTACAGTATTTTAAGTAGAGAACTTTGCGTAGAGATAGCGAGCTGGCTAGGCCATCTAGTATACATAGAAAAAAAAAGAGAGAGAGAGACATAGAGAGATAGAGAGAGAGAAAGAAAGCGAGTGTATGAAAATAATGAGAAAATAGTAGTTCGATAAATAGATCAATAATGCGATTCATTGAAACTTATATATATGTATATATATAGTGAGAGAGAACGAAAGAGAGAGAAATAATGAGATGGATAGATAAATAAATAGATAATGCAACTCATTGATACTTAATTCTTATCTAATATATATATATATATATATATATATATATATATATATATATATATATATATATATATATATATAGTGAGTGAGAACGAAAGAGAGAGAAATA
>OY744536.1:45773185-45793185 GCA_963556195.1 Sepiola atlantica | reverse complement strand
CTAAATTTACGACCGTACAACAACAGTCGCAATCCATGGTTTAAAGAATTTTGGCAACAAAAATTCAATTGTTACTTAGAAGGCGAGAATATGGATACAACTTACTCTCTTCCTTGTACAGGTAAGTTTGGCATCTATTCTTTATATTGTCTTACAGTGATGCTATGCTGCTTTAATTAGTCACTTATCATTTATGAGCATGAAGACCCGGCGTTTTCCGAGTTTGAATCACGAACGCTATTTCTTTTTGCGACCAGCCGATAACAACATACTACCCTTTATTTTCTTATTTTTTACATTTTATTTTTAATAGCAAATAGTAGTTAAAGCTCTTAAATTGGTGGCCGGAATCAAAGTGTTGGCCTTCGGGACTTGATTTACGCCAGTCTATGGGGCTGTCCTGTGCAGTTCTATGGGGTCCACCGTCCCAGGCTTTGCCTTCTCACCCTTTGAGAAGGGGTTAGTTTATTGCTAATCGCCTCAGGCGCCCCTACCGGGGAATGCCGACGGGGCTACGCAGGCATTTTTTTGTAGGCTAGAGTGCTCACCTTGTGTCACATCTTACCTTGTGGGAGGAAGATTAATAACTGGTCTGATTATTTTCCACGAGAATGAAACATAAACATATCCGTGTAATTTACTCGTTAAAAGTATATTTTCATACTCTCTCTCTCTCTCTTTATATATATATACATATATATATATATATATATATATATATATTTAACTCACCGACGCTTATAAATGTAGCTCAACACATTTCACACACACTCACACACACATATCTATCTATATATATATATATATATATATATATATATATATATATATATATATATATATTTATTTGAGGGTGTTTGTAAGAGGTGTATATATATATATATATATATATATATATATATATATATATATGGGGGGGGGTTACGGGCCAGTGTGTTTTCTTGGTCTAAATAATTTAGTTTCATAGTCTGAGCCGGATACACATACAAAAAAATAAATCGCAAACTACGGCTTTCGAGCTGGTATTAAGTCTAGTATCTATTCTGCCATCGACCAGACAAGGAGAAATATCTCTAGATAGATGTATTTTTTTTTTTTTTGTTTTTTTTTTTTTGTTTTGGGGGTTTAGGGAGATTGGTTTTACCTCATTAAAATTTGCCCGTGTATCTAACTTTTCCTCGTGTTTACCCCCCGTAAATAGAGACTAAGAAATAGATATCGTTTATTTCATCGTCAGCGAGAAAAATGAATTTCATAGCTGTAAATTATTAAAAACGTTCTTATCAAAATGGCACTGAAGGCTCTTTAATACAAAAATAGAAAGAAAAGTGAAGCTCGTTTTTTAAAGCCCGAATAGCAAAAAATAAGGGAACAGCGATTTCGCCTTAGACAAGCCCAAACAAATGAAGATAAATCTGTAATGCCCTTATGTATGGTCGTTTATTATTTAGAGTGAAATAAGTTTCGACAGGTTTCGATAGCTTCCCAAAATAGTTTTAATAATAACATTAAATATTAAATAAACAGTAGGTTAGAGTAGGTTTACTCATCTACTTAGAACGCAAACAAATTAAGTCGACCGGGAAAAGAAAGCTTGCCAATATGTAAATGAATCTAAGATGTGACATAACTCACTCCAAACTTTGACAGTTTTATGGTAACGTTTTCTAGTAAATTAAAAGGTCAACAAGTTGTAATAATTCGTAGGTGAACAAAAGCCCAAAAATATTAATTTACAGTTTTTCTAAGAAAAAAAATGGCAAAACTTGGAGTTATCTCCCTTGCTTGATTTATTTATATATTTTCCTAGTCGACTTATTTTTCAGCGTTTCGCGTAGTGGATTACACTTGTTATAACTAACTGCTTTAATGATTTTTTTTTTTTACTAAAACATGTTTTCTTAACATTGTTTTGGAAGCAATGAAACCCTGCCAAAACCGATTTTATTGTAAATAATAAGCGACTGTAGATTAGGAAATTACCGATAAATCTAATACATATCTATCACTTTATTTTCTACATACTGATCTCATGTGATTATTTCAGCCGAGACATCGAGCCGGTATTAAACTTTTTCTGTTCTTTTCTTTCTTTCTCTTTCTTTTTTTCTTATTTTTCTCTTCGTCTTTTATAATTTCCATCGCCGCCATCTTGTCTAATCTTACCGGAACAAACCGGGCTGCACTGGAATCAAAATGTCGATGCATGCATATCACCCATTCAGTGTATGCACGGGAAATAGGTTATAGTGCGTGTGTGTGTGTGTGTGTGTGTGTGCGCGCGCGCGCGTGTGTGTGTGTAGAGGGGTGGGTGATGGCTCCGAAGTCCAACGAAAATCCCCGTTCCATCAAGAGAGAGAGAGAGAGAAGATTTTTTATTGGCTTATCTTGCCGCTGGATCGGCATTCTGCCAATGTCGATCCTCGTTAGAATCGGACCATCCGACGACATAGACGTTGACTTGATTAGTTTAACACTTCCTTTTCCTGTTGCTTAATAACATGCACACAATAAGTAGATGGCAACGGAGACAGAATAATTATTTGTCGCCCCAATCTAGGCTAGGCACTGTAGTGAGTAGTATTTACACAACCGTCGTTGTAGCTTTAATGCATGTTCCTTCAGTAGTTAAACACGGTTGACGAATGCTGCCTCTAATAGGTGTAAACTTTCGTTGATTTATCTAGTTATTCATTATGGCCGAGGGGGTTATGACGTTGGAATTTTAGTTTAAACATGACTCGTGTTCCGGGGGTTCGAACTCTGCGACCGGTATGAATATGTATCTCTACACTGACGATTCCCAAACAGATGAAACGTATACGTATGTAAATAATCAAATAACATATTTACAAATGTATATATATATATATATATATATATATATATATATATATATACATATATTCACAGTAGTCCCCTACGTCTCAGTGGCATTGTGTCTTATATGGGGTAATACATATATATATATAGAGAGAGGGGGGGAGAGAGAGAGAATAAATAGTGATAAATAAAGAAATCAAAATGTTTATGACATTATATATAATTATTTATAATAAATTATTTTTCTATATCAACATATATATATATATATATATATATATATATATATATATATATATATTTATATGTATATGTAGTTCGTTCATTGGGTAGAGAGAAATACAACAGAGTACTTGATTATTTTATGAGAGTGTAATATTTATTTATTTATTTATGATTTTCCAGAATATAAGATCTTATTGTACCAAAGGTTTCGCCACCAAACGGAGCTATATTGAACATTGTCGGTTGTAATCCGTCGTGCCGCCGTTAGCCATGACTGATGAAGAAGAAAATGAGCCGTTAGATTTGCCATTGAGCTCGGATCAAATTGTTTAAATCAGAATACAGTGAGTTTTATTTCAATAAAAAGACAAATTCCAAAATTAGTCTCTCTCTCTCTCTCTCTCTCTCTCTCTCTCTCTCTCTCTCTCTCTCTCTCTCTCTCTCTCTCTCTCTCTACATATATATATATATATATATATATATATATATAATATAAAGATAGAGGCAAAATGCATTCACTGAGAAAATCATGTGTTAGATACAGATAATTTATTAAATCAAAATAAAAGAAAATAAAAACATTTTTTTTTCATCATGACTTATATAACTGATATTTCGCTTGATAAAACAAGCCTCTTCGGAGTTTAGACAAGAAAAAGGTATTAACCTGTTTTTTTTAAGTTCAAATAAAACAGACATTTGCACCGTTAGTCCAGAACATCGGACACCGTCTACAAGACCAGGAAGGATTATTACAAAAAAAACAGGTTAATACCTTTTACTTGTCTAAACTCCGAAGAGGCTTGTTTTATCAAGCGAAATATCAGTTATATAAGTCAGGGTGAAAAAAAAAATGTTTTTTTATTTTTTTATTTTGATTTAATAAATTATCTGCATCTAACACGTGGTTTTCTCAGTGAAGGCATTTTGCCTCTATCTTTATATTAAAATTCAAAGATGCTTAAGAAAATGAACTTTCCCAAATTTATATATATATATATATCTGCGACGACGATTTAACGTTGTGTCTCTTCTTTTTTTTTTATATTCGTTAGGAAAGTTAATTACCCAGCGAAGATTGTAACGTAAAAAGTAAATAAATTAAGTTTAAGTTTTTACAGGTTTTCAGGAATCAAATATTTTTGTCATCAAAAAATTTATGGAAAATACAAACCAAACTCACTTGTACATGAAGTGAAAAGTTAAATTCAAAATATTATTTTGTTAAATAAGCGTTTAAATACAATCTCGTCGTAGGAAGATAATATTAATAGCATTACTCCCATTATATATTCACTGGAGAAGAGGCAACAGAAGACGACGAAGCAGCAGATTCATTCACTTTTGCTGAATATATACGTAATTGCCCTTTTTCTGCTGAGAATAAGTTTATGTGTTCTTTCGACATCAGCAGTTTATTTACATGCGTTCCCTTACAAGAAACCATCGATATGTGTACTGATGTTTTATATCGCGATTTCTCAGTTGGTCCTATTATCTCTGAGGAGGTCTTCGTAGAACTGATGCGGTTTGCTACCATGTCTGTCGAATTCAGTTTTGATAATGTCATGTATCAGCAAATCGACGGCATTTCTATGGGGTCACCCCTTGGTCCTGCGTTGGCCAATATCTTCGTAGGTTTTCACGAGCATAATCTTTTGGCCCGTATCAATAAACCACTTACTTATTTTCGATACGTAGATGATACATTTTGCGTGTTTAACAATGAGTCAGATTCTATATTATTCCTTAATGCACTCAATCAATTACACCCAGCCTTAAAGTTCACTTGTGAGAAGGAACACAACTCCACCCTTCCTTTTCTGGGTGTATTAGTGCATACATCTGATTCATTGTTTCTAACATCTTTTTACCGCAAACCTACATTTACTGGTTTATATTGTCACTAGAACTCTTTTTGTCGCATACAAAAAAAAAATCTGATTAAATGTTTGGTTCATCGTGCCTTAAAGATTTGCTCTGAATCCCTGATTGATTCGGAGATTGAATTTATCAAAGAGGTGCTCGTTGAAAATGGGTACCCTCTCGATATTGTTAATTCTAATATCGTTACTAAGATCGCTCACTTTAACAAGCCTAAACTTTTGAGTCCTCCAAAATGCCCGGCGTACCTCAGATTACCTTGGTTGGGTAATTTGCTAATCAAATTTCTGTAGCTGTGCGTCGGTGTTACCAGGCATCCAATCCTAGAATTGTTTTTTCTGCTCGACCTTTGCTCAAATCTATTCATAAGGATGTTTTCCTATCCCAACATATCAGTAATATTATTTATCAATTTAAATGTCGGTGCGATGCCGTATACGTGGGAAGCACAGTGCAAAGGTTTGAATCCAGAATCAAACAACACACCTCCTGCCATACGCCAGGGCCGACTAAATAATTTAAATAATTTAGTCAATACATCCGGGTCTGCTATTGCTGACCATCTTATAAATAGCGCCGAATGTGCGTCGACGTACACTAGTGACTGGTTTTCTGTCATAAGTAGATCGCATTCTCTATTCCACCTTAAAGTCCTGGAAGCCATATATATCAAGTCAATCAAACACTCCCTTTGTAAACAAAAATAATGGCTGTTAGGACTTAATGTGATCAACTTGTGACTCTCCTCCCCATATTTTTTTTTAATAATTTTTTTTTTCTCCTAAACTTGTCACTAGTTTTCATTATACTTTTTTAGGTTATAGTCGTATTTAAATATATTAATTAATACATCCACAGATATGTATGTTTCATGGTCACTATCAATCACTTGTGTGGTTATATATATATATATATATATATATATATATATATATATATATATATATATATATATATATATATATAATTAATTTTTACGTATATATATATATATATATAATTAATTTTTACATATATATATATGTATATATATATATAATTAATTTTTACATATATATATATGTATATATATATATAATTAATTTTTACGTATATATATATGTATATATATATAATTAATTTTTACGTATATATATATGTATATATATATAATAATTTTTTACGTATATATATATATATATATATATATATATATATATGTATATATATAATTAATTTTTACGTATATATATGTATATATATTAATTAATTTTTACGTATATATATGTATATATATTAATTAATTTTTACGTATATATATATGTATGTATATTACTTAATTTTTACGTATATATATATATATATATATATATATATATATATATATATTATGTATGGGTGTTGTATTATTTGCAATATTCATGATGCTTCTCAAAGTCAGTGATAGAACGTGTAGTATCTTAGTTTGAAGATGCATACAATATCAATGAAGCATACACTGTAGAAAAACAGACATTTCTAGTATTTTTCATTTTTTATCGTCTAATAGCATTTTAATAGATTTCCCATTGCTTTTAATTTGCGCTTTAAACGCCTTTTTATTACGATCTCTTGTATCCATTAATTCAATCTTTAAAGAAATGTGCTTTGCCTCGATTGAAAATGACGAAAGACAATGTATTCCGACCCCATGAATTGTATTTTCTAGTCAAGCTTGTGATTTCCTCAGACCGCTGGTTTTTGGAATTCCCTCTTTGTCTCCTGTTTCTCCGACCGTAAAAACATGCAGAAATTTAAATGTAATGAGAAAAAAAATCTTACTACTCACCCCCCCCTACAAAATCCCCTCACCCTTCTCCAAAAATCTGACTCCTATAAAAGTAGTCACTCACGCCTCAGTGATGCTATGCCTTCTTTGGGGTGAATGAAAGAACAATAAAAAGTAGTTACAAGAAACTCATCAGGGAATCATCAGGCATTTCGGCATATTTGTCCCTCAGGAATGAAATACAAATGTTTTAAGTGCAGTTTATCTGAAATAAGTATGTTTTCTACTAATACAAATCTCTATTGAAATATAGAGCACTGTTGAAGTAAATGCAGAAACAAAAGATATTTACTTAATATATCACTTTAAAATATAAGTGTTGTTATAAAATAGTAATCAGTGTGTTTGTATGTTGGTGTGTTTTTATACATAAAATTATTTTTTTTAACTATACTACATAATTAAGGAGTCTGATGGGAGAGTATATGTCTTTTAGGAACGCTTTGCCATCTTTTGCAAAGCAAGAGAGCCACAGATAAGGCAACGTAACTCATCTCTGTTTGTCGTCTGACGCCAATATCTTTGGAAGCAAGCTACCTCATTAAATTCAAAATCGTCATCTGTCGAGTATCTTTAGATTTATGTGCTAAAATATTGTATAGGTTGTTCCGAAAGTCTTGTTACCATGACTAAAAATAGTGTCAGAAAATATTGCTATGCGTACAAAAAAAGTAATAGCAATAGAGCTGCAATCATCAATGCACAGGTTCGCAAAACGTCGCATTATTTTTTGCCACGAAAATGATGGTGTTCATACACACCTTCTCGATGGGTGGCAATATCAATGAAACTGAATAAACTAAATCCATTACATGTTCCTTTATTACTGTACTACTTGTTCGTTTTCTTTCTCGAGTTTAAAAAAATTTTGTTTACTGTTCTTAAAGTGAATAAACTAAATCCATTACATGTTCCTTTATTACTGTACTACTTGTTCGTTTTCTTTCTCGAGTTTAAAAAAATTTTGTTTACTGTTCTTAAAGTGAATGAACTAAATCCATTACATGTTCCTTTATTACTGTACTACTTGTTCGTTTTCTTTCTCGAGTTTTTTTAAATTTTGTTTACTGTTCTTAAAGTGAATAAACTAAATCCATTACATGTTCCTTTATTACTGTACTACTTGTTCGTTTTTTTCTCGAGTATTTTTTTGAATTTTGTTTACTGTTCTTAAAGTGAATAAACTAAATCCATTACATGTTCCTTTATTACTGTACTACTTGTTCGTTTTCTTTCTCGAGTTTTTTTAAATTTTGTTTACTGTTCTTAAAGTGAATAAACTAAATCCATTACATGTTCCTTTATTACTGTACTACTTGTTCGTTTTCTTTCTCGAGTTTTTTTAAATTTTGTTTACTGTTCTTAAAGTGAATAAACTAAATCCATTACATGTTCCTTTATTACTGTACTACTTGTTCGTTTTCTTTCTCGAGTTTTTTTAAATTTTGTTTACTGTTCTTAAAGTGAATGAACTAAATCCATTACATGTTCCTTTATTACTGTACTACTTGTTCGTTTTCTTTCTCGAGTTTTTTTAAATTTTGTTTACTGTTCTTAAAGTGAATAAACTAAATCCATTACATGTTCCTTTATTACTGTACTACTTGTTCGTTTTTTTCTCGAGTATTTTTTTGAATTTTGTTTACTGTTCTTAAAGTGAATAAACTAAATCCATTACATGTTCCTTTATTACTGTACTACTTGTTCGTTTTCTTTCTCGAGTTTTTTTAAATTTTGTTTACTGTTCTTAAAGTGAATAAACTAAATCCATTACATGTTCCTTTATTACTGTACTACTTGTTCGTTTTCTTTCTCGAGTTTTTTTAAATTTTGTTTACTGTTCTTAAAGTGAATAAACTAAATCCATTACATGTTCCTTTATTACTGTACTACTTGTTCGTTTTCTTTCTCGAGTTTTTTTAAATTTTGTTTACTGTTCTTAAAGTGAATGAACTAAATCCATTACATGTTCCTTTATTACTGTACTACTTGTTCGTTTTCTTTCTCGAGTTTTTTTAAATTTTGTTTACTGTTCTTAAAGTGAATAAACTAAATCCATTACATGTTCCTTTATTACTGTACTACTTGTTCGTTTTTTTCTCGAGTATTTTTTTGAATTTTGTTTACTGTTCTTAAAGTGAATAAACTAAATCCATTACATGTTCCTTTATTACTGTACTACTTGTTCGTTTTCTTTCTCGAGTTTTTTTAAATTTTGTTTACTGTTCTTAAAGTGAATAAACTAAATCCATTACATGTTCCTTTATTACTGTACTACTTGTTCGTTTTCTTTCTCGAGTTTTTTTAAATTTTGTTTACTGTTCTTAAAGTGAATAAACTAAATCCATTACATGTTCCTTTATTACTGTACTACTTGTTCGTTTTTTTCTCGAGTATTTTTTTGAATTTTGTTTACTGTTCTTAAAGTGAATAAACTAAATCCATTACATGTTCCTTTATTACTGTACTACTTGTTCGTTTTCTTTCTCGAGTTTTAAAAAATTTTGTTTACTGTTCTTAAAGTGAATAAACTAAATCCATTACATGTTCCTTTATTACTGTACTACTTGTTCGTTTTCTTTCTCGAGTTTTTTTTTTAATTTTGTTTTACTGTTCTTAAAGTGAATAAACTGAATCTAAGGGAGGTGACCATGATAACGTGGATAACTATGTGGACTGATGACCAGGTTGTGCCATGTTTGAATCCAATCAGTTTCATAGTATCACTATAACGTAACACCATTTACTTCGTCCTTCTTGTAATTAACAAAGTCTACAAATAACCGGAAAAGGTTATGCCAACTACAGAATCAACGAAATTTATCTTTTTCTGAGAAATATTTCTTATTGTAACCGTTTTGTAATCAAAAGTTGCAAATAACTGAAACCACTTCATCTTGAGTATAATTTAAACCTTCTTTAGTGTATGCCGATTTACCTCTAGCTCCTATTACGTACGCGATTTATTTCACTCTAACTTACGTGTGTCTTTAAATCAATGCGTTTATTCAAAAAGAAATCAATTTCCACACCGCTCTGCTGTCTGCCCCCCTTCCACCTTCTTTTCTCCCGTGTATAGATTATAGTAGTACTGCTATTCCTACTATTTTGCTTGAGAGGAATTATTTTCAAATGCTCCAATAAAAAAGAACAATATTTAAAATTGCGTTTTTACAATTATTTACAAGTCAGTTAGGTCTCTTTTCCCCTTATATTTTCATGCTTTTCCGAACACATTACGAATTTTCTTGTAGATTTGAGATAGTTTGCCTTTCTCGGCGACCAAAGATTTCACGAAAGGTTTTTCTTTAAGCCTTAATCATTATATTTGTCTTTCCGCCATTTTGAATTGCTTAAAAACAAATATCTTCAAGAGATTAAAAAAATGTACGCTAAATAACCAAATTCCAAAGAATGCGGAGTCTAGAGTCATGCAAAGATTCCTATTTATTAAATGAGCATTGCGGCTCGAAAAAGAATGATATAGAAACACAGAATGGCAGAAATAATAAAGGGCAGATAGGAACAAGAAAAAAGAAAAAAAAAGAAAAGAAAGGTAGAAAAACTGAAATAAAAAATACGGAATGAAAGAAAAAAAGAAGGAAAGAAAGAATAAAAGAAGATAAATATGATGGTAAATAATGGAATGTAACCTTTAACAGAAAAAGAAAAAACAACATTGTAAAAAATATAAATAACTAAATATTGTTTTATCTCAAAGCAAATGGCTATAAGATCGAAGTAAAAACAATCAAATAACAGATATAATGAACTGCACTAGCTTTGACCGACTGATATGCTTCTTCGATTGAAATCTTCTTGTAAAATGTCAAAAATGGCAATGGCTTCGATAAGAACAGAATATTTGGTCTGGCTATGACTCAGTTATCATCAAATAATGGCGCCACTTAAGACAATATAAAACTAATATAAATATTGCGCAATCAGAATATGTAATCTCTAATATAATAATAACCGCTGTGTTTCTATTTTAATATTATATATATATATGGAAATTTAAAAAGAAAACGAAAAAATGGTATTTCTGCATTCATCAACGTTTCGTCTTTATTGTAAGACATCCCCAGGATGATTTTTTTAAAAGAACATCACACCAGTACAAAATGATTTGGCAGCCGGCTCAGATCCAGCGACTGTTTTTGAGCAAAAAATCAATATATGCGATACAAATAGATGATGACAGTGGTAAGAAACGTTTGGAATATAAAATTAATAGGAAGTAAGAGAAGTGTTACAATAAATACGGAAGGAGTGGGAGGCAAACATGGTCGTGGCTAGAATTTATCTAAATTATGAAGGGAGAATCTTTTTAATTTAGCCTTATATATATATATATATATATATATATATATATATATATATATATATATATAAAAGGAGATTGTAGTTTGCTTGAACCATTGCTGGTAAATATAAGTGCAGATTTGTAGTCCGAGGCTGTAGCAATGCGATGTAGTTGCCGGAAGATGGAAAAAGTGAACAGAAATAAACGATGAGAGAAAACGAAACTCAAAACGATTTATTAATAATTTCACGAAAAAACTGATTAAATACCAGAATAGTAAATACTGTCTGGTAAATAAAAAGTTCGGCAAAAGGTAATCTTAAATTTTCGAAAGAAAAACTTTCATTTTCAAAAGACAACAATAGAAGACCGAGAGGGTCGAAATAAACGGGGAAACCCAGTGTGAAACCATTGAAACACCGCAGCAGACGATTGGGAATAGGAACGCAGAAAATGTCAAAATTTAATTAAATAATTATTCAACTAAAGTTAACATATTATTAACATTTGTTTATTTATATACTAATTATTATAATGTTATTATATTTTATTTGATATGATTTATTAATTTTTTTTCTCTTTTTTCTTTATTCAATTCTAAATTTAAATTTACGTGTGGGCCGTTATTATTATAATATGTGCAACCAAAGGGGGGTAACTTAGAAAAAAATATGTTTAGAAATGAGATTTGAAATTTGGAAAGGAATTTAAATCAATTGTGGAATGGATCAATGTCAAGGAGGTAGGAAGGACCCGTTGGAACGGGGGAAGGGGGGGGGGAATAAGAAGAAACGTTGGAGAAGGGGGGATTAAGGGACAAAAATACATACACACATATACATATACAATCCCGTCTAGGGTCACTAATAGCAATTAACGGTAAAGACCATAAAATAAGTGATATATATTCAAACGTAAAGAGACGAAATTCGTTTTTTTTTCAATAGATTATCTCCATATCGTAAAACGAAAATACAATTAACTAAAAATATCTCCGTTAAGAATTTTTTTTTTAAAGTGTAAACATTTAAATGATTATTTTAATGATTTTTCTTTTAGCTTTAAGATAATTCGCTTACTTTAAATAATTCGAATTCGTTGTTATTCCTTAAATCCATTTGCCGTGGTACACGTGTATGTAAGCAACGCTGTTTCGTTAGTAAAAAACACCGCGCTAGCATTTTTGTATTACTTGACCTCATATTACAAAAGTTATCTTCAACATTTTTTTCAAAACAAACATTCTAAATATGACTATATTTTAAACTAGTTTTCCTTTAAAAAAAACTTCCCACCAGCAATATATATCCACACTAGCAACACCGGGAGGATATCGCTAGAATATATATATATATATATATATATATATATATATATATATATATATATATATATATATATATAAAATGTAGTAACACGAAATTACATAATCATCGATGCAATAATTTATTTCAACCTTGTGGTATTTTCAAGCATCCGATTTAGACTATTACATTTTTAAAAGTTTCAAAAATGTAATAGTCTAAATCGGATGCTTGAAAATACCACAAGGTTGAAATAAATTATTGCATCGATGATTATGTAATTTCGTGTTACTACATTTTATTTTATTCTTGCTCTGTTTATTACATTGAGCTCTCATACCCGGATTGCCTCCTGGAACTATTTCATTATAACACATGTATATATATATATATATATATATATATATATATATATATATATGAAACCTATCAGACCCACCTGAATCGAATTGAATCTGTCCCAGGCACGACATCCTATAGCAAAGTGTTCGCCTTTACCCCCGGAATCTATCTTCTCCAAACTGTCTACCTATGTTTTCCCTACTCTATTCCCGAATCCTATCAACTACTCAAAAGACCCTTCTCAAACTGTCCTGGTTACGGTACATAGATGCATCCAGTAATGAAGCCCTAATTTGGGAGCTTTGAAAAATGTGACGTAAGCTCTTAGTTATTATTTACCTTCTCTCCATGAGATTAGACAAAAGGTCAGGTTTTGAAATGCCAACACACTAGAAGACGTGCACTCTGGCCTACAAAATGCCCGGGCAGCCCATTAAGGCGGATTAGCAATATACTATCCCCATTCTCAAATAGAGATGGTAAATCTTCGTAGTGTAGACCATTCCTTATTTATCATTACTCCCAGGTCCACTCTAACCCGGAGTGTCAGTACTTGTCAGGATCCCATCCATGGGTGAAATAGAAACTCTTTTTATAAACTATTTGTTTACAAAATATATGTCTAAAAACAAATAAATCTATAAATTGATCGTATGCACAATATTTGTACGGTTTCAGCATGATATATGTTGCGTTGTTTTGTCGTCATGAGGTGTGTATAATATCATAAACACTTGTTAGGACCAACGCGGGTGTTGGCCTCCTTCTCTGCCCTCGAGCAGTTTTTTTTCAACGGAGGAGCTATTTTCATTAGAAAAATTCATAGAATTCAGTTACCGTCAATCTATACATATGTATAAAAGAAAAACTTTATTTATGCAAACATTGGCTAAACATTAAGACACGATTCAACCGCAACTTTGATAAGCTTGATTTCTTGAGGCTGAAAAAATAGGTGTCTGCTATTTACATTTTCATATTTAAGAAATACAATGTAAAGAGCAGACACTTGTCAAAGCTGCGATTAAATCATGTCTTGATAAGTAGCCTAATGTTTGTATTAAAAAAACTGTTATCATATATAAATAGCTCTATTTATTATTGAGCAATATTATATAAACACAGTAAATATACCCCGTAATTTAACCTGTGGATACTAACCTTACTTGAATCACCCTATATATATATATATATATATATATATATATATGGAAAATGAAAAAGGAAAAACCAAAGATGTTTGTTTTGTTTTTTTTATGTGCTCATCAATGTTTCGTCTTTATTTGTAAGACTTCCTCAAGATGATAATTTTTTTTTAAATATCATGCAAGTATATAGAAATATTGGGTTGACATGATGGGTTGATGAGAAGAAGTAGTAGCTACTACTGTGAGCGCAGGACCAAGGTACGGGCTGAGAGAAGTCGGTGGCAGGGAGTGAAATGAATGTGGGTGGCTGTGACTTAAAAATGGGAGGGGTAGAAGTGTTAGTGAATTTGTCATAAGGTGGGAGAGAGGGAAGGGGGTGTTGAGGTTTTTGTTGTGGTGAGGTGTAGCATGGATTTTGAGGTGCTGGGGAAAGAGGAGGGGAAGGGGAAGGCTCTGTGTTTTTGGTGTGTAGGTAGTGTCATAGTTTTAGAAAAAGATTTGAAGAAATGAAGATGATTTGAAAGTTGGTGGGGTGGGTGGGTAAGAGTGTGAAAGAAGAAGTCGAAAGGGTGAGATGGGTGAGGGGGGATTTTGTTTTGGTTAGGTGTGAAATTTTTGGAGAGTAGGAGTATTTGACCAGCTGGCTATGTCAGGAGTGTGTGAATATTAGTAAGTTAGAATGAAAGTGTTGAAAGGTGCTGAGAATATGACAATGAGGGAAAAGAAAGAGAAAAAGAAAGAGAAGGAGAAAAGTGATATTTATTTTTGTGAGAAATAGGTGAAATGTAGTGTTGTGCAGGCAGTATTGATGGTTTTAAATTAAATTGAGGGCAAAAGAAGTTTAAATATCTAAATATTTGTGAGGGTATCTAGATTGTGTTCCATGGTGAGACTGTTATTTGTGGTTAAGTGGTTTTGATTCGTGGTGAATAAAAATGTATATGGGGAGGGGTTTGTGCGTGAGTGTGTATGCGGGGACTTATATATAAGTACAATTGAGGACAAAGAGAAGAAAGGTTAGCCATGATCTAGGTTCAGTTTTTGTTCGGTCAGGATAATTTTGCTTATTAAGGGGGATAGATTGTAGAAGCCATTTCGTTGTCTGATGGTGTTGGAGGCTGTGATTAGTGCAGTTTCCAGTAGTCTTCGCCGAGCTTTGTTATAAATGTATTTGGTGGTTTTGGCCTGTTCAAATTTGAAAGCATGATCGTGCTCTAATACATGGGAGAAAAGTGCACTGAGAGAGTTATTGTTTTTTATGTCCCTTTTGTGTTCGCTCAATCTCTTTTTCAATTCACGTTGTGTTTCTCCCACGTAAATTTGATGACAGTTGTTGCATGGGACAGTATATAAGCCGGCATGGGATGTGGGTTTTTTTTGGAAATGTCTTGCTGTGTTTAATGTTTGTTTTATGGTTTGTGATGTGGTTTGTACTGTTGGAATGCCTAGTTTGTTAAGTGTGTTGCATATGGATGTGTTATTGGAATGTGCGGGTAAGAGAAGGGGTCTATCTATGAGACAGGTGTTTGGTGTTTTATTTTTTTTGTGTGTTGTTTTTGGAGAATATTTTAAAGGCTTTCTTCTTGGCATTTAATATAAAATGTGTGGGGTATTGCAGTGTTTTTAAGGAATTAATGATGTGTTTTATTTCTTCATCTATCATTAATTCCTTAAAAACCACTGCAATACCCCACACATGTTATATTAAATGCCAAGAAGAAAGCTTTCCAAATATTCTCCAAAAACAACATCGGATTAGCCTAATCCTTCCTTTCTCATATATGACAATGAAAATGGTAAACCGCTGTTCCTTTAACGCAAACTTATTTGCTACGGTTGTCGAAAGCGGTGGAGAGTACTAGCAATCTAAGGAGACACGTTGTCACCCAGAATACAGGGAACATTCATGTTTTTGCTAGTAAGCGGTCAATGATAATGATTTGTATGACAACTCCTAGTCATTCAATAATAATAATAATAATAATAATAATAATAATAATAATAATAATAATAATAATAATGATACTACAAAGGACGGTAATGATCAAAACATCTGCAATCTTCGAATACGGAAACCAACCCGCATAAGCTACGAATGGCAACCAGTAATGTGGAAGTTACAATAAGAAGAACACAGAACCACAGGAAGAACACCACCGCACGAACCAAGGAACAGAAACTGCAAAGATATCAAAAGCAGCCATTCCCCTTCAAAAAATTAACGCCGGTCTCGGCTGACACCACACAAAATAGTCGTAGAGGGTCAAATACGATGAGAAGGCCAAGGAGGGACAGCACTAACCAGATCTCCATGAAATGTTAGAAAACACTCTAAATTAGTGTCATATACATATAGTTTAAATTTTATTAAAATCAGATATACGTATTTAAGGTTTTAAGAAGACTCTGTCCTCATGGTCACTTAGAGGTTGGATAACGTGGATATAATACGCATAGAGGATAAAGTACAGATTTGAGACCATTTGTTTGTCTTTCTCGGGCATTTTATACATATGATATAAATTTCATGAAAATAGGATTTATTTGAAGTTTTAAAAGAAGTTCGGGTTCCATAGCTTCTTTAGGTTAGGAGAGCACGAAGAGATTCGAAACTATTTGCATTGTCTTCCCAAAAGATTTTATACATATGATTTAAATTTCATAAGAATACGATATATTTGAAGTTTAAAATGGGTTATACCAACATAGCCCTACTTAGAGCCGCACTTAGTGTTTCCGAAACACTTGAATTATATTCCCCGGTAAATTTTACATAAGAATACACTGTTAGATGTTATGTAGATTCTCTAAATTGTCTATCAATAATGAACACACACATACATAGAGACAATCGGTGTTATTAATGTATAGAAGAGTTATTCATCAAATCCAGATTACTTTTCTAATTAAATGTTGATATTCTTACGAACAAAATAAAAAAAATAGTCTTTCTCTGCTCGCCTCTATCTCCTTTATTCTTACACTTTCCATGTACGGGTTAAGTAGAATTACTACTTGTGATGATATTCCCCTTTCTTTATAATATACTATACAGTCATGTTATTCTTCCCGTTCTTTTATTACCTCTGACTCTTCACAAACACAGAGAGACAAAGTTACGAAAGCGAGAGTAATAGACACCGTATAAAATACGAGAGGAGTCAAACAAAATACAGTGAGAGAAAGTGAGAGTGATAGATGATAGAAACGCAGTAAGAGATTGCGCCACTGATGAGTTCATTGAAAATTGCGGCTAATTCGTAGGGTTTTTTTTTTAATATAACTCAATTCAAAAACTGAGGAATATTCTAGCATGTATTTTATGTGATTAAAATATAAAGCCTTGGGGAAAAAATGTGATTTACTCAGCTTTAGTAGCATAATAGATATAGGTGTACGTATATATATATATATATATATATATATATATATATATATATATATATATGTGTGTGTGTGTATGTGCATGTATTTTCCATGAACACGTGCATGAATCTATTCATAAGCAATGCATATGTTATATCGGTCCTTGTATTCACCAATTGCAGTGAAATAAATTCGCTTGGCGCGCGGGATAGATCGGTAATATGGAAAATAAAAGAGTTAACCCCCTCTCAAAGAGCGGGGTTGCAGATTGCATCATGGCCGCTAGTGGGTTGCCTTCTTCTAAGGTCCAGTTCTACTTTCAGACCTGCCGGTTGAAAGTGAATTTTGGCCATTTGACAAAGTGAATTAAGTGCTCCGAAAACAGCACGTTGAGATAAGACGAGAGGCCATCACTACCAGATCGCCCTTCTATGCAAATTCTGATATCAGCCGTTTGAATCGGTCAGGAACATTTGTGAATTTTTATTTGTTTAGCTCATATTTGAAACTGGCACAAGATAGGATATAGTTACGTTGAAGAATCGAAAAAGCGAATATATATATATATATATATATATATATATATATATATTTAATATTTGGAACAGATATAAATGAATATATAATAAATGTGTTCATTTAGAAACTATAATATATATATATATATATATATATATATATATATATATATGCAAGTTACTATCTTGGTGATTTGTTGAAGACTGTTAAGACAGCTGACTATGTTGTCTGTCTGAATTGACATAAATAGGGTGTATTTTTCTACTTGTTGCATCAGGGTTGGAATTGACATCATCGGTCAGAACGTTCGGATTTGAGTTGAAAGTGACTCGTGTCCCGGGATCTAATCATGCAGCCGATTTGATCAGTAATCTCCAGACTGTATATTGCGTTATGATGAAACGTATAGGTACATGAATATTAATTAAATATTTATTATTAAATTATTATATCGAGAGAGTTTTGATCACGGCTTGAGGCATATGCTTGTCTAGCTACACTGAAGAGTTGTGATATATATATATATATATATATATATATATATATATATATATATATATATATATATCACCAATTAAAAGTATAAGGCCCCCTTCAAAAATATTTATTTCTCATCCATTTCGCTTTTATGTTACAAATTTGGTCGATGACTTTAATGCGTGCTATATCTACCGTATTTGTTTCTTAGAGATTTTATTTTTATTTTGTCATCTTTCATTAATTCTATAATTCATTTAACTTCTGTTGTTTTTTCTTTAGTGAGTCGTGTATTATTGTAGTCGCTGGTTTATTTGGTTTTCAGTGTTTATATTGTGTTCTACATATTCAGTGTTTATGTCATTATTATTTTTTCGGTAAAAGTTTTTTTAATATAAAAAGAATTGTCTCCCTTACAACAAATAATGTATTTCTTTTACTGTATAAGTTTAAAAATTGGACAAATAAATAAAACTTAAAACTAAAATTACTTCACTGCATCGCGTGTACAGCCAGATATGTAAAGCTAGTACACCCACACACACACCTCACAGACACACGCACATTATATATATATATATATATATATATATATATATATATATATAATTATCAATATTTGTATTTATCTACATACGTATACGTATCATCATTTCGGGTATCGTCATTGTAAAGAAGATTATTCATATTAGTCGCCTGACTTGAACTCCGGAACACGAGTCATGGTTCAAACTCAAATTCCTACGCCATAGCACACACGGCCGTCATCAACAACCCGGTAAATCAGAGAGAGAGATTAATTATATTTAAAGGCAGCCGTCGTCAAAGTGTTCTATTACTGAAAGAGAGTGTTTGTAGGTTTGTTAGTCAATAGGTTTTTATCGTGTGAAACTACGGTGTTCATAAGATAGTGCTCACTAACAAGTAGATATGTTTTTTAGCATACATTTTTATTTATTAAAACATTTTCAGCGACATATAAGCATACACGTTGCACCTCCAGTCGTATTAAAATTTAACAAACAGAGCATATATAAATAAAAAATATCACGTTTATTTTTAGTGACCAAGTTCTTATATATTTTTTATTTTTTCCCAAAAGTTCCGGTGCATTTTTGGAAGCGATTTCTGAGGAGCAGCATATATTAGAGATCATGAATTGAGATATACTATTTTGGTTGTATAACTATGCGTGAAACGTACCGTAAAAATGCACCGAATTTTTTAGTTTGGGAAAAAAGAATTAATCACTGGAATTTAGTGTAATATTGGTTATATATATAACATAGATCTTATGTAAACTTAATTACATGATCATATATTTGAGATCCACTAATTCAAAATAACAACAGTATGTGTACGATCGTTTCGGAGAGGATATATATCTATTAATATCGGTGGTCTTCATCAACACAGGGTATAGACACCAATTTTAAAAGCATGAACACAACATCAAGGCTATTCAGTTAACTCTCCAAATTATACAGCAAATTAGAAACAATTAGGGGAGTACTGGTATGGATACATAAACTCAGTACACACTGGATATATATATATATATATATATATATATATATATATATATATATATATATATATATAAGAGGATTTAATGAATTCGAACATTCCAATTGTTCCAAGAATTAGAACATCAAGTCTAGTATGGCGTACGGTCGTTTCCAAAACATTCTGGAAATACTTTACTATATTTTATTTTTTTATTTTTTAAAAATTAACAAAGCTACTCCAAAACGCGTTTCATCAGCGCCTTTAGCACCACGTCTTACAGAAATTCAACG
>OY744536.1:45763185-45765685 GCA_963556195.1 Sepiola atlantica | reverse complement strand
GGGAACGAAAATAGGATGTTCGAATAGAAAAATAAGTAAGCAAGCAAGAAGTAACAAATTGACAAAAGAAAAGAAAGAAGGAACTTAGGTAGGGAGAAAATGAAATAAAGAAGGAACATAGTAAAGTAGAAAAGGTAAATGTAGGAACTAGCAAACAAAAGAAAAGAATGACGTAACTAACGAACAGACAAAAATATGTTGTCGTCATCGTCGGCTTCCACTCCTGTCCGAGTATCAAGTTCTGTCGTCTATGTTGATGAGTGATGTGTCTTTGAAGGCCCAGTCTATGGTGGAAGAGCCGCGGACAGTGTTTACAGAGAAGGGTAGGGGCCGTACGATGTTCCTCATGCCGTTCTCTTCTTCTCCTTCGTATTGCCTCTTTATGTTCCCTCCTCCCTTGCTCAAATCCGCGATTGCTTAGACGTGTTGTTTTTCTCCACGTGTCCTGTTCCCTGACAGTTTGTTCTGATGACGTGTTTGTAGTGTCGTGCCCTTTGTGCATTTGGAAACGGCAACAATGTTTACACCACGGATACAAGTTGTATCCTTATTACCTTCCTTACATTAGTCATTCTGTAATTATCTCCCTTGTATATTTCTCATGCTATATAAATAAATGCTTACGTGGATCGACCTCTTACGAAGGAAGCGATGGGAGCGCACACATCGACTGTTTGTCTCTCTTATTTATTTCTGTGTTCCTATTTGAATTGTTATGTATGTGAAGCCGTTACCCCGCGAGCCGGACACTAATGGAAACACAATAACAACCGACAAAGCACAAACGCTACAGGTTTTATGTTGGTTAAGGCCAGGGTGCACTTCAGCTGGTCTTTATAGCGTATTTTAGGGGTTCCTCGTAGTCTGATCCCGTTGGCAAACTCGACATAGAACATTTTCTTAGGGAGCCTGAATGGATCCATTCTGTGGCCGTGGCCTGCCAAGCGGATGCGATGGTGAATGATGGTAGCCTCAACGCTTGTCACTGAGGCTTGATGAAAAATGTCGGCGTTACGTGTGTGGCTCGCATTGGATCTCTGGTAGGACGTCTTCTGCGAAGATGAGGAGGCGGTCAAAAGAGTACGGAGAAAGATCTTATTGAGATGCTTACTAGTGATATTCCCTGGTAGTTATTACAAGTCTCACGGCCCCCCTGTCTGTAAATTGTTACAAAAATATGACAGAGGGACTAAGTAACAAACAAGATAAAGGAAAGAAAGAGCTAAGAAACGGACAAATGAAAAGAAAGAAGCACAAACCACGGACACAAGAATAGAAAGAATAAACTACTTGTATAGGTAAAAGAGGTATCTACTCCTGTGTTGAAAGAGTAGACGGGAGTTATCTCGCCCTTATTATTATATAACAATCTGTTGAAGCGGCCATTTGCTTTTTAGTAGTAAACAGTGACGGACGTTGGAAGGGACATCTTCCATACTCTACATGGCGCTACGAACAGGATTAAAAATACTGTAAACGTGGATTTTTTAAGCACTACGTCGGACATTTGATAGCAGGACTTAGCAACGTAGAACACCGGAGGTAGCGTCACTTGACACTTTGGATAGAAGTTCACACGGTTGGTCTGTCTGGAGGCAACAGACAAGTCAACTACTCACTTCTACAATGTCACACCCTCTCTTACGTTATCCAACGTACAAAAGTCAAACCAAGAACAGCACTACCAGGGGGCCATGGCCTCCCAACTCTACGATACACGAAACCTTGCAATGGATGTGGAGGGACTTCACATCCCAGGGGGTCAATGAACCGGAATGTTTGCCCGACAATTGAACTCAAATGCCACTTTTGTGTGCGCATGAAAAAAGTATGCACTAAACTTGTGGGTCCAAAACGGAAGCCACGAGTAAAATGTCAAGGAGTGGGAGTCGTTCATGTTCACCAACAGTGCTCCGGGTAGTTGTTCTGTTCGCAAGGACAGCAGGTACAACAAAACACAATCTAAAAACATGCCTCACTCCGAGTGAGATGGAGAACAATTTCAGATGAGCGTCCCAGAGCTACCGTTTCGGTGACAGTGGAAGTCACCATGATGCTTGAAACTCATGAAAGAGTTGGACGAATACCAAAGAAACCGGTGAGCCAGCATAGTCATCGCATCCCAGCCTTTGCAGACACAGGGGCGCAGACTTGTTCGTGTGGACCTGGGATTCAGAAACTCCTTGGGTACCCAGATGGGTACCTCGTGTCAACTACCCATCGGATACGGGGTATAAAAGACAACCTATTACATATCAGAAGTGTTTTGTTTCTATGCATAAAAGTGGGAACAAAAAGGACACGACAGGCAGTATATGTATCAGACAATACATCGGAATTTTATTTGTCACAAACTGCCTTGAAGGATCTGGGTTTGTTGCCTTACAATTTCCCTACTTCATTGTTGCAGAATAGCTCGTTAAGGGACATAAAGGAAATTGCCCCATGTTGATGCGCGCAGAACGTCTGTCCCGATGAAACCAGAAACCATCCCATTCAA
>OY744536.1:45673185-45755685 GCA_963556195.1 Sepiola atlantica | reverse complement strand
GATGTTTAATTGTTTGGCGATTACAAATTGTACTCGTTTTCTTAGGTTGAATAGCAGACTTGCAAAAATGAGATCTTTTATACCGGCCAAATAAAAAACATAATTCCAACCCAACACCACAAACCTTCTGTTCCCGAGAACCACCGAAAACCAACCGAATTTCAAACGTCTAACTCTTACTGCCTGCCTCGCCCTCCGGATGGCCCGCACTGACTTCCCTCTTAATGAACATAGACTGAAATATATGTTCTTTTGACTGGAATCTTAGACTCTGGTCTTTCTCAGTGATCACCATTCGACCACCCAGAAGCTGACTACTAGAGGTATCCACTAGAGATAATATCCAGCTAATGTCCACTCAAAGGGTCCTATCTCTAGAAATCATACAGCGAGTTCTCTGTTTAGACAGTCATTAAACTGGGCAGTCACTAAATGAGCCATAAAAACAGCAGAGAACCTCAAACATTATTCTCTGAAATGGAGCAAAATTAAAAAATCAGAGATATTTTCAAATTTCTATGTACCCCCTTTTCCTCAGGTCGAACATGTATCACCGGCAACATCTGCTATTCGAATGCACCACTAAAATATGCAGCCTAGTGCATGTTAACAATCTGTTCTGATACTAAACTTCATCTTTTCTGTCTTCTGTCAGTGAAGCCGATATCCTTCTTGATAGAAGCTTATCAAGATGGCCCCTTTTTGCCGAACCTGATTTACTTCACATTAAAAACCGATGTTGTTTCTAACTCAGTCTTCGTGTGGAGGCAAGTAAATACATACATATAAAATTTGTATCGCACCTCTCTGTGGTGGAGGATAAAAAACGTGACTGAACACAATCAGCTTATCTGACTTCCTTCCTACGTGTCATTTAGGACTTCCGCCCATGGTTCAACTATATCTCGTTCTACTTTTACTTTTCATGGAAGTTTACATTATCTTACGTAATTTAAACCTAATGTAGAAAATGTCCAATCTAACCTTATTTTTGACAAACTCGAATCTAAATATTCTTACATAATATCACTATTCTCAATTAATCATAAATGCTTTCATAATACATTCTGTTCTTTTTAGGTATGACATAATGAACTTCCAACAATTTGAAGGTGTAGGCGATGAGAACGCTACGTATGCTTACGTGAAAGTCGGTTCCTGGAACAACGGCGTCCTGGAAATGAATGACTCAACAATTTACTGGCCCGGTATTGGTCGAGACCCCGAGAGTATTGTGGAATCGGTATGCAGTAAACCCTGCAAAAAGGGTTATGTCAAGGTAAATTCCTCTGTTTATTGTACCTGTATTTGTACTTTTTTCGGAATGTTTCCGATACGGATGAATAATATTTTATTATTTAGATTAGTATCATCCTAGTTGTTATATTCCCAACGTTTCGTCCGATGTAACCCCTGATCTTCTTCAGAAAACATGCACCAGAAGAAGGCCGGAAGTTACACCGACCGAAACCTTATGAATATGACAAGTAAAATGAGACTTATCGTCTGAATAATGCAAACAACACAACTATTAATTTGTTCGGAAAATAGTGACCGATTTCACAAACAAACATTTATTGATTTCGCTCATCCGAGATAAATTTATCGAGCTTTTTCATCTTACTAATTTGCTTCAGATGTTTGAACACTGTTGAAATATTGATATCAAGTGCCTTAGACATTTATTTGACACTATGAGGTAGAATTTAGTCAAGTATAGATTTGAAACGTTCATTGTAAAGAGTGCCTGGGCTACCTCTATCTTCATCTTCAAGAATATCATCCTGTAATAGACAGAGACAATCCCCGCCCGACTTAAACGACACGAAATAGCATGTGCCGTGCATGAAATACTGGAAGGGAAAGTTGCATAGCGGCCAGGCGTACTAATAAAAAGAAAGGAATTGAGAATGAAGATAGAACGAACTGGAGAGTGGCATGGACGACGGTTTATTGGTTGAAGATTGTCCCGGATCTTTTTAGTGCTGTTTGTTGCTTTCTGAGTCAATCTTCTTCTTCTTCTTTTTCTTCTTCTTCTTCTTCTTCTTCTTCTTCTTCTTCTTCTTTGCGTTAGTCACGAACTATGGCAGAGTAACCAATAATAGATTTTTTACTCCACTTAGCACGATTACAGGCTTGGTCCTAGGGACAGCCGATTTTACGGAGATCATTGTGCAGGGCATTAACCTATCTCATCACCGACGTTCCCCTAGGTCGCTTCCCGGCGACTTCAAATTTAAAAGCGAGTTTCTCGACCGTGTGATCTTCGGCCCTTAATACATGCACTCGATTGGCGCGATGCCGTGGCCATTTTGGATGTCAGCTTCAAAGGATATCATTAACACTACGAAATTTCTGAAAACACTTTCGTACTAACTGATCACTTGTTGACCTTTTTCCGTTTGCTCTGTTTGCATTAGTGACTGATTGGGTATCATTAATACTGAGTCTAAACTCATACAATAAAAGTATACGCCTTTACCTTTTCTCATTTCATATTTGTTATTAAGGGTCTATATGCTTCAAAATTGCATTCTGAAAGAAATTATCGAAATGTTATTAACAGGTAAACATCATTGAGTAAGTAGAGGTGAGAAAGAGAGTGAAGTTTTACTTCTATTTCCCGAGTGACGTCGGTGAAGAGTTCCAATAAAGGAAGATAACTTATAACTAACTATTCGTATTATTATGGGCTTATATATTTCAAAATTTTATGCTGAAAGAAATTATAAGAAATTTATTAAAGAGTATACACCATGTATTAAGCAGAATGATACTACACTTTGGCTATGTGATAACGATAGTTTTTACGACGATAGAATTGTATTGATGGCGCCTTATTCCATTTTGGAACAATATACTTTGGAATGGATAAAAAATAATTTAGTACTTGTAAGGAATGAGCATCCAGCGGATTTAAGTTCTTACGGAGTCAGTTCCGAGTATTAATAGAGAATCCTGAGTCAGTTATGGAAATTGCCGAATCAGTTTACGATTTGAACGTCACCATTCTTTTAATTTTTTGAGAAGATTTTTCAACTTTATTTTGAGGAGATACAATTTTTAAAGTTAACCCTAACCTAAGGCTTCGCATGCTTACTCTTGTCTTCCTTTTAACATTTGTTTCGCAGCCTTGAGATCTTAAACTGCTTCGGTTATTTCCTGGACTGATTTGGGATTCTTTGTCTATACACGGAATTGACTCCATAAGAACTGAAATTCTCTCGGTGCTCGAGCTGCGAAAAATATAAGCATGCGAAGTGTTGGGTTAGGTTTAGGATTAGGTTTAGAGTTAAAGTAAAAAAAAAAAAAAATCCGTTCATCCCATAACAAAAAATAAAAAGAAAAGAAGTTTCAAATCGTGAACTGCTTCAGCAATTTCCGGGACTGGGTCGATATTCTCTGTTAATACTCGAAATTGCCTCTGTAATAAATAGAATCTTTAGCGATAAAATCACCTAGCAACATGATTTTTCTAAGGACATCATTTTTTGTTTTGTTTTACATGTTCTGTCTATCGGTATTCATTTTTGTTTAACATAGTGCACCCCAAACAAGGAAAGTTGTCACCGTAGACGTAAGTGGCTACTGAGAATTAGGGTGAAAGTTTTGGGAATCATCCTAAATTGGGAGCTGTGCAGCGAGATGCTTGTTCACATTAGTTTTTAATTTCTCTATATCGATATAGTCGGGGAAACAGCGAGCAGGGAGGGAGTTCCAAACGCCGGCACCATTTACGTGTACACCAAAGCAAAAGTGTAATCTCTGTACTCATGCCAGACGAACACGTAATAAGAATTAGTAGAGGAGGAAGAGAAAGAATGATCTATCGTCTATGATAAGGGACACACATAGACAGATCACGTAAGACCAACGGGGGTTTTGTATGTTTTTAGAGATCAAGTTGCTGGGTGATTTAAATGACGTTTAATTCACTACTGATTTGTATAACCGTGCCAAATTTTAATAGTCTCATGCTATACTCACTTCGTGGCAAATTAGCATGTAACTTGATCCCCCGTGTGTGTTCGGGGGGGGGGGGGTTCATTAATATTTAACATGCAGTTTAAGTTACGGTGTGTACATGGTCAACAACCTGTCATGACTGATCGATTGTCTTTTCGTGGAGATCGCTTCAATTCATCATGTTGAACTTGCAAACTCTATCTACATACACCTGTCTTTGTCATCCCTCTCTCCATATCTTGCTCCCTCTCTCTATCTCTCAACTTCCTTCCACCGCGTAAAGATGTGGCACAGGGCCGGAAGGTGGGGAGTATAGATCAGCGCACAAGAGGTGGTGCATCTTTCCCTCTAAGAATTGTCTGGGCAGATCCGTCGGCATTCTCCGGTGTGAATGACTCAGGAAGTAAGCTATAAACCAACTCCATTCTAAAGCAAGAAGGCCAGGCTTGGGCGGATAAACTACTATTACTTGAGCTGAACAAACATAATAGCACAGCCCGATAGAACAAAAGACCGCCGTCGTCACAATATCTCTGTATCTGTCGAACTGACTGTCGAGGACGGATCCTCGCCTGGTATGATTGGCGTAAGAATGGAGACGTCCTGTCTCTCTCTCTCTCTCTCTTTCTCTCTCTCTCTCTCTCTCTATCTATCTATCTATCTATCTATCTGTGTGTGTTGCTCTTCCTAAACTTCTGTCCTTGACTTCAACATCCTGTCTCTCACGACCAATCTTATATCGGTGCTATATAATATATTCTTAAACGGGGAATGATTAACTCTCGGGCAAACTTGACAGTAAGTTTTGTCTACCGCGCTTTGATTCAAATGTACATTAACTATGTTAGGTTGTTTGAATCAGGAAAAAGGCGATCACCAATAAACCAAATCCACTCCCGTAAGAGAAGGTAAGGCTTAAGATGATGGCCTTTTGAGATTGAACCGAAAAATGCCTGATTTAGATAAAAGGGTCGAGCTCTTCATGAAGCTGAGCCTAGAATTAGAATGTGCCATAGGTTTTCATGTTAGTATAAACAGAAGAGACAAAAAAAATCTTATTTAAGTTATTCCCACGACAAAAATATATGGCAGAAGTGTGTGGTGAGGACTAGTTCCGCTAATTGGGAACTCTGGAAGTATACAAAAATAGCCGTGAACGAACCCGTCGACATTCCCTGATAGGAGGGACTCAGGTGGCCAGCAATTAACCACAACCTCTTGAAGGAGGGCGTGATTCCCGGAAGGATTATCCTCTAGGTCGAAAGCGAATCATACCTTATTCCGATTTAAAAAAACTTGCTAAGAGGCAATACAGTCCCCAGGTTGTCATAACCCTTCATAATATGAAAAATTTAACTAGAAAAGCAACTTCATTTTTTTTAAAGGAGAGTAGAAAGTGGACCTTCGGTTTTCTTTCGGTAGTCTTGTAACTCTCGCTTCTCTTATTTTGTCATTTAGTCTTAACATTCCATGAAAAATGTTTCTGACAAATGGAGGAGATTTGCTGTTTTCTGGGTTGGAATCTATCCATATAACACTTATCGTTGGCTAGTTTTTGACCGTGAAGTAGTATGTGTTTAGCTTCTTACACCAAGTGGAGTCATGCGATGCATGGAGCGATTTCTATAAAAAGAAACGTTTTTTAAAAGTAAAATTTTACTATATCTTCCCCTTATCTTTCTCAGCCTGTCTGTCTGTCTGTCTCTCTGTCTGTCTCTCTCTCTCTCTCTCTCTCTCTCTCTCTCTCTCTCTTGTTTAATTTGGATTATTCGGACTACTGTTCTCATCTTGAGTGTTATTCTCACAACGTTTCGGCCGATGTAACCTCCGACCATTCTCAAGAAGTATCGTGTCGAACTCGGGAATATTTCTGTTGAAGTCGGGAACCTGCGCGAAATTTCGAACGGAACCTTTTATTTAATCCACGAGGGTAGCTTGCTGTCGTTCCGTCAGCCATGACCGAGTAGAAGTCTTACGTAATTCGTAATTCCTAGTATCGCCGGCACTGAGGATTGAACCTTCAACCTTCAGAAGACTGCAGCTGGAACTCAATTTTACTTAGTACTCATGGCACGGGTCCTTGAGGATTTCAATCTTTTCATAATTTCTTTTCTTTATTACGTTCGACTCTAAATACATATAGAGAGAAAAAAGACAGGTAAATAGAAACGATCTAAAACAAGAACGGGTTATCACACAACATACAGCGAGAGAGGAAGAAGGAGATATTATTTATATTAGTAGATATTCTACTTGTAATATATCTTCTGATATTCAATATTCATGTATGCATCTTATATAAACTTGTGGTAACATTTTATTTTTGTTTTTGTTTTATTAACAAAGACAGAACTGATACAACAAATAGAATCAATGAGCAAAAACAAAACAAAATAGGTAAACATTTAAAAAAATTAAATATGAAAGCAAAAACTATCTTCACTGAGAATTTCTATCGATTTACTATGATGTTAAATTAAACTAAATCCAGCATCTAATATGGCCATTGCGTGCCTCCATAGATTCGTGACTTCATACAAGAATCGATTTAAAAATGGGAGATAGTATATCACATTTTTAGCTGAAGTAGACATGCCCGCTGAATTAAAGCAAATCTGTATATACATATCCTACAATTATTTTTTTTTTAAATATTAAATTAATATCGTGGAATGGATACATAAAAAAAACAATTAAAGTCTTTATTCGATGTCGCTTGAGAGGATGGTACGAATTCATCTGAACAAGCGAAACCCGATGGAAATTACACGGTGCCTTCTATATCAATCTGTATAACTTACTGTTAATCACAATATTCTTTTTGAAATAAATGTTTGCTCGGGTCAATATTATAAGGAAGAAATTGACCTTTCTTCTCCCGTAAAAATAATTTTCATTGACAGCTAAATAGTATTTAAATAGATAAAACGAGCATGTCTTTTTATTTATTTATTAATTTAAAATTATAGCAATTCAAACCATAAATACTCTCATTCTTCTTACCGTAGGAATAATTGTCAGCTAAATATTCTTAAAATCAATAAAACGAATGTCATTTGTTAAATGTATTTATTCAAAGTAGTACTGTTTTAATCTTCTTTCGTGTGAATCAGATGATGCTGGTGTTGGCATTAGTTTCCCCGATGTTTTTCTAGTTAGAAATAGTTCTGGAAAGACATCGGGTACTTACGAAAAGGACTACGAGAAGGTTGCTAACATCCCTAAGTGAAAATGGTAATGTGGAACCGACTGGATTCGAACGTGTCGATATCCACTTAACCACCGTCACCTCCCACTGTTTTAATCGACGGGACGACATACATTGATTTTGAAACACCTCATTGTACCTTAGCGACATCAGATTAATCAGCAATCAATTGGGCGATCTCATTGTTTTTTTAATGTTTCTGAAAGATGCTAACGTATGTACGAGCATAAAGTGGCTTAGTGTATTATAATATATATGTTAAATTTGTATGCGTGTATAGAAAAGATATCGTCGGAGAAGAAACAGGTCAGAAGCCTTTAGCGTAGTTCGATCCTTATTGGCACGATACTCTATTTATTGAATTTTGTATTATTTTAATAACTACCTATATTCCCGTCGCTGGTCGCGTGACTGTCATACCCGCCGAAGATCCATTTTCAACACTCAATCCGATAGAGTAAATCCTATTATAGCGGTTCCAGGTCCTCCTCTTACGGGTTTAAGTATTGTTCGATGCAGTCTTAAGCAGTACGTCCTCCTAGATATTACCTTCTCTCTTTAAGGAGGGTGATTATTGCCGATTATATGAGGCGCACTTACGGGGAAATTTCAAAGGGTTTGTTCGTGGATACTTTTGCAGAGCAGGAATGCGCCTTCAGGAGGGCCAACTGTTTCGCCCGCTTCAGATCTTGTCATGTCTTCATGCGATGGTATGTATGTAAATATCGCTATTGTGGCGGCTACATGCTTTCTGTCGGGGTGAAATATGGTCCAACTTGATCCTAGGAGTTGTACCCGCCCATGAATTACCTCCTCACTCGTGGAGAAGTGTTGTTTCTTTTTCCCGATCGCATAAGGGGCCTCTACCCGTGAATACTGTCATGTCTGTTGATGACTATTCTTGCTAAAGCAGGTTGCGTCTTTGGGAGCGTTGGCCCTCCCATCCACCCTCAGACCTTGTGCCACATCTTCCTCTGGTGAGTAGGAAGTAAATGTCGCTACCATGCCGACTCCGAACTTTCTTCTGTCGGGATGAAGTATGGTTCAACACAGTCCTAATAGGTCATCCTCCTAGGCATTGCTTTCTCTCTCTGGGGAGATGGCAGGTGGCTTTACGTGCAAGCAGGGTTGAATGTTTACAGTCGCCCGGTTTTCAATTATGTGTATTTATACTTCTGTCAGTTTAAATGTTCCTCTTTTTATTTATACCGTATGCCTGTTTGTCAATTTCATGCTCTCTCTCTCTCTCTCTCTCTCTCTTCTCTCTCTCTCTCTCTCTCTCTCTCTCTCTCTCTCTCTCTCTCTCGGACACACATAAACACTGTTGTAATCTCTCTCTCTCTCTCTCTTAAACATATATTCAACATCTCTTATACTGACTATGCTTCCACCACTCTATCCGTAGATTTACCGACCAACTATCAGATCAAAGCCATCAAGTAATTGAAATCAATATATATTATATTTAAACGAAATTTCTCCTAATACAATTTGTTATTATTTAGGTTCCGTGTCCTTTATCTTTGATTGAACCGGAGTGCTTTCAGACGTTGTTATTACGTAATTGCCTTTATGTGTGATTAGAACAGAATGATACCGAGCAATATACTCCAATCCAATTACTGTTCAAGATACAGCGATCTCTTTTCAACCGTGTCTCCCGTGTTTGAACAGACTCTATGTATGTTTTCAGTTTTAATACGTCCTGAGCATAATGAAGAGAACGCTAGCTAAACAAAAAAAAAAGGTCCAATGAAAGACAACACATTTTCATGTCTGTACCTTTATATGTGGGGTTTATAAAAACTTACCTTATAACTTATATGTGGGGTCTTTTTTTTAACAAAGTTCACCCCCAAATAAGGCAAGTTGCCACTGTAGACGTAAGGGGCTACTGAGAATTAGGGTGAAAGTTTTGGGGCTTATCCTAAATTGGGAGCTATGCAGCGAGATGCTTGTTCAAATTAGTTTTAAATTACTGTGGTTACAGTCCGGAAACAGGGAGCAGGGAGGGAGTTTCAAAGACATGCAGCACTAGGAAAAAAGCTATTGGAGTAGAAGGCTCTCCAGCATCTGGCGACCTCCACAGTAAATGGATGGGATTTAGCTGATTGTCGTTTTTTATGTATTTATGAATGTTCTTTTTAGAAACGTACTCTATAATCTATCCGTAGTGTCTTTCTCTGTCTGTGTGGTCGGTGATTTGAAAAATATATCTTATAATGTATGTGTCGTGTCTTTATTGTCGTTATGTTGGATGTCTTTATTAACCTACCTTACAATTTCTGTGTTGTCTTTCTATTTTTGTGTGTAGTTTCTTTAAAAACGTATTCTATAACTTATGCTTAGTGTCGTTTTTCGTCTGTAACCTATAATGTATGTAACGTGTATTTTTGTGTTTTCTTGTGTTTTTACGTGTATTTCAAGACGCATTACATAGTTGGTGCTCGTTTTCTTCATATATTTTCTTAATTCGTATTGTTGGGATTCGTCTACTTCTGTTCTTCATTGGTTATTTTCCTAATTAATGTGTTTTTTGCCTTTTATGTTTGGTATTTTTATGACCCTATCTTTTCACCTGCGTGGAGTCTTTTTTGTCTTTATTTTATATATATATATATATATATATATATATATATATATATATATATATATATATGGTTGGGGTTTAATGTGTTTTTATGTGCGGTGTCTTTAAAACGTATCCTATAGTTTATGTACAATGTCTTTTTTGTGTCTTTAGGCGTGCTGTTTCTAACAATGTATCGTATAATATATGTGCGGTGTCGTATTTTCATGTGCAGTGTCCTTAAAAACTCATCTTATAATTTAGGTGTCGTGTATTTTTGTGTCTTTTTGTGTGGTGTCTGTGAAAAGTTTTCTCATAATTTATGTGTAGAGTATTTTTGTGCCTTCATGTGCTACTTCTTAAAACGGTTTCTATAATATATGCACGATGTATTTTTGTGTCTTTTCGTGTAGTGATTTAAAGCGTACTTTATAATTTATGTGAAGACTTTTTATTTCTATATGCGTGGTGTCTTTAAAACGCATCTTATAATTTATGTGAAGACTTTTTATTTCTATATGCGTAGTGTCTTTAAAATGCATCTTATAATTGATGTGACCACTTTTTTATTTTTATATGCGGGGTGTCTTTAAAACGCATCTTATAATTTATGTGAATACTTTTTATTTCTATATGCGTGGTGTCTTTAAAATGTATCTTATAATTTATGTGAAGACTTTTTATTTCTATATGCGTGATATCTGTAAAACGCATCTTATAATTTATGTGGAGACTTTTTATTTCTATATGCGTAGTGTCTTTAAAATCTATCTTATAATTGATGTGAAGACTTTTTATTACTATATGCGTGGTGTCTTTAAAATCTATTTTATAATTGATGTGTGGTGTCTACCTGTGACATTATGTGTGGCGTCTTTTAAAACGTATTGTATACTTTATGTACCGTTCATTTCTATGCGTTTTTTTAAAACGTTTCTTATAATTTATGGATCATGTCTTTTCGTGTCTTCATGTTTAGTAACTTTAAGCATCTATCTTATAATTCATGCATAGTGTCCTTTTGTGTCAATATGTGTGGTGTTTTTAAAGACGTGTCTTATTATTTATGCAAGGTGTCTTTTTCAATCTTTATGTGCAGTGTTTTTAAAAACGTATCATATATTTTATCTTTTATGACTTTTTGTGTCTTTATCTGTAGTGTATTTCAAAACGTATGCTATAATTCGTACGTAGTGTGTTTTTGTGTTGTTATGGGTGGTGTCCTTAAAACGTATCTTATAATTTATGTGTGTTGCCTTTTTGTGTCTTTATATGTAGTCTCTTTAAACACGTATCGTATAATTTATGTGTGTTGCCTTTTTGTGTCTTTATATGTAGTCTCTTTAAACACGTATCGTATAATTTCTATAATATATGTCTGTGTTCTCGTTCGTTTCCTCTCAGAAAACTCATCCGGGCCGAGCCACGTGTTGCTGGACCTGCACCCAATGCGAGCCGAACGAAATCCTTTTAGATGAGTCGAAGTGTAAGGCTTGCAGTAAGGGATGGTGGCCCAACGTAAACCTCACTGGTAAGTAAAAACTATAATTACTCAAAGTGTGGGTAGCTTTTATTCATACTACTTGGTTAGTTTCAAATAAAAAGTGGCTATTTCTACATTAAGTATATATTTAAACTTAATCTATCAAGTCTTTCGTATGTATATGTTATTGTTACTGCCGATGTAGCATTATTAGACTGGTCTGGTTTTCAGGAGAATTTAATAAAGGTAGAATTTTTCTTTCTTTCTTTCTTGAAAAAGGCCTTACTTCCATAGATACATGATTGTAGGTTTCATTTAAGAAAATAGGAAACCAACAAACAGTAGTCGATAACCCTCTATGAATTTCGAACTGAACCTCCTTCTTAATAAACTGGCGTAGACAACGTTATGCAGAGTTTTCTCAAAAAATATCTTAATGACTAAACTACGTGTCTATTAGGGCACATAGCCTAGTGGATGGAGACGTTGATTTTCATAATATATGATTTTATTGCTTTGTAGTATTTATTTAGGTGGATTCGACGCGTATAAATGTATTATTTTAGTTATCTCATTATTTTAACTTGTGTCCTAATTAGTCTGAAGAATAATTTGAACAAAAAACTTTGCTGATCACCACTTCACCCAGATTTCCCCTAAGCATATGGTCCCCATCACAGTAGCACCTTACGCTTGAGTTGCAGTAGTCGAAAAGTAGAATTTCGAACTATACTCTATTTTTGATCAATTGCAGTGCACTGCTCTCATTCCGCATCTCATGCTTTTCAGATATCATGTATTACTTACTTTTACGTTCCTTTACCATTTATTGTAACACACAACCATGAGGCAGAGTTGTCTCTTGTTCACAAAGAGCCCGACCCTGTTGTCTGAATTAGGCCTTATTCAGTTCAATCTCCAAATGTCATCTTCCAAGGAATGAACTTCTCTTTCGGGAGTGGATTTGGTTTATAGCGGATTGCCTTTTTCCTGATTTAAACAATCTGACCTATTTTATGTCCATTTGTAGCAAATCGTGTAGAACAACACTTATTGTATATTATTAAAAGCCTTTACAATGCAAATTTGAAACAATATATAATAACTCAGATGTCAATTGTTATTAATTTTTTTTCAAATATTTCGAGAAAAATCTCTTCATCAAAGTATTAATTTATAATTGTTATTAAGGTCGTTTTTTAGTTTTGTTTCATTCGTTTTTTTTTCTCCGGATCTGCTGTTGCATAGTTACGGTTTGACAGTGAGATATTAATTCCGTGTTTGAAAAAGTTGAATCTTTGCGCGTTTTTCTGGTTTTAATATATGAATCACTTAACTATGTATTCAGTAAGACACATAGCTTAGTAGATAAATGCATTGGTTTTAATAGTATAGTTTTTATTGTTTTGTAGCATTTTTTGTTGAATCGACGCGTGTAAGCGTATAATTAAACGTATCTCAGTATTGTTACCTTAATATGACGAATAATGTGAAAAAAAACATTCTGTTTCCTAACTGCCCACCCAAGTTGCCACCCTATAATCATGGCCTCTATCACAATAGCCCCTCGTCATCCAGTGGCAATATGCCTTTGTTAGTGTGAACAAGAGTCATCCAGTGGCAATATGCCTTTGTTAGTGTGAACAAGAGTAAAACGAATAAAACACATTTGATCATTTTTACAAAATGTTTATATATTTATTAATCAGTTTACGCATAATCTGACTCTATGTAATCTAACAACATACAAGGATTAAGAATTGATGGTTCATGAATCATGTGGAAGCGACCAGTTTCTCACGTTGGAAAATACAGAATCCTAGGGAAAATATCACGGTGGAACCTAACAGAGGCTAATTAGGAACGATTCCCAAACCAATACCGCTCCAAATTAACGCCAGGATCAAAGAATAATAAGGAGATCAACTGAAATGCTGCATCAAAAAACTCATATGATTTGATAAGGAGAATATACTGAAGTCATCTGATCTTACGAAATTTCCCCAGACCGGTTTTGACAAATGCCTAAAATGTTCTCCAGACACGCCATGCTATCCGTATCTATTAAATAATACGCTAAAGCAATTTTATGTCAGTACATACGTTATCACCTTTCACACACATTTAGAAAATAGGATGATTTGGTCAGCAAAGATGATGATTAGTTATTTATCTAATGTCGCTATAATAAAACACCCCAACTTTAATTATTTTTTAAATAAATTGCAATTTTAAATATATACATTTCAAAAGTGACATTATTTAGCTGATAATAGTTTTTTTACGATAAGAAGACAGAGGATATTTATTATTTTAAAATGAATTAAATTTTTACTATTTTAAATTAATACATGAAGAAGAGGCAGGACACTGTAATACCTGTGTCCTTAACTGAGAAAAGACTCCATCAAATCATATCCCAAATAGCCTAAACAATTGTATTTGTAAAGTACGAGATAGGGCTCTGGTTAACGTGGAACATCCAGTCAAATAATTCACCATCACAATTGCAATCGGGTTTCAGGAAGAAGCATAAGTAACCATTTCATAAAACTGAAACCCTTCATAAGAGAGACGTTCATTAAAACGAAACACTTGCTAATCGCTCCAAACACTATCTCTACAAATCTACTATTAGACCAGGTATCGGTACTGTTGTCATATTTGGGCTAGTGAATCTCTGCTCCATTTGAGGGTTCTTGATAAGGTACAGAAACGTATATGTAATGTGATTGGCCGCACCCTTTCTTCTTCTCAGCACTTTTTCTCTCACAGACGTAATGTTCCTAGTTTCAGTCTTTTCTACAACTACTATTATAGCATGTGTTCTTCACAATTGCCTGGTCTATTCCCTGCTTGGTTTGTCCCAACTCGTCTAACTCGTCAGTCTAATGGTCTCCATCAATCTGTTGTTTTGATACTTCATTGTAATACAGCGTCCTATTGCAGTAGTATATTTCCAAGAACTGCAAGTTTGTAGAGCTTTATTCATGCTGACTGTTTCCCCCTACTTATAGCCTAGGGTTTTTCAAGACTAAGGCCAATAGGCATCTCCTGTCTTTGCAATAATCATCTTTCGCTTATGTTATCTCATTATATCAAGTGACGCCATGCCTTGTCTGGAGCGCTTTCTATTACTAAAAAAAATAGACGTAAATAATTTTCTAGAATGCTGCCGATCAAAGTATATGCATCACACAGAGCGCAGAGTGCAACTGCTTTTAAATACAATCAGCAAATGGACTGTTTCATTTTTTATCCAAACCAATATTAAATTTATGCACTTCTTGAAACTTCACATAATGTATAATGGTTAGTGTTTAAAGGGGAATTGGAAAGTTTGTTCAGTTTGGTTTCGTTTACTTGTTTTGTTTTACGGCATATCAACCCTTTTCTGGTTATTTAATGGCGAATCCGGTCATTTTGGTAAAAGTTTTTATGCTTTGAGTTCTTTATATCTTCAAGAATTTTTTCATGGTGTTTGTTTGGTTGTTTTGTTTTACGGTATATCAACCCTTTTCGGGTTATTTAATGGCGAATCCGGTCATTTAGGTAAAAGTTTTTATGCTTCGAGTTCTTTATATCTTCAAGTATTTTTTCATGGAGTTTGTTTGGTTGTTTTGTTTTACGGCATATCAACCCTTTTCGGGTTATTTAATGCCGAATCAGGTCATTTTATCAGAATCGTTTATGCTTCTAATTTTTTATATGTTCAAGTATTTATTCATGGTGTTTTGTTTGGTTGTTTTGTAGAGGAAAATGTTGTTTTTGTTTTTGCCTTTGCAGAACATGATTGAGTTTTACAAAGGGAAAGGAACAAAAAACTATAACATTAATGTTTGGTGCATTTTTGGTCAGGAAGCAGGTATCTTCAGACAGCCTTATTTGGTAGCTGGAATTGGAAGGAAATACCAATAACAGCTCATTATACAGTTCTAGGAATTGTATTTGATAAGAAGTCTTTTTTTCATTCCTTATATAAATCATTAGAGACAAAAATGTATGAAAACAAAAGATATGTAAAAACAACAATAATGTATGTCTTTTATGTTTTGCTTTGTTAATCGATATATAAATATATATTACTAGCTTTATTTATCCAGTATTGCCCGGGAGTCTTTTTATTATAATTTTTTTCTTTTTTTACTATGTTGTCCCTTGGCTTGAAGTAAAGTGAAGTATCTGTTCTAATATTACTCTTAATTTTTTCTGTCCTCGGTTAGTGAACAAAAATCCTCCTAGATTGAGCCAATTTTTATTTTTTTGTTCCAATCCAGAGTGCCCTTTTTGGGTAGGTAGATTTACCCACAATAAAAAATGACCTTGTGTCTAGTTCTGCTCTCGTGGGGAGAGGCAAGTAAACAGGAACTATGTCCGTTTTTTTTAACACATATTATTTTTTAAATGAGATTTTGAAAATAAAATTTAATTTATTTCAGTATCGTTTAGTAATTAAATTATTAAGTGAACCCAATTGTATTATTTTGATTATTCGGACTACTATTCTCGTCTTGGATGTTATTTTCACAACGTTTCTGCCGATGTAACCTTCGATCTACTTCAGTTGCATCTTTTGGGAATTAAAAATGTTTATTTAGGAACGGAATTTCGAACTGAACCTATTATTTTATCTACATGGGTAGATTGTTCTTATTCCTTCGCCCTTTACAGACCAGAAATGTTATTATGTTTTTCTTATTTATTATCGCCTGCAGTAAAAATTGATCCTTTAAGCGCCACAAAACTGTAACTTAAAACTGAGTGTCAATCAATACTTTTATTCCTTGCGCTAAGTTGTGCACGAACTTTAAATCTTTTAATCAAATGAAGACTTGCTAAGAATTTTAAATCTAAAACTGACTTTTCATTCGACAGTTTAAATGCTTTCTAAATACCTTTCAAATTTCGATGATTCACGAATTAATTCTTTTTTTTTTACAACTAATAACAGGGCTGACTTGTTGACGGATAAACTGAAGTGCATTCTGTCGGATTTTATTTTGTAAAAATATATTTTTAAATAGGAATTTTTAAACTGTTTTATTTTACGCTATCGCCATTTTTATTTCAGTAAATATTCGATGTATCGTAAATAAAACATGTGAATACCCGGTTTCCTTAATGAACTAGGTCTACATATCATAAATACATAAATATTCTGTTCTTATCACCATAATCGAGCACTCTCTTGTTTTTTTCCGCGCATCTCGGGAGTACTATATATATATATATATAGCACTAGATAAAGTGAAAGAATAAAATACGGTGCGAATCAAATTTTATTAGCACTCAATGTTCAAGCAAAGTACTTTAAAGTCCTTAACTCATGAGTTTTCAAAGATAATCTTCTCCTCAGAGGACCATTACCGCAATTACATTACTGCAGGTAATAAAATTAAACTTTGAAAATATATTTTTTTTAAATTACATAAAAATACATAAATGTATATAAAACATCAAATATATCGGCCCAAAACATACTTTTTAGCTAAACTTATACAGTTCATCCAAGTCATAAAGTTTAAAACAGCTTCAAGAAAGATATCAATATATATATATATATATATATATATAGCAACATTCGTTTCATCATACTTACACATTCAGTTTGGTCATTTTTCGCATCGACTTCTTATATTTACACTTTTATTATATAATATTATTATTTTAATTACTTTCACATGTTTCCCCAAAACAGTATTTGAATATTATAATATCTTAATATAAGAAAATGTCATGTTTTTTTGTTTTGTTTTTTAGCTTGCCGGATGATAAAAATCGAACACATGAACTGGCATTTTACTGAGGCTATTGTAGCCATTGTAATGGCATGCGTGGGGATCCTAACCACCTGTTTTGTGGCCGTCGTCTTCATTCGATACAACAACACTCCCGTTGTGAAGGCGTCCACGCGTGAACTCAGCTACATCATTCTGGGTGGAATCATCTTTGCCCTGACCTCGAACTTTGTGTTTGTCGCCAAACCGACCATTGTAACCTGCTATTTCACCCGGATCATTCCTGGTCTCTCTTTCTCGTGCATCTACGGGGCGCTAGTCACAAAGACGAACCGCATCGCCCGTATCCTGGAAGGCAGCAAGAAGATCATGACGAAGAAGCCGCGATTCATGAGCGCCTCTGCCCAGGTGGTCATCACGTGTCTCCTGATCGGCGTCGAGTCGACCATCATCACCGTTATGCTGGTCATCGAGCCGGCCGATTCGACGTTCTATTACCCGACCGAGAAACGTGTTATCCTCTTGTGCAACACATCGCCCACCGGCACGATCGTACCGCTCGGCTTTGACCTGTTCCTGATCGTCATGTGCACGTTGTACGCCGTCAAGACGCGGAACCTGCCGGAGAACTTCAACGAGGCGAAATTCATTGGCTTCACCATGTACACGACCTGTGTCATCTGGTTAGGCTTCCTTCCGATCTACTTTGAAAGCGAGAGCAAAGTTTTTACTATGTGCGTCTCTGTCAGTCTGTCAGCCTTTGTGGCCCTTGTCCTCCTCTTCTTTCCCAAAGTGTACATTATCATTTACTGCCCGGAGAAAAACGTGAGGAGCGCGTTCACAACATCAAAAGACGTCCGATGTCACATAGGAAACACCGGAAGGTCCTTTAGCTCGAGCGATAGTCTTGATGGTTACAGGTGCGTATTTGAAGTCTTTATTGGGCGTCGTTTAAGATTCGGTGTTTTTATATATACCTGTATGTCTGTCCACACACATACACATTGTGTTTCTGTTCGTCTACCTCACCGGATAATGTATTTATATCTTCTTAATTATGTGAATTCCTTCATTCATATATATATATATATATATATATATATATATATATATATATATATATATATATATATATATATATACAGGGTGGGCAAAAATAAGGGTCCTATTTTTAAAAATTCATAACTTTTATATTTATTGATTTTTTTTTGATTTTTTTTTAGAATAAGTAAAGGACCCCTTCCGAAGCAAGCATGAGCCGTATGAGCCCTAAGGAACGTACCCTCATTTAGAAAACATTATTTTTGCTTAAAAAACTCAAAACAGTGTAAAAAACAATACTTTAGTTTTTGTAAGTTTTAAGAAGTGTTTTTCGGCTAAAATTTGTTTTGTTTATTTCAAAAAATCTCGGAAGGGTCAGTCTACACACACATAAAGTTTGGTGAGTTTAACTTTTATTTTGTGGAAGTTATTCAAATTCAAGTTATTCAAATTTAAAGATAGGACCCTTATTTTGGCCCACCCTGTATATATATATATATATATATATATATATATATATATATATATATGTGTGTGTGTGTGTGTTAATTTTGTTGGGTGAAAATAAATCAAATAGAGTGCGCAATTCTTCAATAAAAGCGTAATATATATATTTATGAATTTTACAAAAGTTTTGATGACATGATACGAATGGTTTTGCGAACAACTGGAACCTTGTGAAAAAACATTATATTAAAACTGATTCATCGCTCTTTAGTGATTTTCCTTATCACAAAATTAGCTAACGAGCGATTAATCCGTTCTAAACCAAAGGTATTTTAAAACCAGTCTCCCGTTTATAGCGAAACCATTGTTACTATATGATCTAAAACTCTTTACTATATATATATATATATATATATATATATATATATATATATATATATAAAATGTGTGAGTAGTATAAAAATATACTTATGACAAGTAAGTTAGAAAAAAACGTGGTAAAGCTATAATTTAGCTTGACGCATTTTGTTGGCTAATCAAACGCAAACGCTTCGTGTACCTTCATTTTCATGAGTATATTTTTTATACTACTGCGTATGTCTTGTAATCTATTAAGCGCTGTTGAAGTAAATAGTGAATATGTATATACTCAATGTCTTACAATTTATATATATATATATATATATATATTAATTTTATACGTATATAAAAGTAATCCAGGACACGTGTTTCTGGCTCACAGCCGTCATCAGCATGGCTAACTTACACAGAGATCGAACCCTCGATGTTGATGATTATAGTCCAGCGTTTTACCACTGGGCCAAGACACACTTTGATATTTCTACACAGAGCGTCTTGGCCAAGTGGTAGAACGCTGGACTATAGACATCAACATCGAGGGCTCGATCTCTGTGTAAGTTAGTCATGCTGATGACAGCTGTGAGCCAGAAACACTTGTCCATGGATTACTTTTATGTACGTATAAAATTAATATATATATATATATATATATATATTAACGAAAAATACTGCTTTTGAAGTTTAGGGCAACTAATAATGCAGTTTTTCTGCATCTTAATCACTAAGGAAGTGAAACAATTGAAATAATAGTAAGCTCAATAACAACGAGCTGAAAATCACCTATAAAAATAATTACATAGAAATACATTATATAGATATATATATATATATATATATGTATATATATATATATATGTGTGTGTGTGTGTGTAACAATAATATGTGTATATATATAGATGCGAATATATTTCATATATATATATATATATATATATATATATATATATATATATATTATGTTCTTACTTACATAATGAAGCACTTTGTCTTTGTGTATTCATATATATTATATTATACTATATATACAACTTATTTTTACTTTCTTCATACTTTTATTTGTTTTCAGACCAGATGGATATTTATTTGATATCATTTTTTTTTCAGAATTAATATATATTGTCTGTTTCTCATATGATGTATTGCCCTTATTTACACTATTTCAATATTTTAGACGATTATCCCCATTTTCTTGTTGTTTTTTTTATTTGTTCTATTTATAGACTGTGATTAGAGTGCACTTATTTCGCATTCTCTGCTTTACAGATATCTTGTATTAGTTCATTTATTTTAACTTTCTACTTGCCACATAGTTTCCTAGATAAAAAACATTGAGTAAACTCTAACTTAGAATTTTTCGTTCAATTCCTGATGAAGGAAAGTTAGTCTTATTTGGATTCTTCTAACTACTGTTCTCGTATTGGATGTTATTCCCACAACGTTTCGGCCGATGTAACCTCCGAATTTCTTCGTTTGCGTCTTGTCGAACTATGGAATCTTTATGTCGATCTCGGAAATTTGTACGGAATTTCGAACGAACTACTTTATTTAATCCACGGGGGTAGCTTGCTCTCGTCTCGTGAGTCATGACCGGATAGAAGTCTCAAGTAATTCGAAATTGTATTCTTAGTATCGCCCACACTCAGGTTTGAACCTTCTTCATCTAGAATATTTTCACTTAGAGGAGATTATTACTTAACACGTTTGTCCGTTGCGCTACGGGTCCTTGCGGAAGAAAGTAAGAATAAAAACTGATATTAGCTACCTGAAAATACATGGAACGCGGAATGAGAGAGGTTAATTCCAGTGGTTGACATAAAAGGTTGTCCTCGTCTAAATTTCTGATAGATTTTTGGTATTGACATAAAGCACATGAAAAAAGGATTACAGCAGTCGAAACGTTGTGAAAACAACAGCAACCAAAATGAGGACAAAAGTTGGAAACATGCAAGTACTGAAAATTAAGAGATATCCTGTTTTTGTATCCTAAGATAATCCATTCTCGTGTGTGTATCTCTATTAAGAAAAAATGACAGAGTGTAGATTCGGCACTTCAATTATACAGGCAGCTGAAAAGAATTGTTTTAGCATCACATTGTATCTGACGTCACTAAATCGCAACCGATTCACAAACGTAAACTTAAAGCAATGGTGCACAATTTCAAATTCCGTTCGTCTTCCGTTAGAAATCTAAAAAAAAACAATTCAATTCCTTACATACTGAAACGAAACTCTTTTTCAACAGAACTATTTCTGCGTCTTGACCTTGTGTCACACGCATAGCAACCAAGTTGCCGTAACTTTCCAGATACATCAAAGTTTACAAATTGCATTCCTATCTTTAGTCGCTGCATCATATTTTTGTACACGTTTTTTGCGTTATCCTTCCAAGTCTATGGAACGCAACTCGGTAAATAAACTTCTTCCATACCTTCAAAAAGGATTAACCTGAGACAAGACTGATGGAAGACAGCCAAGCTTTATTCAACCTGATCTTTGTTGCAAATCACTGACCAGTTGGGAGAAAACGATAGCGATCGAAATCGCTAATTAATTATATTAGGACTTTCCTGTTCTCTATCACACCCTCTCTTTGAGCGATGTGTCGTCATATCCGCTTTATTATATTCAGATAGCCTATTAATTTTAACCACGGATTCACCACGTTTATCTCGGCTGAACTCTCGGCGGTTTCCATTTCCTGTTATTTTCAAATAACTATTTTATATGCTAGTGGATTTACTTGCGCAATATATAACGCTATTTATGGCAAATATAGTTTCGAGTTTAAAGTATAAATAGCGAAACTTCGATTTACTAATTGTTTATTTTTTCAATTTAAAAAAATAATAACTTGAAATGTTAATAAAGAACAATTATTATTGAGAAATATAAATACGATTTTTTTTTATTTGGAGGCCAAATCACTTTGATAATACGTGATTTGTTTAAGCTTGTTGTTTACTTAATTCTACGGCTTCTCAACTCTTTTCATCGTATTTACTTCTGAATAAGATCACTTTCCTAAAATAATTTATGATCTGAGTTTTAATATCTAAAATTATATATTCAGAATGCTTGCCACAACTAGTTATCTTTTATGCAAATATGTGGTGGCTAAATTAGGAGGGAGAGAAATGGTGGCTAAAACTGTGTTAGGTCAAGTTTTGGAATTTGGAGAAGAATGTATTGATGGAATGCGAACACAGTATTGAGATATTTGGAAAATAGACAAAAGTGAGTTCAGAGTTAGTTTAGTGATGCAGAAAAACAAACAATTGAATGAATGTAAAAACAAAGACAATTGAATAGCGAGTAAATGAAAAAAATATGAAAGCGAATTTGAAGACTAATGAACGAAAACGGGTCTTCAGCGTTACCTCTCACTAGGGTGAGGGTCAGAATCATCACGGTACATGACAGAGTGTGGGAAAACATTGTAATATCAAATGAAGTTAGCGATACAAGTTGTCTTTGTGTTTTTAGTTATTAGTGTTAGACAACTAAATTAATAATATTTACAGCTTCTTTATCTAGCCTAGTGGCAATTCAAGAGGAAAATCAATATTACCCATCTGTACTGGACGTACTAAAAACATACCATAGCATGGCAGTCTCTGGCAAAACAGTAGCTTTAGCATGGGTGCCTAGTCCCGTGGGTATTAAGGGCAATCAAAAAGACAACATTCTGGAATAAGAAGCAACCATAATGACGATAAGATCACTTACACTTACACACACAGATTACAAAACGAAAATGAATCCATATATAAGAAAAATATCAAATAACATGGGGCATGTTCCCACACAACAAATTATACAAGCACCAACCTTAGGTCAATTAAGAAACTGCATAACCACTAAGTAGAATAAGGATGGGACGCAGACACATTACACATTCGCACCAGCTGAAAAGAGAAGACCGCCGAAATGTCCAACATGTAAAGTTCCCCTTACAGTCAAACACATTCTTACAAAATGTGACAAATTCAAACAACGATAACCCAAATACTATCAGGCAGGTAACCTAAAAGAACCTTCTCCGTTACACCAGACCAGAGGAAATAATAAATTTCCTAAAACATGCTAATCTCTTCAATAAAATATAACAAATAAAACAAAAAGCTATAAAAACCCATACCCTAAAAAAGAAAAACAATTAAACCTTTTCTTGGCATTATATGACCCACGGAAGCGTTAAATTGTCGTTAAACAAAACAAACTCACTCAGTTTTAAACATTCAACCATAGATGAGATCCAGACAAGTACCACTGTGTCAATGATGATTTGGAAATAATAGAAACAAACTTCCCATAAATTCAAAATGGGGCTTACCATAATTTACCTTAATAACATATCCATGACGTTTACGATGACGTGTGAGTTGAGTAACATCCTGGAAACCCCTTTTAGTTATTTATCTACCTCCCACAGCGATAAGATGTGACACAAGGTCGGGAAAGTGGGATTTGAAAAACCAGCGCCCGAGAAGTTGAGCACTCTGGCCATTAAAAATTGCCTGGACAGCCCCGTCGGCATTTCCCAGTAGGGGCGCCTCATGCAGTAAGCAATAAACATACTCCTCCCCAAAGAGGGGAGGCAAAGCCTGGGAGGGTGGACCTCCTAGAACTGCACAGGACCAACCCACAGACCAGCGTAAATCAAGCCCCGAAGGCCAAGACAATACCAGTTTATGGGGCGTAGTATCCATCGGAACAGATACTACACTTTGATCTTGGCCAAACCCTTTTAGCTGCCAACATAATTGGAGTACGGAATCTGCACTTTGTCCTGTAAAGCTAACATATGTTGTTAAACCTTTTTTTGTATATAATTATTCAATGACAATTTAAAACTAATCTCTTTGTTGTTTATGTTTCGGAATTGTTTAGATGAGGATTGATAATTGGTATTATTTGGATTATTCGGACTGCTGTCCTCATCTTGGATGTTATTCTTAGAATGTTTCATCCAATGTACCCTCTGACCTTCTTCAGGTGTGTGTCGTCGAACTCATGAATCCGTATGTCAAACTCGTGAATATGTACGGACTTTCGAACGGAACCGTTTATTTAATCCACAGAGGTAGCTTGCTCACGTTCCGTCAGCCATGATCTGTGGCGCACCGGATAAAAGTGCCATGTGTTAATCACTCTGGAGGGACAGGCTTCTGGAGGTTACAGATTCAATCCTCATTACAAGCAATACTAAGAATACAATTATGAATTACTTAAGACTTCTACTACGGCATCACTGACGTAACCCCCGTGGATTAAATAACAGGTCAAGTTCGAAATTCCGTGCAGATTCCCGAGTTCAACGAGATGCACCTGAAGACGATCGGAGGTTACATCGATCGAAACATTATGAGGATAATATCTTTATTGTTGTTTATCCCATTTATTCGCTCGTGAAACCTTAGTTCTTCTTCAAAAATAATTACGCTCCAAGAAATATCTGGAATGCCTTAATTAGTTTTAGTTGTTTTTGTTAGAAATAAAACATGATGATCATTTCAAAATAAAACAACAACCAATTAGTCATCAGTATAAAGAAGATACAAATCGAATTAATAATCAATGACGTCGATACTGTGTATATAACAATAAAGCTAATGATGTTTTTCTTAATAATTAATTGAATAATGACTTGTTTTATTTTTGCATTTGTTTTTCGATAATTCTGTTTAAAACTCATTTGTAAGTTCATCGGTGCATTTGTAGTACGTGTTTTCCTAAAACGACTAACAGTCAATGGCCAATCTAGATTTATAAGGGTATACCTCGCTGTTATTGGCGCAATCTCTATCTATTTGTCGATATATATATATATATATATATATATATATATATATATATATATATATATATATATATATATATATAGATATAGATATGTACATATGTAGATATATATATATATATATATATAGATATAGATATGTACATATGTAGATATATATATATATATATATATAGATATAGATATGTACATATGTAGATATATATATATATATATATATATAGATATAGATATGTACATATGTAGATATATATATATATATATATATATATATATAGATATGTACATATGTAGATGTATATATATGTATATATATGTATATATGTATATATATGTATATATGTATATGTATATGTATATATATATATATATATACATGTATATCTATATATATATATATATATGTATATGTATATGTATATATATGCATATATGTATATATATACGTGTATATATGTATATATATATGTATATACATGTATATCTATATATGTATATGTATATATATGCATATATGTATATATATGTGAGTATATATATATATACATGTGTGTGTGCGTGTGTGTGTGAGTAAATATAAAATAAAGATTTTAGACGAAATACAAAATTTGTTCCAGTCGAACTTTGAAATCATCATCTCGAACTCGAAAACACCTGGATGGAGTTTCGGTCTGAACCAATGTAGACTCATGTCACAAAGGCTAAAAGCGTTTGTTTAGAATCAGTTCAAAGTGACAGTCTGCTGGAAGTTGAGGTTTTAACTTTTTTCTGCAGGTGATAATTACTAATAACAACATAAATTAACACTACTAATCGGATATGGTAAGGGGGACGAGAACAATTTTCTCCCTTGAGTACAATACAGGGTTCAGTTCGAAATAACACACAGGTTCCTGAGTTTGAAAGAAGAATTGGCAAATTCGAAAATATGCACGTTAAGAAAGTCAACGGTTACATCGGCCGAAACGTTGAGATATAACAATCAAGATGACAATAGTTTTCATGATTAAACAAATAATACAAATAAACGAATGTTGGACTAGATGATATATGTTGTTGTTTTTTGTTTGTTTTGTTTTCTATTACGCACGTTTCATGTTGTATTTTTTATAGAACTGGTTGTTTTATGTTGATCAGCGTTTGTTATTTAAATAATTCACTAAATGGCCATATGTAAAATCCGTAATTCTAATGAATGATTTAGTTTTATTTCCGTATATGGCTATGAACAGAATGATATCCAGGTTAGCTAATTCTTTGAATAATAAACGTTGTGAAAACAAAAACGAATATTCCTGTTCGAAGATTGAATGACGTATGAAAACATGCAAGAAAAAAAAAATTAAGAAACTATAAATAACTTGTTTTATGCTATTCTCATCTTGGATGTTATTCTCACGAGATTTCGGTCAGTGTAATATCCTAAATTCTTCAGATGGGTCTTGTCGAATTTTGAAATCTAGATGTCGAATTCAGGGAATTTATAGACCGGCAGATGCCGCAACCGATAAATGTGTTATGTATTAATCAGTTTTAAATGACAGTCTTCTGGAAGTTGAAGGTCTCATTCCTACTACAAGCGACACTACATAAGAATAAAACAAATTACTGAATTGAGACCTCCATCCAGTCATGGCTGACGGTACATGCAGTACATGCGACGGAACATCCGGTACATGCGACTCGGGATCATGAAACTTCTTTTTTTGGAGGAAGCTATTCAGTCCGCCCAGGGTGAATGCCACACCAGGTATATGTAAGAAGGGTATGGCTGACGGTAGGAGAACAATCTACCCCCGTGGATTAAATAAAAGTTCAGTCTTAAATTGCGTATACATTCCTGAGTTTGACAAAACGCACTCGAAGAAGGTCGAAGGTCACATCGTCCAAAACGTTGTATGAATAACATCCAAGATCAGAATAGTTGTAAAAAAATATCTGAATAATACAAATTATCAATCTTCATCTAAAAAATTCCGAAACAATAAATAATATTTATAAATAACATTTGTGTTGTAATTCGCCATTATCTATGTTTTCGCTTCTACTTATGAATTAAGATGTGAAAAATATTGAGCGTTTTTCTTGCAAAACAACACAAAACGAACGTTGAAAAACAAAAGCTAATTTTATGATATTCAATTTTGTTTCTTTCGTTTTAAGTATATGTTGTTTTTTTTAAATTATTTTTTAATGTTTGCTTAATGAATATTTTTAGGGAATTTTCTGGTCGGAAAACTCCTTACGGGTGAGTCTTGAATGACGCAAACTAACAAGATGCTTTGAAATAATTAATTATTCTTTTTTCCTTTGCTCTGCTGCTTCCATTTCATTTAACTGCCCATTATCCTTTAAATGTGCACACGCGTTTCAATTGTTTATATATATATATATATATATATATATATATATATATATATATATATATATATATATATATATATATATTGTGTAGTCAGCTCAATGGATATGAAACGTTCTAGAGGGGCTTCATATGTGATTCCAGAACAATGATTAATTGAGATATTTCCGACAAAAACAACGTCTTGTATCAAGCAAAATTAGCTTTTCTTTTAAAAAATAGCAGCTGTTTCTTCATAGGCATTTAGTCATTGCATTGGTTATGATTAAGTCTTACTCTTATAGGAAGATGAATTTTCAGATTTACAGAAAAAAACAAACTAACTATTGAATATTTCATTCAAAAAATTTAATTGATTCCTTCAATACACGCTGTCAAAAATCTACATCGGTTAAAATATTTAATGGTAAGTCGTTTTTTTCTTCTGTAAATCAGATCTGGAGATTCATTTGTCTATAATATTCAGACTTTGTTATGACAAATGCTCTGAGTGTATGCCTATGAAGAAACAGCTGTTAATTTTTAAATAAATAAAGGAATTTTGCTTCATGCAAGACCTTATTTCATGTCGGGAAATATCTCAATTTATATATATATATATATATATATATATATATATATATATATATATATATATATAAAGAGAAAGAAAACATTTGGATTAAATCCGATATGTTGAGAAAATAAGTAAAAAAGTAAAAAAACTAGACAGTAAAAAAAAAATCAAATAACACGTATGTGCATAACTTATATTTCATTTATATTCGTTGAATGATATTTACTTTTGTACGGGTACTTCAGATATTTGAACTTTTCTCTCCAACTCCTTCCCATGTATATTTATACCTGATGCCCTATCTACACCTACTATTTCTCCTTGATATCCCCCATTGTTATGGTTTTATCCACTCGTACTAACTCCAAATATATTTTTTCGCATGAACCTTTATACCTAACAATTAAAAGCATAATTCTGTTTGAAGAAGCTTTCGAATGAATAAAGCCGAAATACTAGTCAGGCACATGTGTTTAATTATATTTGCTTTTATCTCTGCTCTGTTATACTCTTTCTTCATTCATTATCTCAACACATTGTTATTGTGGAAATAAATTCAATGCATTGCGATTAAAAATTAAAATGTAGTCAAATGAGCACCAGTTTTTACCAACTGATACTCATTTAACGACACTATTTTACTTTTTAACCATAGTACATTCATTTTATTATAACGCTATTTACTCTGGTGAGTGTGTTCATGAGTTTGATTTGCTTTGCTTTTGTGAATGTTGTGTTATTCAATTTTTCCATTTACTTTCTCAACATATCAGATTTAATCCAAATGTTGTTCTCCGTCTATCTCCCCCTCTTTCTTTATCTCTTTCTCTCGCTATATATATACACACACACACACACACACACACACACATATATATATATATATATATATATATATATATATATATATATATATATATATATATATATATATATATAAACATGAATTGAGATATTTCCCAACAAAAACAAGGTCTCGTATCAAGACAAAATTGTTTTTTATAAAAAAAACACAGCTCTTTTTTTTTTATATTACCATTCTCAATTTCCGGAAAAAGGAATGTGACCCATGTCCTTATTCCGTGCCGTATAAAATTCTGGACCCAACATATACACACACACACACATATATATATATATATATATATATATATATATATATATATATATAAATTTTCACCATTATTAATATTATTTTTTCATGTATATACACATACAGTATCATAAGGTGATATATATATATATATATATATATATATATATATATATATATATATATATATATATATATATATATATATTGTACATAGATTTTCATTATTTACTTTAACAGTGGTTAGAGTTTAGTAGTAGCAAGTAAGTTACACGGAGACATCTATGATTCATCCGTACAGGGAATCATCAGGCTAATTACCTAATGATTCCCTACGGGATGAAACATGGGCTTCTTTGTGTAGCTTATTTAACATAGATATATTGCTGGTTACGTAGCTATGGCGAGCATTTTAATTATTGCGGTTAAATCATATTTTCTTCAACTATCGCCGTTATTTCACTAATGGAGATTTAATATTCATATTATTAACCCTATAGATTTTTTTTCTTTTGATATGCTTTTTTTAATTATCGATTCACTTTATGTAGCCTGATTATTTCTCTCGCAAATGAAACACACACGTTTGTGTAGCTTGCTTCTCATTAGCATATTTTCTTACTACTACTGAGCTCTACTCGTGTATTGAATTCTTATGAGATAATTACTGAATTGATAAATACATGACATATTTTTTATAATATCAGTGTATAAACATGAAATGATGATGATGATGATAATATATATATATATATATATATATATATATATATAATGTATATATATATATTGAAAAAAAGGTTCAATTAAATTAAGTAGACGAACTTATCCCCATTAGTCCTTTTATTTATTTTAAAAAATAGTCTATGGTTAAAAAACATTTTTTAGTGATTCTGTAAAAATCGAATACTTTCGATTCGATTCGTAATCATCTTAAATATCTATAGAACCGAATAAACTTTCGAATTAAAATTCAATAGCGTCATAATATAAATAGGATTGTGTTTCAAAATGATGTGAAGATATTCCGAATAATTTTAATTAAATTCATCTAAACAAATTATAAAACTTCAAATTGTAAGAAAATATACAACGAAATGTGATTAAATATTTATGCATGAATTTCATGAGAATAAAATAACAAACAATTTTATGTGAATTAAATTTAGCAAAGAAATAATAAATGCAAATTAATCTGTTGCGGCTTTTTACGGTTAAAGATTTGAATTATTTCTGACATCTTTTTATTCACTTTAATAGCTTTTTTTAATATATTAAAAATAATTCAATTTCGAATGGAAAATACTCGGCCTGTCAATAATATCTCTTCTCTTGATCAAATATTTAAGCCGCAGACAAAAACAACATTGTGGAAGAAATTTAAAAATTAAAAAATATGATCAATACACAAAATTGTCCATCTTGTTTAGTCAAGCTTGTTTAAATAAGATTATGTCGCCTAAATACACAGTATATATATATATATATATATATATATATATATATATATATATATATATATATATATATATATATATATATATATAATCCAGGTAAAGACATCCACAGGGTAGTAATCCAAAGAATTTCAACCAGGTTTATAAAAAGTGCTCAATATCAAATAGAGCTTTATATATGATTATTTTTATTTACACAGACATGTACAAAATCTGCGACACTGCCATGTCGATGTTATCGATCAACAGTTATTATAAACTGAGATCTCATCAGGTAGATTTAGAATCCAATCTAAACCTCAGATCATATTTGGAGAGAATGAAGTGGAGAGAAAAGGAAGAAGAAAAGAAATATATTATTTGTAGCCGCTAGTATAAGTGTAGTATTAACACAGCTTGACGTCGCTAGCTATAAATGCATCGTTTCTTTCATTAAGTGGAACATTCTTATGGCGTCAAGCCGCCGAAATAAGTGTTAAAATTATCACTGTTTATCTTACTATTCAGCGGTGGCCGTGTGGTTCTGGATGCCGGGATTTGAGTTTTGAAAAACTCGAAGCCCGGGGTTTCGAATAGCGCGACCAGTAGTAAATAGTTATATCTCTATGCTGGCGATTTCGCGATTAAAATGGACGAAACGTATACGTACATAGATAATAAACAAAACAAATATTATATATATATATATATATATATATATATATATATATATATTAAAATATATTTATGGTAAGTAAGCTACACAGATGGGTATATATTTCATTCCCGCAGAATAATCATCATGCGTTGATGATTTCCCTTTCGGAAAAAAAACATGGACGCCTCTGTGTAGTTTGCTACTGCTACTACTAAGCTCTACTCACTTATTGAGCACTGTTGGAGTAAATACTGAAAATATATACACTATATATCATATCACCTTCTAATGTGTGAATATACATGAAATAATTATATAGATTCTTTATTTTTTATCATATTTTAATATAATGTTAACATAATATGACGAAGATAACGGAGATTTGTTTTGCGAAATAGAAGAAAAATGAAAAAGTTGTCAATCTCAACTTGCCTTCGTCTTCCCCATACTTGACTAGCTCTGACTTTTTCTTGGGGAAGTATCTCAAAAGAAAATGGTTTACAAAAACAAACCTGATACTCTACAGACATTAAAGAAGTGCATAACATCGGGGAATTAAATCATAATCGAGTGATCCTGCAATTCGTCATCGATAATGTTTTGGAAAGGGCACAGATTTGTGAAGCTGAAAATCGAAACCATTTAAAAGATGTTATTTTTCATAAATAAATTATTTTCTCATTTTTGTTATTTGGTTGCAAACAAATCTGCATTGTCTTCGTCATATTATGTCAAAGTTTCATTAAGATACAATCAAAAATATAGAATCTATTCAAGTTTTAAAATCACTCAGTGATTTTTTGGCCACGCTGTATATAAATATTTTACTCCCTGTACGCCCTGACTCTCAATCCCTGCTTCTAGTCAAGAATCTGCTATTGTACCGCCAAACACTTGTAGATCCTTGCTGTACTATATAATTAATTCTTTGTCAACGCTTTCTCATATGCCATGTTTTAATATTTAATTTCCTGAATGTTTCTCCCAATGTTGTATTCAATCGTTAATTTGACTTTCATCTTTGTTATTTTTATTTCATCATTAACTTTCAACATTTATAAATATATCATACATTGCACATTATTTTAGCCATGAATCGCCCCCATGCTCTCGTGCCTAGTGCTTACTCATCACCGCCGAATAATTCAGTTCTTGCGGACAATCAGTGAACACTCATCCGCCGCTGTAATTTTATACAGATTTTTACATTCCACATTATTCCCCAGTTGACTTGCTTGAGCAGTAGAATATTGTGGGGCCCATAGGGTCGGATTTCCCACAACTTTCTGAAAATGAATAATGTAAAATTCAAGAAAGTCAGACAATGATAAAAATAAAATAAATTAAAAAAAGAACTATCTACTTGTGTTTGTAAGAGAGGGAGGAAATATATGCAGAATAAAGGAATAAAAAAAGAGTTCTACCTTTTATTATTTACCGGGATAGAGAAGGATAGTGGGGAAATACCGTTCCATGAGTTGTCAACTCTATCTATTCATATTTCCAAGTTGTGAGATGAGTAAACTCTTTTCATAACGATTACTTCTGATTGATAAAAACTTATTTTCTTAATTATCATGGTTTTTGCAGATGAGTGAATTCACCAAAACACCCTTTCAATTGAATAATAACATAATTTTAATTGAATAATAACATAATTTTAATTGAATAATAACATAATTTCAATTGAATAATAAAATAATTTTAATTGAATAATAACATAATTTTAATTGAATAATAACATAATTTCAATTGAATAATAAAATAATTTTAATTGAATAATAACATAATTTCAATTGAATAATAACATAATTTTAATTGAATAATAACATAATTTCAATTGAATAATAAAATAATTTCAGTTGAATAATAACATAATTTCAGTTGAATAATAACATAATTTCAATTAAATAATAACATAATTTTAATTGAATAATAACATAATTTTGATTAAATAATAACATAATTTCAATTGAATAATAACATAATTTTGATTAAATAATAACATAATAATAAGGAAAGTACAAAGTGTACCTTGAATTTACTGTCGGGAGCCTCGTACTTCTCACTTCCCTTATTTTGTCTTTTAATTCTCACATTCCATGAGCTATACCTCTGGGAAACGGGGGAAGAGGTGGTGTTTTCTGGGTCGGGATCTATCCATTTAACACTTAACAGTATTTTTAGCTCCTTACATAAAGTGGCTTCATGCCTTGTTTGGAGTAATATCTATTAAAAAAACAAATAAAAGTTATCATAGATTCTTCATATATATATATATATATATATATATATATATATATATATATATATATATAGAGAGAGAGAGAGAGAGAGAGAGAGAGAGAGAGAGAGAGATAGATAGATAGATAGATAGATAGATAGATAGATAGATAGATAGATAGATAGATATGCTAGATGGCTTCGTCAACTCGCTATCGTTTCACACATTCTCTACTTACAGCATGTACTTTAATCGCTAACGGTTTGCGTGCGTAGATAGAAATACATATATATTTATATATTAATACATTTTCTGACAAAATCGACGTCTCTCATCAAGCCAAATTAGTTTTTATTTTTACAAGAACTGCTGTTTCTTCATGGCCATACAAATAGAGCATTGATAATAATAAGGGCCGAATCTTATAGACAAATAAATCCTCAGATTTACAGAAAAAACGACTTACTTTGGAACATTTATTTTTTTCATTCCATAGACGAGGCGAATGATCTTTACGGTCGGACATTTTTTTTTATTTTAGAGTGTTCGCATTGAGACATTTACCGCAGAGTTATCCGTCTTTAAAAATCACAAAAACGACAAAAATAATAAACCACCGGCACTTACCTAAGAGAGGATATATATATATATATATATATATATATATATATATATATATGCATATATATATATATGCATATATATGCATATATATATATATGCATATATATATATATGCATATATATATATATGCATATATATATATGCATATATATATGCATATATATATGCATATATATATGCATATACATATATATATATATGCATATATATATATGCATATATATATATGCATATATATATGCATATACATATATATATATGCATATACATATATATATGCATATGCATATACATATATATATGCATATACATATATATATATACATATATATATATATATGCATATACATATATATATAGATTTATATATATATATATATATATACATATACATATATATATAGATTTATATATATATATATATATATATGCATATACATATATATATATATGCATATACATATATATATGCATATACATATATATATAGATATAGATATATATACATATATAATTGTTGTTTCTGATTTACAGTTGTTTGAACTTAGTCAGGTGTGAAATGGAGCCAGTTGGGTGTCGCGCAGTGATCCGCTTTTTGTATTTGAAAGAACGCACACCAAACGAGACTTTTGATGAAATGAAAAAAAAATATGTTGATGATGCCCTATCATATGACCTTGTAAAACGCTGGCATCGTGAATTAAAACATGGATGGAAGTCTGTGGAAACATCTCCCAGACCTGGTCGTCCCTCTTCTGCCATTGATGAGGCATCTGTCCGTCCAGTTGAGGCTGACATTTTGGAAGTTCGACCCATTACTATTTGCCAAATAGCCCAAAAGGTCAGAATTAGTACAGGGTCTGTGAAAACTATCATTCATGACAATTTGCATATGCATAAGGTGTCTGCCAAATGGATTCCTAGGTTGCTCACACCTTTCCAGAAGCAAGAACGCGTCGAGTGCTCGAGGATGAATTTGGAGATGTGCCAAGAAGATGAGTCAAAGTTTTTCAAAATACTGATTACACAGGATGAAACTTAGGTCCATCACTTTGATCCAGAGACCAAAGCCCAGTCAATGCAGTAGAAGCACTTTGATTGACCACCTCCAAAAAGGCAAGGGTGCAGGCCTTCGCTGGCAAGGTTATGCTCACAGTCTTCTGGGACCAGGACGGAGTAGTGATGACAGATTTCCTGATAAAGGGTACCACAATTACAGGAGCCTAATTACGCTTCACTTTTGATGAAATTAAGAGAAGCTATCGAAATCAAGAGGCTTGGCAATATCAGCAAAGGTATCCTCCTCCTGCAGGACAACGCTTCGGTCCACAACTCGCATGTCGCCAGATCAGAAGCACGGGCGTGTGGCTATGAAATCCTCCCCCATCCCCCTTTACTCTCCTGACCTTGCACCCTCTGACTTTCATCTATTCCCAGTCATGAAGGTGTCGAGAGCTGCATCAAACGATGGAATAAATGCATAACTCTGGGGGGTTCCTGTGTAGAAAGACTAATAACTGTGCCAAGTTTCATTAATCTACTGCTATAGGAAATGGGTCAGGGGCATAACTTACTGAACGCCGCTCGTATATATTTTTATATATATATGTATATATAACTATATATTGATATATATATATATATATGTATATATAACTATATATTGATATATATAACTATATATTGATATATAACTATATATTGATATATATTTATATATATATTTATATATATATATATAGAGAGAGAGAGAGAGAGAGAGTTAGAGAGAGAGAAAGAGATAAATATATTCTCTTTCACAGCTTTTCATTTTATGATATATCGTGCATTTTATTCTCATATATATATATATATATATATATATATATATATATATATATATATATATATATATATATATATATATACATATTTATAAATAAATATTAATTACTTATTACCTACATACATCGATGTGTCATGCTTACGCCATCTTTAGTGCAGGGAGTTAATTCCCGACGGCATATATATATATATATATATATATATATATATATATATATATATATATATATATAAGTGTATGCGCTTTTATGTATCAATATTTGTAGCGTGTGTATATATGTATGCTTATACTCTGTTGAGCATGTTGTTACATTTGACGTTTACTGTGTGGTTATACAAAATTTAAATATAATTAAGTGCAACAACAATCATCACGAAGGGGCAATACTGCTTTGGACAAGACACCATTGTAATTAGATAAAAGTAAGCATATCGACATAAAGTGTCATTAGTACGTGTTAGATATATGAGCACAGTTAATTATCCTTAACATGATAATTAAACATAACAGGCAGTAATTAACAAAAGCAATAATAATGAAATGATACTAACAACAGTAAATATAGACTCTGCGGACAAAGAAACGAAACGGTAAACCACATCAAAAGTAAATAAGAAAACCAGTTAAAAATGAATATTAAAGTAAACATCACTTAGTCGGAAAGGTTGCCTGCTGGGAACTGTGCAAACACTTTACTTTGAACATATAAAAAACATTGTACAGGCACGAGCTAGAGCCATTATAGGAATATAATACGCGTACAATCTCGTAAGGCATGTGAAATACAAACGATGAGCCTTATTTAGGCAGCTAGATCGGAAGTGATAATAGTACACAGGGGGGGGGGGAATATGCCAGCCACATAGTAGATTCCGACGTCCCGGCTGTTTAGAGGGTGAAGATCAAGCACGCATATAAAGTAAGCAAATGTATTGAGCTTGCTAGCAAGCTGAGGGTAATCTATTAAACATGAAGAAAAAGAATGTCATACCAATAATTGTAGGAGCACTGGGAACATTTCTTTACAACTTAGAAGAAAGGTTAAGAGAAGCTCGAATCAAAGAAATGATATCAGACTAATCTCAACACTGATAAAATAGCAACAATATTTAGTAAAATCTTAAAGAGATCAAACCAACTAAAATGGCGTACAGGATAGAAACACTATCCAGTACTAAAAAAAGTAGACACGATAAAAAAAATGTATTTACTAGAGTCAGGATGTGAAATGTTATATACATTGTCTTGACAAACGTCTCCATCAGTTTTTACATAGATGTTTCTTTTCAAAAGTGGAGGGATTTCTTTTTTTTTTTAATAATGAGTCACCACTTATCAAGATCAAAACCAGTATATGGGTTAATAAGATAGAAAGATTGGCATTTGAATGATGATGAATAGTATAAGAGGATTGTAAATTTCTACATACCACCCACTGAAAATAACAGCCGACCATGTAAAAAGCAATTATTCTGCCTTTGTCGGGATCATAGCTCATAGAATTGTAGGACTGAAGGTAAAAATGAGGAAAGCGAGAGTAAACCTATGGTCAACTTTTTACAACCTGTGCCTGTGGGTTTATATGAATAACAAGGAACTATATGGGCATTTTCTACATATACGTATGTATATGGGTATAATATGATTGTCTTAAGTTGAAATAGTATCACGCTACACAAATACAACTAAAAAGGAATATACCGAGGTGAACCCAAGGGCACAGCAACTACCAGGGTAGATATTTAAGAACATTCTCATAATCTGACACGCATCCCGCACACCATACACCCACTTACACAAATCGCTTAATACCACAGAACATGATCGTGAAAGATCTGGGGGGATGGAAAGACTACCAGAAGACAATAGGGAGTCTTGGAAATCTATTAGAGAGTGTATATCACTAAGACACCCAGGAACACAACTTGCTTTTGCAAACAAGAGATCACTGATAATGACACGTTTGATAACTCATAATAAGTATTAAAAACACCAACAACACCACCACCACAACCACCATCACCACAACCACCATCACCAATACCATCACCTCAACAACCAATAATAATAATAATAATAATAATAATAATTAATACAAAACAGACACGACTGCGTAGGAATGACAGTATATTTTGTACTATGCAAGAGGCTAAATTTTGAACGTATGTTCAAAATTTAACCTCTTGCATAATACCAAGTACAGACACAGACCAGAGATATTAGTGGAAGATGAAAAACACAAAATCCTCTGGGGCATAGCAGTACACACAGACAAACTCAACTAAGCAATCGGACCGGGTGTCATAAGGGACAAAAATAAGCCTAACAGATTGTTGAATTAGCTGTCCTAGCAGTTCATAGTGCGAAGATCAGGGAGACAGAAAAAAATGAATCAAATACATTGAACTTGCCAGAGAACTGAAAGGAATATGGAAGATAAAGAAAATCAGTATAATATCAATATTTGTATAAGTCACTAGAAAGAATCCCGAAAAACCCGGAAAAAAGACAACAACGAATTGGATTCAAAGGGAAGATTGAGATCATACAACAAAGAGCAATGATAACTGTTACACCGGCCGTTCTTACACAGGAGAAACTGCACCGGTTGTCACTATAAATAGGGCGAGTCACCAGAGACACAGAGAAGACAAAGCACAGTCTTGTAACTGTCTAGCCAAGTGCTAGTCACTTTCTTACTTTGTTAATACACTTGTTAAACCAACCCTCGACTTGACTTCCTTTATTTATTATTTACTGTTGGACAACTTCACAACAATAACATCAACTGAAATCCTAAGTAACACCTTCGAATGCGGAAACCAACCCATATAAACTATGAATGCCAAATAGCCACATGGAAGTTGCATTAGAAATAAAACAAAAACATAGAAAGGAAACGGAAACTGCAAGAAATCTCATAAACTTCCCCCGCCTAAAAACACACACACACACACACACACTCACAAAGTAATCGTACCGGCATCGACTGATACCACACAAAGGATTATTACGGGTCAAGAAGGATGGACATACAGAGAAAGAAGAGCGGATAGTACTGCCACCTTCGGGAAGCTTATTGGCACTCAAATTCCAGAGACGACCAATTGTCGTTTCCAGCGAGAAATAAATGGTAAGCGGCTGTTTCTACAACGTAAAATTATTTGCAATGGTTATCGAAAGAGTTTTAGAGTACTAGAAATCTGTGGAAACTTGTTGTCACTCAGACTCCAGGGAACACCACCGGTCATTGTCAGTGAGCAATCATTGATGACTTGTGTGAAAACTTCTCGTGAGTAAATAAGAAGAAAAAAATAAGTATTTTGAAAATGAAGAAGTCTTTCTTTGCCAAACAAAGAAAGAATAAGGCTGATAGAGAAATATATGGACAAAGCATAAAGACCACACCAGAAATGTCGAGTGACTAAAACACATGAAAAAAGTTAAACCGAAATAAATTAAAAAAAAAACTTGATACTTGACACGTTTTTTGCTTGTCGCATGCAGTGACAGAGACGACCAGGGGAGGACGTATCCTGATGCCGACTCCTCCTGGAGTATTGCCCAGATTGCGATCCTAATACCGCTTGGTACCAAACCTGCCCATCATGGATGGCCCTGCCAGGAAACGGAGTTTCAGACAGCATAGATTTAGCAATACCACGTTTCCACGGTTCCTATCACGGTGAAAAGGGTCGGAATTTAGTGTGGGAGAGCAAGTACTGATGTAAGGGACCACGCATACTTTGCTTGTTTAAATCGATATTAGTTGATTAATTATTCGACTTTAAAATTGGAAGAAAAGCAGAATAAAAATATAACTGAAAGGCCAAGGTAAAAACCATAGTTTCGGAGCTCTTTTCCAAAAGTCGTTACAGGTCGGTCGTAATTAAATCAGACATTCCTGCGAGAAACCTATTTTGAAGATATTCGCCGTGACAGGGAAAAACAAAATGAATTTATTAGTGTCGATGCAAATTAAATTTTTCTTAATTGGGAACAGCTTTAATCAAATCTCATGAATATATTTCCATAGATCTCTACATTAGTGGGTTAGGATGTGCGCATGCGTGCGAAGGGATTATTCTAATTCTAATTATAACTCGGAATGTGCGCAACAAGAATAGAAGCTATTGTCTTCTAAGATCTGAGTCAGATCTCCGTAAGTGATAAAGGAAAAAAAACTTCGATATGTCTATGTGTGCAATGATTGAAGGAGGTGACTAAGTACAGATATCACAAAACATCATTAATTAACGATACGAAATGTAAGTAGCTTTCATCATCAAATGTTGTTGGTTTTTACTATTGGGCTATCATTTATCAAGGCCAAGAGCCACTTGAGGAGAAGGGGTAATGAGACGGAAATGATTTCAAACCAAACGATGACGAACGCTATGGGAGTACTAACATTGATAAATATTATAAACTGCGTTTGATTTCTGATGCGGCGGTTTATGATAAAAAATTGTTGATATTCAATTTGAAGACGAACAAGTTGTAATCAGCAGAGGGGCAGTTTCGCGGTAATGCGTTCTAAGGTAAGGAATCCCTGCAAAAAAAGCTCGGCTCATGGAAATTCCGTATAACGCTAGGAACATAAACGGAGCAAGGGGAGTCTGTTTCGTTGTAATAGAGAGGCGAGTTCTTGCAGCGAATGTCTAAGAAGGAAGAACCAATAAATTGTAGCTCAGTTTAGCACCTTCTATGATACATAATACAACATAATCACGTTGACACACCGGTTCCCATTAGATCACCGAAGTTAAGCGACGTTGAGCCTGGTCAGCACGAGATGAGTGACCATTTGGAAATACTAGGCGTTGTATGTCATCTCCCCTAACCGGGATATACATGCTGATTTGGGACCGCATATGAATTTATATTCTCAATAAACTTCCACTTTCAGTTGAAGGCGGAATGCCCGACGCTGGGGGAATACCATAAAAAGTGGTATTACCAGTTGTTCGTTCATGAGAATCTGACTGTAGCAGAGAAAAATATGAAGTTTAATGTGGAAATAAAGCTGATGATGAAGCTGAGCCAACTTGCCCTGATTGTGAAATACTTGAATACTGAATTTGATTACTTGATTTTATCCACTTTCGTCGAGGAGCAAAGTGTATTATCTGTTCTAATATTAAACTTCAACTTTTCTGTACTCTTTGTCAGTGAAGGAGAAAATCGTTATAGACTGGGTTAATTTTAATTACTTTCCCAATCCAGAGTGCCCCTTTTGGGGAGCTGAATTTTACCAACATTAAAAACCTAGTTTCTGTCTAAATCTGCCATCGTGATGAGGCAAGTGAATAAGGACTAGTAGATGTAAAGTTTAACCCTAACCCTAACCCTAACCCTGACGCCAATCTTTGTAAAAATAAGGAAACCAATGTTTTGAGCTCTTATAAACATGTTTCTGTAAGATGAAGTATTTAATTGAATCTGTTGGCTCAAGTGCAATGACTAGTCTGGTAATTAACGTCAGAACAATTTCAACATCTACACATTGAATTTAATGTCTTCTTTTACTAAAGAATCACAGCCCATCAAGGCCCAAATAAAACTTGAAGACACGGCATAGTGGTTTTTGTCAGGGTGATGGGGAGACATAACATTTTGAGGATTGCAGACCATGGTTGGATCTAGGCAGAATTTGATTACTTCAAAAGACGGCTCAACCAAAAAGATGTTAACATTAGACTTGAAAATGATTATGTTGTATGTCGTTGGGAAGATGTCCCGTGGTATTGCGTTCCACAGTTCTTAGAAAAGAAACTGTGTTTATGGGAGTTCAATTTAGCTCCAGGTACACTGAGGAAAAAAGGAAACTTGTTTACAATTGTTGTAGATAGACGAGTTCCTGTTGTAAATGTGTTACAGGCGAAACCATAGATTCCAGCTCAGTCGAGCACCTACCATGAAAATAACGATAGCTTAAAGAAAGATTAGCAACGTATTTTCTGTGAGAAAGAGGATGTAGGGTAGAGAAGAGGACATCCCCACTAGATTTCAAAGTCAACTTTTTACTCTGTCAAAGTAGAGGAGAGTTTTGAATGGCACCTCCTCACATGTAGCAACAGTACTCCATCTTAGGCCGAGTTTGGTTCTTATACATGTAGATGGTTCCCACCAGGAGTGAAATACTTTCTGGGGCGGCAGAGTGATCTAACCATTTTCCAGCGACATTAGTAACATATCAGATGCAAGTTTTCCACTTTTATGTCTGGGGTGAAAATCAGACCAACACGCTCATCAGAACAGGGAGTGGCGTTCTAGAGGAGAGCTCCATCGATTTCAACTGAAGCAAACTAAGGATCCGAGCGCTGGTAATGAAAGGAGATAAGCTTGATGTTAGATGTATAAAAAGGATACACCACTTTTCGTCATTTCTTGCTAATAGCAGGGAGTGAAATGAATGTAGATGGCTGTGAGTGCCACCGACTTCTTGGTCCTGCGCTCCCAGTAGTAAATTATCATCCTGAGGAAGTCTTACAAATAAAGACGAAACGTTGATGAATACATAAAAAAAACATCTTTTGGTTTTTCCTTTTTTATTTCCCATTACTCTATATATATATATATATATATATATATATATATATATATATATATATATATTGTCAGATTTTCATAGTCAGACCCAAATATTTTTCATCTGCCATATCGATACTTGATTCGGACCAGCCTTTTTCTAGTTCTTCCACAATTTGATCGATACGCATATTATGTTGCTTTAATCTTTTCTGAAAATACTTATTCTAACTATAAAACTTTTAGAGTCAGGAACACACAAACACACACACACACACACATATATATATATATATATATATATATATATATATATATATATATATATATATATATATATATATATTGTTAGACGTAAGAACATATTGTGTATATTTCAAAAGTTCAAAATCTCAATAATATTTTTAAATATTGTAATTATTCCCCGGAAGTACATATATATATATATATATATATATATATATATATATATATATATATATATATATCAACACTGCAATACCTCACATATTTGATATTAAATGAAAAGAAACAAAACTAAAAATATTTTCCAGAAACAATAAACAAAAATCAAGCAAAACGAACACTTCTCTTATAAACCTTTTTTTACCTACCCATACCAATAAGACAATAATTGACAACACTCTAAGTAAGTGAGTAATTCCAACAGTACAAACTACATAACAAACCATAAAACAAACATTAAAAACAACAAAACATTTTCGAAAAAACTCTAGATCTAACGCAAGTATATATATTGTAGCATACAATAATTGCCATCAGATATACGTGAAACTCAACAAGAACTAAAGAAAAGTCTTGCTGAACATAAAAGAGATATAAGAAATAACAATTTCTTGAAATGCACTATTCTCTTATGCATTAAAACATGATCATTCTTTTAACTTTAATCAAGATATATCATTTAATTAATTTTTTAAAAATCTCGCCGAATACTTCTCAAATCACTACCTACCATTAACTTTAACAAAATTAAACAACGTAATAGCTTCTACAATTAATCTCCATTAATCAACAAACTGATAGTAACCGAACAGAACTTGAATTTAGATTCAGGCTAGCTATTTTACAACACTACTCCAACAAATCTTTGTACATAACATCAATATTTAAAAATACTTCTTCACCTTCATAAACGCACCACATACTTTAATTCTAAGGCGTATGGTTTGTTCAAAAAAAGAGCGAAAATATTCTTTTAACGTCACAAACACACCACATATCTTCAAATAACTTCTATGCTATTTCTTCAAATCAGTCATCTTGAGAAAGTCTTGAAATAAAGACAAAACATTGATGAATCCATAAATAATTTTGGTATTTCCTTTTTCATTTTCCATATAATCCATTAATCGTTTTTTAACGAAATCATTAAATTCACTTCTTTCAATCACGCCATCGTTAATTTTGGCACATTCAATTCCCCGTTTGCTCTTTCTTTTGACGATATTATTGATTAAAAACTATCGATTTTCTCCTGACGAGATGATAGTCGAAAGGGCCTTTTAGAGATTTCCGCGCATCATTTTTAAATGCATATATATATATATATATATATATATATATATATATATATAACTTCCACCATATTTGGCATGACCCACGCTTTATATTACATATATTTCATAGGATGAGTACTATTCTAGTGGTAATACTACTAATAGTATCAATGCTACTATTAATGCTTATAATAACACCCATAGTGTTTAAAAACATTGGACAAAATTTCTACGTCACCGAGTTCTAAAATCTCCGCTGCCATCACCGCCGCAGTCAGACTCAAATATCTGGACGGTTTCTGTCTAGTAACTTTTAATAAATATGTTTTTATTTATCTAGAGAGATGTATGTATAAGTGATGGTACGATTCCAATATTTTTCCCGATTCCGATACCATTACCGATCCTGTTTTTAATTCCCAATTCCGAAACAATTACCGATTCCGATTCTAAAATCGCCGCATAAAATTCGCCGTTTTTCAGGTAGAACTTCATCTACTTTTAAATGTGGATATAACTTTCTGTTTAATTTGACAAACCTTTTAACGTTTTCTCTTTATGTATTGTAGCCAAGATTTTGATAAACTCATTGTAAAATTTGCATCTATATTTTAATTACGCTATTTTTATATGTATTCAAACATGACCTTTTTACCGGTGCTATTTTTGCCGGTACCATTATTACGTAAGTTCGTTATCATGATCTATAGGTTTTAGTTTTCATGGTGGTTTACACTCAATAAATATTTAACCGTTTATCATTAGTACCAGCAATAGAAAATTAAGTTTTAAACAAAGCAAACCAAACATTTTTTTAAAGAATCGTTTTTGGAATCAGAAATTAGGCTAAAATTTATCCGATTTCGATACCCCAAAAAGTTTCGATTTTTCCGATTCCCGATTCTGATTTCGATTAATCGTCCCAACACTAGTATGTATGACTGTGCGTGTTTTTATGTGTGAGCATATGTTTCTGTGTGTGGGATAACAAGTTTTGGTGCTTACGGGTTGGAATGGTTTATAGATATGTGTCCGTGCCCGCATGAGCAATATTTGTTTTCGCATTTTCGTTTTAGCATATCTTACGATTTCAAGTCATAGTTGGCTTGCAAGTTCTGCTCTACTTTTATATTATAAAATTCTTTTAATAAAATTTCGTATGATATATGAATTGCTGTGATAATTTATAGCTACATTATACAAAAAAAATATGTGAATTAAACTCTGAATTTTAATAACATTTTACTAAAATCATAACAGTATTAAATAGTTTCAGATTAAGTGGATAATGATAATATTAAACATAAATAAAACAAGAATTGAAGAATTAGTTCCGTTCATTACATTTACTGCATGGTACACACAATCTAACCAGGGTATAAATCAAAACATATTTAGTCGTTAATCATAAAAATAAATTTTGAAAAAGATTTTTTAAATCTTTTTTTTTCAGAAAAGCAAAGTAAATATTGTTAGAATAAAATAAGATAACAATAGTATATATAAAAAAAATATTAAATAATATTAGAAAAAAAAATTAATTGAACACCGCTCTTGGCTGTTATCCCTACTTCCCCCTCCAAATAATAAAAAAAATGTTTTCTTTTTTATATGAATATATAGCACTTCATCGGTGGGTTCAAATATAAAATATTCAGAAAAAATAAAAATAAAATGAATAAGTAAGTAAAATAATAAAAACAAAAAGAAAATCAGTTATAGTTTTAGTTTTATTACATTTGCTGCGGATATTAATATTTACTGCGCTATAAGCAATATTGCCATCCACACGTTTTTTTAGATTTGAAACACCTACCATTTGACAAAGAGGTCTTCCTCGAAATATATTATAGAACACGGTCACATACATTACATCACAGTGTTGAAGCCTTGCCTAATCAAGTAAGATTTGCTATATAGGAAAACAAATTATTAAAAAAATGTTTTTGAAAAATTATATGAATTAAAATCACTTGTTTTTGTCTTACTTCTCAACGCCGACATATTTCCATTTCTTGCATTTTGATAGCCTTCTAATACTCCTCTATATAAAAAAATATATTTTTCACTGTTGAGTTTAATCTGTGCGCTTGTTTCAATATTTGCTTTTATCCGCCATTTTGTTTTATCGTCAATTAGCAATTTTGACTTCCGGCGGATATCCTGTTTTCTCTCTTTTGCACGCATTTTCGTTTAATGTTTACTGTTTTAGCTTCGTTTCAGACAGTCATAAAATTTCCTTTCGGCATATTCGGCGCGATAATAGCATCTATTAGAAAATTGCGTTTTGCTTTTTAATAGCCGGCATGAGTTAAAAATATTTTATTTAATTATTTTATTTCAATATCTCTGTATGGGAATTAAAATAATTGCATCATTAAAAAGCAAAAATAAATGCCAATGGAAGCAGCAGAAATGACAATGCAAATATTTGTGATGTTATTCAATGGTATCACATATGTAAATACGAGTGTCAACAAAAAAGCGACGTGATAAAAAAATAAATATATATATATATATATATATATATATATATATATATATTCCGACAACGTCCGTTAAATACTCTAGTCAGTCTTTCTATATGCGCATCCCTTAGCGTGAATAGAACTTAAATTCCCTTTTTTACGTGGTAATGTATAGTGGCCATATGGTTATGGCGCTTATTTGTGGAGTCTGGGTTGATTCTGTAGTAGAGGTTCGAACCTTGCGACTGTCTGAGATTATCATTCCCTACACTGATGAAAGCGAAAGCTTGAAACGCTGGCGTATGTAGGTATAAAATTATTTATTATTACTTATTAAATTATATATATATATATATATATATATATATATATATATATATATATATATATATATTGGATGTATTCAAAAGACCAAAGAAAAAACGTAAGTTCATAAGCATAATTTTTTATTATTTCGGCAAATTCTCATATTTTCCGTCTTTAAGATGAAAAAGGCAGCATGGCAAAATAACAAGGGTTTTTTTTGTGGTTTTGCTTTGCTGTTTTTTTTATCTTTCTACTTTTGAATATTTCTTCTTTTTTTGCTTTGAACGAGTCTGCTTGTTTATTTATTATAGAATAAAGGTCTCTGATGAGCAGCTTGTAAAAACTAATGACTATATTTCTGTTTACCGGTTTCGAAACTTTTGTAAGACGAAAAATATGAGTATTCGCCGAAACATTTTTTTAAAAAAACAATCATGATTTTTGACTGACGTTTTCCTTTGGTTAGCGGAATGCATACAATCAATACATATGCTCTGAAACTGATAATCTGAAACAATTTCAAATCTCGTCATTTGGAATATAATTAAACTTTGCTTACTTATATATATATATATATGTTACAAACTAGTCACCGCTAATCAAGGCCCAAAGGCCACTCGAGGATAAGAGTTATTGAGTGTATCAGCTGGACGGTGAAACATCGTGGGGATTAGTAACGATAGTTGTTACTGGTCAATAATTAATTATTTAAGAGGACGGCTCAATATGAATTTGTTTACATAAAACTTGAAAACGACAATGATGTACTCAGCTAGGAACAACAGTGTCGTTGTTTTTTTTATAACAGTGTTATTATTTTAATTCCAAACGTCCTGTGTCTGGAATGACTGGATTGATGGAATAAATTAATATAAAGCCGATCATGTGCGGGTATTAATATGCTAAAAATTAGACGATGATATGTTTTTTTCTCTCTGCGGGTTGGGCGAAATGTTTGCTAAGTGTTGTTAACATGTGTTTAGAGGCTGTTATAAAAAGGTTGTGGTTATTTGATTACTGCGTGTAATAGTTGGGTATAAGATATCTGCGATACTGTTAGCGACTACGTCCGCAGATGTTCTAAGTCGTCTCTGTTTACCTTTTTCTTGTCAATAAAAACAATTACGATGTTATTTTGTATTTCGGGGCTTGTGTTCTTTTAAGTTAGCGTAATTTTATGTTTCCAATATTATGTATATAATAAGTATTTCCAATATTAAGTATATAACAATCGTGTACCATACTCGCAACTTGCTCTTCCAATATTATGTATATAAGTATTTACAATATTAAGTATTAAGTGTACCGCACTTCTTTACTAACTCAACGTTTAAGGAATAAAGGAGACCTTTGGTTGAACACTCGAATATTTATGTATCTCACACAGAGATCAAGTGTTAGTCACAGGAGGCTCTTGATTTCTGAGAACTTACATTTAAGAAAAATGAAAAAGGGTTACATCGCTAATGAAGATGTAACTTTGGTCAGGTTAGAAAGTGACAGTCTATGATTTTTTTTTTAAATATGGTTAGCCCCCCAGGGGGTCAAAAGGCCCCGAAATGGCAAAAAAATGACATTTTTTGCCTCAATAACTTTTCATCCATCCATTCAATTTCTCTGAAACTTGACCAAAATGTGGAGGATATTGTTCCTAATAGAAAATAAATATCGCTGACCTTGGAAAAAATCTGGTTCGCGCCCCCAGGAGGTCAAAAGCCCCCTAAAATGGCAAAAAATGACCCTTTCCTCCCATAACGTTTGATCCATACATTTAATTTTTCTGAAACTTGGCCAAAATGTAGAGACAATTGTTCTAGATATAAAATGAGCATCCTTGACCTCAGAAAAATTCTGGTTCTCGCCCCCAGGGGGTCAAAGTGGGGTCAAAAATGCCCCAAATTGCCCAAATTTATTGCATTTTACACTCGCCACATCGAGTCACATACAGAGGGGGACCACGCATGCGCGGCTTGTTGTTATTGTTTTACTGGCAATAGGACGTTAAATCCATGATGATGATGATGATGATGTGCAGTCCTGTGTAGCAAGAATAAATACCCCTATTTTAACCTTGTTATGCAGCCACCGTTGGTTAAAATTTTTGTCTACATCGGATACTCATAGAGAGTTTTATCTTTTAAAAGTTTTACCATGTGATCAACCGCATTTGTATTTGTTTTCTTTTCCATCTTCTTTGCTACTACATTAGTGAATTCGGATTGAGTTAATATTCTACGACCACATGAGTTTGTTAGCTTTCTTTGAGGTTGTATTTAACAACGTACTCCTTTTAAATAATAGTTCGAACCATGTTTAAATGCATACAGATATGAAATGTCTATTATAGATGGGATAAATAAATGATTTGCCAATGTTACAAGCGCACAGAGACAAAATTTAAATAATAGTAAGGACTAATGAAGTTTCTTATTCAATCTTCGCTTCGCAGAAAATATTATTGTGGATACAAGATAGATAAATGCTTTTAAGAAGATGTATGGAGTACTGTTGTCATATTTGGGCTAGTGAATCTCTGTCCCATAAGGGGTTCTTGATAAGGTGCAGAAACGTATCTGTAATTTGATTGGTCCTACCCTATCTTCTTCTCTGCACCCTATCCCTCTCATAGACGTAATGTTGCTAGTCTTAATCTTTTCTATAAATACTATTATGGCATGTGTTCTTCAGAATTATGTGACCTATTACCTGCTTCTTTTGTTCCAGCTCGTTTTACTCGTTGGTCTAGTGGTCGCCATCAATCTGCTGTTTTCATACTTCATTGTACTACAGCTTCCTATTCCAGTAGCTTCTTTCCAAGAACAGAAATATTGTGGAACTCTCTTCTTGCTGACTGTTTTCCTCCTACCTATAGCCTAGATATTTTCAAAACAAAGGAAAATAGGAACCACTTGTCTTTGCTATAATAATATTTCGTTCTTGTTATCTCCTTACATCAAGTGGCTTCATGCCTTGTCTGGATCGATTTCCATTATATAAAAAAAAAGATGAGTGGTCTCAGCAACAGCAAGTGCAGGTTCTGTCACAGGGATGTAAAGAGTGAGAGTCACCTGAAATGTAGTTCTGAGGTTCTGCTTGATGACGGCTACTATAATATGCGACACAATAAAGTGTGTAAATATCTCTACTGGACCATCTGTAAAAGCCATGGGAAAATATACCAGAAAGAACTATTGGAAATAAGTCATACACCATCCACTATGACTGTGCAATCCCTACAGCTACATACATACAAAACGGAGCTGTTAAATCTGACATAGTTATATGGAATATGAAGAAGAGAGTAGCAACCATAGTTGAAGTCAGTGCCCCTTATTATGCTGGCTTAAACAGAGCTGAAAGAGAGAGAGAGAGAGAGAGAGCAGATAACTAAATACCAAGTCTTATCTAAGTAAGATCTCCATCATTCCAATAATCATAAGAACAACCAGGCTCAAGAAAAAGAAATTCAACAACTACCTGGCGAATATACCCGGTAAACCAAGTGCAAGAGAGATCCAAACAATTGCGGTTTAAGGGACGGCCTAAATAATCAAGATCTCTCGGTTGGAGTCTCAAAAATAAGGGAATAATGTCTGGCATTCTTTTGGATGCCCCAGTCCCAACAGAAACCAAAAGATGAGATAGAGAGAGAAAGAGAGAGAGAGAGAGAGGGAGAGAGAGAGAGAGAGAGAGAGAGAGAGACCCGTTAGCGGCTATTTGCATAGAGTTCACGGCTTTATAAACGTCAAGTCTCCCAGATAGGAAGGCATTTTGACTGTGACGTGTAAACTAAAATGCTGTGAGGAAAAGTGATTATGCGGGAAGTAGGGAACAAGAGAGAAGAAAAATTTTAAAAGGGAAGGGGAGAATTGAAGGTTAAAGATGAAAGAGGAATATGCGATGAATGGTAATCCCGTTGTTCCCTGGCGTGATGCTGAGCGTATTAGCGTTAAAATTAATTTAGTATTACGTATGAAATAAAACAAAATACATTTTTAAAATTAGTAAATAAGCCGACATAATGGCATAGTGTCAATATGGCTGCATGTTTTGCTCGTGGAAACAAGATATAAAAATTGGAACGGAATGTAGAATATGTCAAACGAAACGAAGTAAAGTAATTTAGTGAGTTATTTTAAAATAATTTATTTAAAACAATTGAATTATTTATAAAAATATTTGTTTCACAAAATAATTCTTGCGTTTTTGTAAGTCTTTAAAGATTAATATACAAAAATATTTGTTTTACAACATTTCAATATCCCGACATCATCTACATTCCGTTCCAATTTTTTTATATCGATTAGTAAAAACATGCAGCCATATTGGAAATATCCCAGTATGTCGACTTATGTACGAATTAAAAAAATGTTTTCTTCCTATTTCATACGTAATACTAAATTGATTTTTATGCCAACACGTTCAGTATGTCATAATCTGTTTTTAAAAAAATTCCATTTTTGAGCTCCTGAATATCGCCTTTCCGATAAAATTTTCAAGTCGGGAAACGACGTGATTACCCGATGAGTTTATGATATCGAACTTGCTATTATTATAATTTAGTGGTTACGCCAAATATGACGGCACGGAGTGTTGCATTTTCACAAGAAACCAATCAACTTAAGAAAAAAAGACGACTTTTTCATATCAAAATAACTGCCCCCTCCTCTGCATCCTCATCCTTATCCTTTTGCTCCGTACTCTTTTTTACTGGCTCCTTCTTCTCATCGTTATAATTCTTCTTTTTTTACTCCCCCTCTCTTCCTCATAATTATGCTCTCTCCTTTTTACCTACTTCCTCTTTCGTACTTTGTTTCTTTTTTCTTTTTACCTTCTCTTCTTTCTTCTACTCCTAATTGTTCGTCTTTTTCTTTTTCTACTCCCATCTTTTCTTTTTCTTTTTCTTTTTCTATTAACCCATCGGCATCCCTGTTCCGTCTTTCTTCTTCGTTGATTTCTTCTTCGTTTATTACCCCATCTTTCTTTTTATTCCTTCTGTTTTCTCACCTCATCCTCTTCCACCTCTTCCTCCTCTTCCACCTCCTCCTTCTTCTGATCATTCCTCCCCTTATTTCTTCACATTCTTATTCTACTTCTTCTTCTTCGTCTCTATTTCGTTGTCTTCTGCCTTGTTTACTTTTTTTATCTTCTTTTCGCTACACCACGAATAAAGCAACCAACATATCTTATCTCTTTCACTTTGGAGATTTGAAACAGACACATTTTGCGATAAAGTTGATTGAACTGCGCACATTTTAAAACGAACACGGGTTAGCCAAGAGACAAACAAAAATTAGCTTAAAACGGAATCAAATAAAAACCCCGCTGAACTCGTTATCAGAGAGATCGTGCAGATATTAAATATGGCACTTTAGTCATTTTCTTTTCGTAGAACTTTACATGAGTTGAATATCTATGAGAAACTCTAACGAAAACAACTATCCAATAGCTATCCGTATAGGTTTTCATTGAATTTGTTGTTTTGCGACATATCAACCCTTATGGTTGGAATGCGTTCAGTAGTTCTAGAGTCTATTTCAAATATGTAGATAAACACAAAATATTACTTTAATAAAAGTTAAGTATTTAGGTGCGGAAATAAATGTGTCAGCAAATACTTTCTATACTTTATGTATACCAACCTATTCCAATTTAAAACTTGATGATTGGCAAGTTGCCACAACAGAGCATATATAAGAAAAAAAAAAAATATATATATATATATATATATATATATATATATATATATATATAGTAGCAAAATACCCGTCCCAGGATTTGAATTAGAACCCCTCGACGTAAATACACCCGAAAAAAAACGATTATCAGCTAAATCCTACCCCTTCACTGTAAATATCCCCACATGTCGGAAGGCTTTCTACTCTAATATCTCTTTTCTTTTAACTGCTAGCCTTTGGAATTCACTCCCTGCTCCCTGTTTTCCTGACTGTACCAACATGCCGAAATTTAAATATAATCTGAACAAATATCTCGCTGCATAACTCCCCACTCAGGATACGCCTATCGATATGTCCCCCTCCCTAAGTCAAAGTAGCCCCTTACATACTAGTGACAATATGCCTGGCTTCAAGAGAATAAAAGTTTTTAAAAATAAGTATAGCATTAGTGTCTATTTTGTGAGGAAGGGATACAGTGCGAAAGAGAGAGAGGGGGAGAGACCCGTTAATAAAGTAAAAAAGTAAAGTTTACAACAAAAACAATAATAATGTGCTCACATTGCTAACAATGTTGCTTAGAATACGTATGCCATTATTGATTACTTAATTTTACCCGGCACATAATATCATTGATGCTGCTTCTTCTTCTTCTTCTTCTTCTTCTTTCGTGTGAATCAGATGATTCTGGTGTTGGCATTAGTTTCCCCAATGTTTTTCTAGTTAGAAATCTTTCTGGAAAGACTTCGGATACTTACGGGAAGGACCACGAGAAGGTTGCCAACATCCCTAAGTGAAAGTGGTACTGTGGAACCGACTGGATTCGAACTTGGAACACCCAGGTCTTCAGTCCGTGTAGTTATCCACTTAACCACCGTCACCGCCCATCATTGATGCTAATGCGCGTGAACCGGTTAATAGAACTCAAAATTTGATGTAGAGAAATTAATTTCTCTATTAATTTCTTTGCATCTCTCTTATTTCAAAGGTGTTTTTATGAAGAGTTTAGGGTCATATAAAATAAAAAATAAATAAATCATAATTATGTGCCCATATTAACTGGGTATCAAATATGTCACAATATTTAGCCATAATTATTCAGAGATCGCTTACTGACGATTTCTAAGACCGAATATAAAACGTAAGATTAGAAAAAATACTCAACCACTTCAGAATTCATAGAAAATATCGAGTTCTTGCCACTTTTATGGGTCGCTGATAAAAGTTGCGCAGGACCTAATATATATCATAGATATGAAAATATTAACATGGAATGATTCAGAAACCACGGCACACCAGAGACATCTGCGAATGTGTTTCATGTGCATTTGTTTGTACAAGTTGCATATTTGTGTTTTTATCAAGATAAATATTTTTGATAAATGGCTGAAGATGGTCCGAAATATTAAAATTATAATAACAACTATAACTTCCATGGTTTTATGTTTTCCAGGAGACCATATTTTTTCCATTGAAGAATATTCATCATTTTTAGCCGAGAAACATATTCTCTCTCTCTCTCTCTCTCTTTCTCTCTCTCTCTCTCTCTCTCTCTCTCTCTCTATCTATCTATCTATCTATCTTACTCTCTCTCTCTCTATATATATATATATATATATATATACATACATATATATTTATATACATATATATATATATATACATGTGTATATATATGTGTGTGGGGTGGGAGGGTGGTGGTGAGAAAGAATTATGTAGTTTTAAAAAGAAAATTGTGTGCAAAATTACGGGAGTAAGAGTCCAATATATTGATTTAATTGATTGCTTCTGCCCGAACGCGGATGATTACTGCCATTTTATACGAAACCATAATATCTTGTGTGTGTGTGTGTATATATATATATATATATATATATATATATATATATATATAATATTCTTTAAATAAACCTATATACACATATGTTTCATGTCAAACATTCAATCGTCAGTATGGGAGGAGACTATCCCTGTCAGTCACACGGTTCAACCCCGATACATGAGTCATGTTTGACTCAGTAGCCGAGGCGAGTACCAATGCTTAGAAATGGGAACTAAATTAACATCTAAACAGCAAACACAGCCGCTATCCAGCAAGCAGTCAAAATAACTTAATAGGCGGGGTCCAGAGTTATGCATTACGCAAAATGACAGCTTATTGTCAACTTTACTTAAAGTACTCTATCATGCAAGAGCTTTGAATAATTATTTATCAATAAATATTATTCTCAAAATAAACCCATATACACATGTGCTATTGTTTTGCTACCCCTACTCAAAGTTTGAAAAGTGGAGCAAAACATCCAATGAAATCCTGACCTAAATAATTCAAGAATCTACCCTCTCTGAAGAAATATTGATGTTTTTAATTTCTTCACTAACTAAACTTTTGATAAGTGCAGGAGAACTTTAATCGAACATTCGAATATCTATATATCTCATATATATATCAAGTGTTAGCCCCAGGAAGGGGCCCCTTGATTTCTGAGAACTTCGACTGAAGTAAAATGAAACAAAAAAGATATATATATATATATATATATATATATATATATATATATATGCGTGTGTGTGTATATGCGTGTGTGTGTATATGTATGGATATATCTGGCATTCTGTAATATATATATATATATATATATATATATATATGTAGAGAGAGAAAGAGAAAGAGAGAGATTAATAGATAGATATGAACACATGTGCATAAATGAAGAGATAGATATGAACCGACTCAAATAGATAGATAGATAGATAGATAGATAGATAGATAGATAGATAGATAGATAGATAGATAGATAGATAGATAGATATGCCTGATCGTGTAGAAAGACAGAAAGAAGGAAAGAGAGACAACAATAGAAAGACTATCAAAGTTCTTGGTTGAAACGTTAAACTTCAATGCTCTTCTCCATTGCAACACGAAGGCAGTTTTTCTCATCGAATGATTTGACACATGTGACGCCATTTTGGCCGATGTTGCCATAACATCGCGTCGCTTTCCTTCCGCGTCAAATTTATCGCAAATGGATGTGCTGGCAACGGCGACCCGACTGGTGAGCGATTAGCGCTTTCTCCGTAATGGCCGTTTGGCAGAGTTGAGGGACAAGTCTGGCGTGCGTCTCTCATGAATATGCATGAAATGATAAGAATAAGAATAAGAATAAGAAGAAGAAGAAGAAAAAAAAGAGAAAGAAAAACAGGACAAAGAAGTAGAAGTAAAAGAAGAAAATAAGTAGAAAAAGTAGAAGACGATGCAAAACTAGAAGAAAAAGAAGAAGAAGAAGAAGAATGAGTAGAAAAAGGAAATAAAAGTAGAATCACAACTAATAGAAGGACAACAATAATAAGATGTGGTAGAAGAAAAAGAATAAGAATAAGAACATGAACAACAACAACAACAATAAGTAGAAGAAAAAGAAGAACAAGTAGTAGAAAAACAATCCGAAATAGAAGTAGAAGAAGAACAAGCAGAACAAGGAGAAGAAGTATAAGAAGAAAGAAGTAGAAGAAGAAAGAAGAAATAGAAGAAGAAGAAATAAAATTAGAATGATAATAAGAAGAAAACGATGTAGAACAAAAGGAATAAAAACAACAACAAATGGAACAAGAAGAAGTATAAGATGAAGAAGATTGCGAAGTAGAAGAACAGGAAAAATAAGTAGAAGAAGAGGAAGAAGAGGAAGAACAAGAACAAGAACAAGAACAACAAGTAGAACAAGAAGAAGTAAAAGAAGAAGAAGAAGAAGAAGAAGAAGAAGGAGAAGAAGAAGAAGAAGAAGAACAACAACAACAACAAGAACAAGGAGAAATAATACTTTAATAACGCAATCAGTTATTCAAATGTTTCCGAATTTCAACTTTTGTCTTCAATCCTTACGATGTTGCCTCACCTTCTAGCTGACAAACTCATTAACCGTTATCCTCGAATGGCCTTTGAGCCTTGATAAACGGTTACTTGTTAGTAGATGAAAAAGAATGAGAGCATTTGGAAGATCGGACTCGAAAAGCTAATCTAACATTGATAGGGAAGAATGAATGTAAATAATGAATTTGATAGAAATGAACGAAGAACTGAGGAAATTTACGAAAACATTGATAAGAAAGAGAAAACAAAATCATCAATGAAAATTTAAATGTAAATAATGAAAAGAAAGAAAGAAATGAAAAATATATGGAAGGCCGTAAGAAAAGGCAATGTATAAAATAAAAGATGTAAGTGCATGTACGAACAATGAATAAACGGAAGCAATACTAAACGAAAGAAAGACATAAAGATCACATAGAAAGAAAAGACAAGAATAACTAAAACAAAGAGAGAGAGAGAGAGAGAGAGAGAGAGAGAGAGAGATTAAATGACAGAAAATAATTTTTAAAAGAAAGAAAATAAAAATGAACAAATATCAGAGGGGTGAAAAATAGTAAATAAAATACAGAGGGGTGAATGAAAGAAAGAAACGAATGGAATCTGTAACAAAAAAGGGAGAAAGAAATAAAGCAGAAAACGAGAGTAATAAAAGAAAAAAAAAGAAAAAAGGGAGATAGAATAGAAAAGAAAGAAAAGAAGAAACACAGAAACGATTTTAAATAGAAAGTAAGATTAATTGAGACAAACAACGAAAAAATGACTGAGTGAACGACGGGATGGATGAAGTTAAGAAAACAAAATTTAGGTAAATAAAAATATACATTAAGAATAAATAAAAACAGTGAAAAAAGAACATTTTAAATGAATAACATGATAGACGAAGAAATCAAAAAAGATGGAGGTGAGAGAAAGAAGGAAAAATAGATACGACCGAGGGAAAGACAAACAAAGAAAGTAGAAAAGAAAGAAAGAAAAGAAAATACGTGGAAGAATTACAGAAAAATAAATCATTAAATTACAGAATGAAACGAAACCAAAGAACGAAGCAAAAAAAAAACATTAAAAAAATCAAATGAAATAGTTTTATGTAAATTTTCTAATTAAAAACAAGAATGATAATTCGACGGCTCCGCAAATGTCAGATTGATAAGACTTTCTCGCCTCGATCTTGTGAAAATATTTAACTTTCCTTTGAGACCAACGATTGTGTTAGTATCTGTGTCGGAAGAGGAGATTCAAAAGTATTAACAACACGAATCCAATACTATTTAAAAAAAATTTTAAAATATAATGTCGCCTATTTGTATTAAATGGATAAGAAAAACAAAGACGTGTTTTAATACCAGTAAGATCTGAAAACGACTTGCAATAATTGCAGACATCGTTCTTGAAACCTGCACGTTTATATAAATGTTTTGTTAAGTTGGAATCGTTCATAGACAAAAACAAACGATGGTCGATGGCGGGAAAATCTTTAAAGCTCTCCTCCCCTATCTATTCCATATATTTCCACACAGAGAAAAACGCGAATTGGAAATAATACGAAACTGCGTCTAAACAGTGACTGCTTTAAGTCAGCGTGATTTTTACCACATTACTACAAGAATCTTATGGTTAGCTACGGTCGAAATATTGAGTAATTGAACCATCTTACCTATTTATCAACGTGCTATGCTTTTTACTTAATAGTTTTACAATTCACCTTATGTGAGTCTCATTGGTCCCCCGATTTATAAAATCGGGGGACTTATGTTTTGAGGCATGTCGGTCCGTCCGTCCGGATTTTTCTCCGCAACCATCCATTGAATTTCTCTGAAATTTTGCATGAAGTTGTAACTTTGGTCAGGTTAGAAAGTGACATTCTCCGATTTTTGAAAAAATATCTGGTTAGCCCCCCCCCCCCTGGGATCAAAAGGCCCCAAAATGACATTTTTTGCCTCAATAACTTTTCATCCATCCATTCAATTTCTCTGAAACTTGGCCAATATGTGGAGGCAATTGTTCCTAATATAAAATAAGTATCGCTGACCTTGGAAAAAATCTGGTCCGCGCCCCCAGAGGGTCAAAAGCCCCGAAAATGGCAAAAAATTACCCTTTTCTCCCATAACGTTTGATCCATACAGTCAATTTTTCTGAAACTTGGCCAAAATGTAGAGGCAATTGTTCTGGATATAAAATGAGCATCCTTGACCTCAGAAAAATTCTGGTTCGCGCCCCTAGGGGGTCAAAGGGAGGTTAGAAATTCCCCAAATTTATTGCATTTTACACTCGCCACATCGAGTCACATACAAAGGGGGACCACGCACGCGTGGCTTGTTTTACTATGCTAATTACAAAGATCATACTAATAGAATCTTCTGCATCTATTTTGTTTAATAAATTATTGATTGCAGAGTATTGTAATATCGCACACGTTTCTTCCAGGCATTCTTCTTTTATACATCACCTTTTTCTTGACTAAATACTGTTCTCATAACTATCAACTATTTCATTAATATGAAATAGTTGATAGTTATGAGAACAGTATTTAGTCAAGAAAGATATTCTCCAATGTAATCTTTAATGTCATGTATATGTAGATAGTTTTTTGGCATGTTTATATGTATTGTTTTAGAAGCTTAACCCATGGTTGTCATGATGTGTTTACCATTCTGTTCCAGCTGCACCGAAATACACTTTTTCGTTTTTATTATTATCCTATTGTGGCTATGTAAATGATATTTTTGTGATATACTTATCACATAACGAGCAGTTGCTTTTGACTATAGTTTGTTTGTTTGTCTGTTCGGTTTTAACGACCTTTCAACATCTCAGGTTAAGCTTTTGACTCTAAAGTAACAAATCTTGCAGTTTTTGTCATTCGGTTCTTGTAATATTTTAATTGATTATTTTTGCTGTATTACCGGTTCAACTATGACTTAGTGTGATATTATCTCAATTAAATAGATTGTGTAGAAAATATGGAGTTAGTAAAATATTGTATGCTCTCTCTTTCTGTATATTTTGATTTTTAGTATAACGGCAGATGTGTTGTGCGGCGTTTTCATAAAATATTTTTATTTTCTTAAAAATGATAATTTGCTCAAATATTTAGATAATCTATAAACTATTAAAGCACTAAGCACTAAAAACCTGACGTCCCCCCGTTGAGAATATATCTAGATTGTAAAAGAATAAGAATAAGGTAATATTCTTTTACATTCTAGAGTATTCAATCTTTCAGGTGGGAATCAAAGACATTCAACATTGATTGGGTGTGGAGGGGAATTAGTCAAGTAACTTTTCTATTGAAATCTTCGGTATAACTTATAGTCTTTAACCTCCTTGAAGCACACTCGCCGATTCTATCGAATCAATAAATACTCATGTGTATTTCTACCCAAGCGATAAACCCTTTACTAGCATTTTCATTTCCATTGGTTCAATTTCACGTTGTTTATACATTATAAATGCACAATTTTGTATTTCCTTTTTATGGATGCCAAGCGCGTACGACGACTCCACACAAATGGTGTACCCTGTTTTATTAAAATGAAATAGTTTTTATCCAAGTACACTCGGTAATGTACTTTCAGAATACATATTCTCATATCCTGCCACGTATTAATAACTTTTATCTGTTAATATCTAATAGAATTTTCCACTACTCCAATCGTATGCTTACTTTATCCTTATGTGGAAAACTCCTGTTTTTTACAATATTTCAACAATGAGAGTATATCTTCAAAACCCTAGGTGTTCGTGAACGAAGAAATTAACAAAAATACAAGAACTATAACTATATGTATACACACTATATATGGAGATTATTGAGTTGGTATGAAAAGTTTATTTAATCAGATTTAATGTGAGTTGCAGCCATTTTATTGATTTTAAGTCAAAGTATATACATATTATTCTAACTCGGGTCTTTAAATATTTAAATTATTTTTGTCTACATTGGCCCAATCATTTCTGTCCTGCATACCCTTCAATGCCAATATTCCATGAATGTATTTGACTTCCGTTTACCAGGAATTTCGGCTAATTTGAATGATGAAAAGTGAGGAATTCTATGTGATTCTTCTTTGAAAAATAGATCTTATTTACTGATTTTATTAGTGTTAAAGTGTTTAACTATAATATGATATAAACAAGATAGAACATATACTACATATACCACAGCAAGAACTACAACGACAGCCAAGAAATTTCCTTTTTGCCTCCTTCCTTACCAAAAGCCAAACGTAACTTCCATGAACAAAGTTTCTTTCCTAGAACATCTCATCTGCGGAATGAGATACCAGGAATTTACTTCCAAGTCGACTACAGCATGGTCGTCTTCAAATCTAGTAAAGTACTTGTTGAGCCATTCTCTTGGATAATCGATTCCTCTTAGTAATCGTCTGCTATTTCAACCTATTGTTTCCGGTCTTTTCATCGCGGCGATCATCGTCCAACTAGAGATCTCTTTAACTCTTATCCTCGAGTAGCCCCGGGCCTTTATAAGGGTAACCCTTGTAAATAAGAACTCACTATCATATTTGTTGCCGCTTTATATTAGTACTGTTATTGTTATTTTTCTTTGCATGTTATTATAGTTATATTTACTGTTTTCCGCACATTTGACTAGCATTAAATACAATAAGTCAAGACCTGTTATATATAGAAGCTCAATTAACATCATAAAATTAACAAGGATTCATTCATATATATATATATATATATATATATATATATATATATATATATATATATATATATATATATATATATATATTACAGAAGATCAGAACAACATCGGTACCGTCGGTTTAAAATCATAACAATATGGACCTATAATATGCCTCTTTACCGGACTCTCTTCAGCCTCTGTTTATGTCTGTCTCCTCGGTAAAAAAAAAACTTCCATTGTTAAGATTTTAAACCGACGGTAACGATGCTTTTCTGATCTTCTGTAATACATCTATTAATATATATTGCTCTCTTATTTTTTATTAATTATCGAGCACTCTGAAAGAATTCTCTCCCACTAACCTAATAAAAATATATATATATATATATATATATATATATTTCTGTACCAAATATATATATATATATATATATATATATATATATATATATATATATATTTCTGTACCAAATATATATATATATATATATATATATATATATGGTACAGAAAATGTGTACAACATCAGTACCATTGGTGTCAAGCTCAGAAGGCGTTTACATTCCAGCTATCTTCAGTTTTTGTTGTCACCTAGTAAAGAAAATTGGTAGTCTCATATCACTCGCGTTTGGATACACTATTTTCTTGTTAAACCAGAATCGTCTAAATTTTGTGTTAATGAAAGGTATGTGATGTTTAACAGTTTAATGAAGTTTGAAAAAGAGGAGGGGGTAAAATACAGCAGTTAACATTTTAAAAAAATTTAAATATTAAAAAAAAATATTTTTTTAAATATTTAAAAAAAATATTTATACAAGTCTGTTAGCAGCGTTTTCACTTGGGCCGTTATTTGTTTTTTGAAGTGTTAAATATGATTCGTCTAGAATTTTTTAAGGAGAGAATTTGAGGTTAAGAATTAAATTTACAAAAAAACGAATATAAATTCAAAATTTAAATTCAAAAAATTTAATTAATGGACTTTAAAATATTTAATGACTCAAAGATAAAAATTTTAAACAATTCAAAATCTCGTAAACTTGTTATCGCTCATGATAAACTAATCTAAGGGAATTAACTCTACAATTCTTAAATTATTTTGTATTCAATATTTAACACTTGCATCTAAGATATAATTTGAAATGTAAATATATAATGGATTATCAATTTATTAGTGAAATAATGATGAATGATTTATTGATTATGCCTGATCTAGAGTCGTTGATTGATTCTGTTTAGGAGATTTTTAAACCTGCTGTTTTAGTATCATGAAAGGGTGTTTTCCCTCTTAATAACTGGAAAAAATTGTTTTCATATTTTCGTGGTATAATTTACTGATTTTGAGTTTTGGTATAGAGATGGGCCATATTTAAATATGAAAATATTAATGGGGTGATGGTTGGACGAGGACTTTTCGGAGTAGAAGGCGCGAATATAAGGGTGGGTCTGGTATTTTGTGGGGCTATTTTGAGGTTATGTATTTGGCAGGGGGTAGATTATTGGGTGTCCTTTAAGTGTATCGGTCCATCCAGTTTATAAGAGGTGCCTGTCTCCTATGGGCACATCCTTTAAAAATTTCGTCCCTAACATTTAAACAGTTTATATTTGGGTCAATAATGGCCTTTAATATGTGATATTTTTCTGCATCTATTTATGGCTGGAGAGTATGATTGTCTTCTTTCTATTACTTTCCATTTAATAGTAAAGTGTGTCCATTCATATATTAGTTTCCATATCCGTCGCGATCGCTTTACGAAAGCCTTCTTTTTGCAAACAGAAGGATTTCGTAAAGACTTTGATTCTATTTGGGGAAACTTTATTGGCCTATTTTTTTTAATTTTATTTGCCTTCTAAAATTCTGCCTTTTAAACGTTTTTATTCGATGCATTCAATTAAATCTTTTTAAACGCTTAATTCACCTCATTCTTACTGTTTTCACTTAAGAATTTGTTCATATTCTGTTTTATTCCAACGATTTCTCCTGATTAGATATTTAATGAAAGAGCTCTCGAGACCATATTTACGGAGACAAAGAAAATTCCGCTTCTATTAAAAACCATTTATAAATGTTGTACCTAAGACGACTTAAAGAAGCAGCACATATGTTAGGCGACAATGATATACTAAACAGACCTAGTATAGAATTCAACAAATTATGGGAACCTATAATTATAAATAAGAGATAAGTAGTGATCTATAGTGATAAGTAGTTAGATCAAAAACAAGAATAGGTTTAAGGCTCTAAAAATTGATACTAGAATTGTCCGCAAGGACCCGTGAGGCAGTGGATATAGTACTAAGTACAATTCAGTTCTAAGTGACAGTCATCAGTGCGGGCGATACGAAGAATTGCGAAATACTGAAGACTTCTTCCCAGTCATGGCAGACGGAACGAGAGCATGCTACCCTCGTGGATTTAATAAAGGGTTCCGTTCGAAATTCCATCCTGATTCCTGAGTTCGACAGAAAGATTCCCGAGTTCGATGAAAACATGCAAGATGAGAACAGTAGTCCGAATATACCAAATTCTACATATTTATATATATAAATATATATAAATATGTTTCAAGCTACCCTAACTTTAACGCCATATCAGTCTTTAACAATTAATATATAATAATAATAATAATAATAATAATAATAATAATAATAATAATAATAATAATAATAATAATAATAATACAAAAAAAATTTAATCATAAATAAACGATTAATAAATATATATATATATATATATATATATATATATATATATATATATATATATATGTATACATATATATATATATAATTTATTCCCCGAACATAAAAGTTATGCACCATTGTTATATCCCTTTATAAAGATTAAAATCAAGATATAATGATACTAAACCTTACGTCTAGAATCTTTCTCCCAATTTTAATCAAAATCCATTACATGGTTTTGATACTAGAAAATGTCCAGAATTTAAAGATAAGTTTAATTCGTCTTTAGAAGAAATTAAAAATTCAGGCTATCTAACTTAATTCATGTCTCATAGCTATGGTTCAAACTTAAAGCAAATCTGATAATTTTGAATTCTCAAATGGGAGGTTGTATTAATATTATTCAGAACTCTTTAAAATACTGCAAAGAAAATAAAACTTAGGAATATTAGTTGCTGTCTGATATCTATATTAAAAATTTCACAAAAATCGGAGGCATCTAAATTTTTTCGAAGGCTACTACTTTATTTCCCCTTTTCGCATGAAACTAAATATTGCCCACATTACAACAACTGATGCTTAATAGTAGTGTTCCAATAGTACTAATGATCGGGTAATGTGTTTACGAGTAAATCCTGCACATACATATATTTTAACTCATACACATACCTAACTTTATATAAATACACACACACACACACATACACATATATAATATATATATATATATATATATATATATATATATATATATATATATATATATATATATATATATATATATCGCATTAAGGGCCAGAACATAGCTGCTATCCTTGTGTACGCAACTGAAAACCCACAAAGTTTACATTGGTTACTTTTATGTCATAACTTTCTAAAAAGATACAAGTAATAAAAAATAAAAGTGTACAATCAATATCTGTTATAAAAGAAAAAAGGTTCTACCATTCACCTTTGATATATATTATTCGGGTGGCAACACTTTTAGAATATAGAATGGGAGAAGCGGGGCCACAGATATTTACGACCAAAGGCATACTATCTTTCCATGATGGTCGAGTGAATCGCCCTAACCTCTATTATTTTTGGAAGCGTCTTATCATCTCAAGAAGAGGCCATTGACCGGCCCGCTTTAGTTTGAAATATAATTTTAGCCGGTCTGTCAAGTGGAAATTCGAAATAATAGTTTTAAATGTGTTCGATGAATTCTGTGTTAAGCACTGTCCGTCGGTAGGTCTGTCACTTGTTTGAAGTTTGAAGTAGTATTTGCAGTTGCGTCCAGCTCTGTCATTCCATCACCCTTAAGTTAAAAATGATGTGTGGAATGCCGTTTTTATTATTTAGACTCGTGTTAGCGTATAGGATACACTGTAGATTATATCATTATTGAATCAAAGATTATTTATTCTTAGAACTAGGAACATAGAAAATCCACAAAGAGATTCGAACGTGCGCCTACGAAGAGAGGAGTGAAAGCAAAACGAAATGAAACGCAATTAAAAGTAGGCGGGTTGAGTCGGCTTCCTCCGAAATAGGAAGTTTCTAAGGAATATTAAATTAACAATCGTTCTCCAGTCGCATGTATATCCCTCTCAGGAGAGATGATATATTTCTGACACCTGAAACATTACATTCTCCAGATAAATAACGATGCCAATACGTGCGATCATCTTTTTAGAATTTCACGAAAGTAAAACTATATTTTGAATGAAACAGAAGTAGACAAAAATACATTATTTCATTTGCCGATTTTAGGCTAAAAACGACAGATATGGTTAGTGGATATCAGTTTTAAAAACCATACGGGCGGTAGTGGAGAATTTTAGTTCGTGAAATATACTTTTACAATTTAGTCATTTTTCACAAAGATAAGTTTTGAGAGATGACAACGTTAGGTCTACAGTTCTAGCAAGAGGGTGACGACTCCTCCCACATAGAGGGTTTGGTATTCCCATCTGGTTAGATCACTACGAAGAGGGACCGTCAAGAAAGCTCTGCATTCCACTTCCAACATTCAGAAGAGGCTGAAGTGGTGCGGAGATCACAATGGCGGATCGGTAGATCAGTTAAAATAGTAATAGTTTTCTGACGAGTCGAGTTTTTTCCTTTTCTTCATTTTAAGGTTGATTTTATGTATCGGGGTAGATTTGGAAAACTTACAACCGAGAATATTTTATTCCTACAATGTAGCGCAGAGTTATAATCTTGGCAGTCATATCTTAGAATTATTTCGCTCTGATCGTTGACCTTAGAATCACTAGTAAGGATTGTATAGACACTTTTTGAAGATGATGGTCATCCAATGATTCAGACATTATTCCCTGGTGGTGACTGTATTTCTAGGACGATACTTATGATTAAGAATTGGTATGAAGGGCATGACAGTGATCTTGGGAACATCACAATCTCCAGATCTAAATATAATTGAGCATTTCTGAAACTTCTTAAATCCAAAAGTAAGAACTCGTGATCTTCTTGTATTTGAAAGAGTTGCGATAAGAGAATGACTTAAAATCTCTCCAGATAAAGTGTAGAATGCGTATTATTCCATTCTTAGAAGAATTGGATGCTAAAGGAGGACTAACTCTATATTATATAAACTTTCGTTAGGTTTTACATGTGTTCCAATTATTTTGTTCAACTACTGAATATATTTAATTTTTTAAATGTTTGTTTTTGAGACGAGGATTTATCTTGGTGTTAGAGCCAAAAGTAAGAAATCATTATCTTCTTGTGTTTGAAAGAGGTGGAGCAAGTTTTGATAATGGAATGGCTGAACTCTCTCCAGATTAAGCTAAGAAGATGTATTATTCATCATCAGCACCCGAGATAAGAGCTATAGTCCGAAGAGTCCAAATGCATATCAATTCTCATCTCAAAAACAAAAAATTCAAACAAATGAATACCAAATCAGTACGGACCTGAATTAATACAGAAATGAAAACTACGCAACGCTCTTTCCGTTTTCGTAAGTACATGACAGATTTTGAAATTTTAACGACGATAGTGCGTACGAAAGAAAAACAAAAACATTTTTTCACTATTCACCAATAACAGCCATTGCAAAAATACACTTGAAGAAAGTCGGAGGTTATATCGGCCGAAACGTTGTGAGAACAACACCCGGGATGAAAGCAATAGTCATAACAATCATATTACATACTGTATATATATATAGTTATGCACGTTTATGGAGATTTCTACATATTACGCCAAACTCTTTAGCTAATTCGCTAAAAATAGGCCTTCTTCAAGACTTCATTAAAAATCGGTCATTTTGTATGATGCTTCAGTGAGTCATGAAACAATCCGAATCATTTCTGTTACTGTCAGACGTCCTTTCAGTGGCATTCTTGTCAACCTGCTATAAAGTGTGACTGTGTATAACTTATCAAAAGTTATACAATTGTCATTTTAATTTTACCTAATTAAGATCTGTCACTACACCAGGTTGCATTTTTGTATAATTTTTAATATACAAAATATCAACGAAAACTTCATCTGCTATAAAGTATGATACAGAGTTTATATGTAGACACTAAACAAATACCCGTCCCAGGAAAGGTATAATCAATACAAATAGCATTAGTTTTTATTTTTATTTTAACTTTTCGGAGGTAGTGTGCGATTTTCGAGGCCTCCAATTCTCAAAAGTATGATACAGAGTTCATATTTAGATATTAACAAAATACCCGTCCCAGGGTAGTTATAAGCAATACAAATAGCATTAGCATTAGTTTATATTTTCACTTTTGGGGGTAGTGTGCGATTTTCGATAACTACCCTCCCCAAATTGTATAGGTTACAAAACAATAATGTGGCTACGTTACTCACCGTTTTGCCTAGAATACGTATCCCATGATTCATAATAAATTCATGAGTCTATTATGCATTTGCATATTATTTACGCTCACACATAATATAACTCAGAGTTGATGTAGAGAAATTGTTTTCATTATTATTTTTTTATAACTCGCTTATGTTTTTTTTAATTTTCGTGGGGAAGGTGACATTTTGAGGGTCACGACAAACAGATAGGAAATTTGACAATCAAAAATAATGTGCCTACTTTACAAATCATGTTGCGTAGAATATATATTTCATAATTTATAATTTTCTATTCATTAGTTTCGGAGTAAACCTTCATCCCCCAGAAGTCTGTTATCCAGAACTGATTATAACTTCGTACTTTTATCCATTGCGTCAAGATGCGAACAGTAGTCATTATAATCCAAATAATAGAGAAAAAATCAAGCCTCATCTAAAAAAAAATAATAAACGTAATTTGAATTGTTAATTCGCTGTAAGTGAATATTAAAAATGTTGCTGTTTATCTTGCTTCTATCAAATAAATTCCTGATATAAATTGTTAATATTTTTATATTCAATAGAACTAAAAGAATATTATCAGTGTATAGATTTTTTTAATTTTTGCGAAGAAAAATGTGTTTTTGTTCTTAAATTGTTTATAATATGAACTCGATCTTTTCAGTGAAAAGCTCTTTCTTCCTCTCCTCTTCCTACTCCCCTTCGTTCCCTGCTAATTATTAATGATTTTATTCTATTCGTCCTTAACCTCCTCCCATAATAATACGCGACACAAAGGTACGCTTGTATTATTTACTCCTCTCCAGGAGTTAGGCACAAGACCAGTTTTATCCTACTCCCACAAGTAAGATGTGACCCAAGGTCGGGTCGGAAAGTGGGGGTTGAAAAGCCAGCGCCCGAGAGGTGAGCACTCTGACCATACGCTTGTATCATTACATAGCTTTGTCATACTAAAGACTCACCACATATCAAGGTCAAAACGGCAACTCGCGGATAAAGGGTAATTGAGTGTCAGGTGGACGGTGAGACAACACCGTGATGATTGGTAAAGATGGTGGAAGTTTGGCAGAATTTGATTATTTAGGAGGACGGCTTAACAAGAATTTGTTTACATTGGACTTGAAAACGATAATGTCGAAGTCTGCTGGGAAGCAGCGCTGCGATACGAGTAAAACATACGGGTAGTTCTAGGAAAGAAACTTTGTTCATGGAAGTTTCGTTTAGTTTTTGGCATAGAGACGGAGAAAAGGAAATTACTGACAGTGGTTGTAGCTAGACGAGTTTTTGTTGTAAATGTTTTACAAGGGGGGCATAGATTTAATCTCAGACGAGCACCTGCCATGAAAATAACGATGAAGTAGAGAAAGACTAGCAACGTCTCTTCTGTGGGAGGAGGAGAGGATATCGCACACTAGATTTTGAAGTCATTTTGTACATTGTCAAGGCAGGAAAAGCTTCTCTGAAGAGCACCTCCCAAGATGTGGCAACAGTAATCCATTATGATTAAAGAGTTTGGAGGAACTCCAATAAAATCTAGAGATGAATGGTAAAAGCGGATACACCAAAAATACGTAAAATTAGCATATAATGAAATATTTAATGGTTCGTCTTCATTATAAAAAATACTTTCTCGATAAATAATTTTTTTAATGACATAGACGTGGGGGATAAAGCGGGTGGCGGAAAAGGGAGATAAATGATGGTAGGAAAATGAAAATGAACAAGGAAGTAGGAGTTATGTCAAGTTATTTTCAAACCTAGAAGCTGATACGGGTGAAGAAAAAAGAAAGAGAATGAAAAACGAAAAAGAAATGGGGATAACTATATGCATCTCCACATCTACGCTCACAACAGGGTGAGGGTGAAGAGGGGGGATGCTGCAAGCGAGACCATAGAAAATAATTCCTGGCGATTGGTTGAACAGATCACCGGAAATAACAAGTGACGCATGCGTGGAAGTTTTCTATCTAGTATGTTGCCATTCATCTTTACATTGATTATTGCATTAATGATTCAAATATGTTTTAAACTACTCGTTTCAAGGAGTGTAAAATTTATTTTCCAAACAGAACAGTTTTGCACCAATTTTATCTCCCCTCGCTAAGATTAAAAATCAAGTTATAATACTACTAAACATTATGTCTATAATCCTTATTCTAATTTCAGTCAAAATCCATTTTATTATTTTGATTCTAGAATATGTCTAAAATTGGAGGCTTAAGCTTATGGTGTTTCAGAAGAAATTGTCATTCAGAGAATTTCTTTCATTGGTGTCTGGTTATTATGGGTCAAATTAAATGCAAATCTGAAATATTTGAATTTTCAAATGGGAGGTTGTGTCCAATATAATCCCCCTAAAACCCTTTTACATATACTATATAAACTGAAATTCATGAATATTTATTAACGCATGTCCAATACCTATCGTTAAAATTTCACAAAAATTTGAGGTATCTGAATTTTCATTAAGGGATTTCACCCTGTCTTCGCCCTCTTTATATTTGGGCTAAATGAAACTACATTTAGCCCGAATTACCCACCCTTACGCCTAGCAGCTGTGTTCCAAAATTAATAAGGATCGGTTGATAAGTTTAAGAGTGAATTTTGTGCATATAAATATATAAATATACACACATACCTAACTTTATATAAATAGAGATCTATATTTAAAATGTTATATTGTTTTCTACCAGTGAACTTAATATTAATTGTCTGTATTTTCTTTTTCTCCTTCTCGTTACAGGGACATTTTAACGAAACGAAGACAGCGTAGTCTGATTGATAAATGGAAAACACGCGGTCTTCAACGTCGAGGTCTAACACCCAGTCCGAACCCGTCACTCGCGGGTCGCATTACTAATCCTTCATCCCAGGGTTATTTAAAGCATGATGGGCTGAGGTCACAATCCTATCCCAAACTGAACCCTACAACAAAGACTTACACCTGGAAAGACAGGCAGCAGGCAGCAGGGGATCCGCTCGATTCGACCAATCTGGCCGTCGCAAAGACGTCAAACGCAACATCGGGCGGTGGGTCGACAGTCACCGCCGTGGCCGACGAGAAAGTCAGATCAAGCGCCCTTCGCAAGCGGTCCAACCAGATTCAGGACATGGCGTGCCAAACTGATGCTGAGATTCTGGGAATGTTATTAGCCTTTTTGAGAAACCACATCCGCGGTGGTGCAGACCCGGAAGGAGGTGACAAGTCCTTCTTCAGCGGCCTGAACGATAAGTTAGTGACACTCTCTGGCAATGAGATCATGTGTAACCAGGACACGTCCAACAGTCGGCCGTTTCCGATTAACTCGCTTCCACTCACGGAATCGCCAAAAGAAACCAGCAACGATTGCATCCCGGGTCACACGTTGACCAGCGAGAAGTCGCCGTTACTGAGCGCCGACGACGATCTGGACGTGATGTCGATGGGCGACACGTATCCCGAATCAGGGAAAGAGTTCAGCTTCTCAAGCAGCCTGCGCGAGTTTCCGTTTATGCTAAAACGTCGACAAAAACCGAAGAACAACGAAGAAGAGGTATCGGAACTGTCATGGATGGAACCAAATAGCAACCCGGATAGTACTGGAACGACTCCGGAGAATTGCCTCTTCCCTAGCGTATCCGAATCTCCTAACCCACAGGTGACTGGTCCAAGAAAGATCATTCTCACGCCTCAATCGTCCTTAGAGTCTCGCGATAACGAGAAAGACTGCAACGGCTACGATCCGTCCTCGGGAACCTTTGCCGCCGACAGCAGAGATGCAAGCGGGGCCGGCTCTTCCGGGGCCGGTCTTGCGGTCGCAAGCTTTCCTTCCAAAGGCGCGAGTGTGGCTGCTATGGCAACGTTATGCGAGAAGTATCCGATTGAGAAGGAGAAAAAGAGGGCGTCCAGTGCCTTAAGCTGGAGTAGCAGTAGTGGAAACGTTAGCTTTCGCAAGTCTTTAGAAGAAATGTCCATGCATGGATTGAATGCTATGGAAGATGAGGAAGTCTCCATGGAGAAGTTTGTGACTTATCTGAAGAAGAAAGGTATTTGCGTCGACGAGTCTTCCTTGCAAAGTAGCGACGTGTAGATTTGATACCTACAAGATAAATAACGGTTCTCATTTGAAGAGAAAAAGAAGGCATACTTACGAATAATCAATGTGATTCCGATAATCATCCATCATGAAAGTAATACAAACATACTCACTGCCATAAGCTGGCCGACCCGTGAGAGATATCAGCTTTTGAAAAGCAACTACAATTATTTTGATACCTCGTTGTTGAATAAGAGACGCGCACATAAGCATCCATATCGGTTTGAAAGCTTCATATTTAAAATATTCATGTTCAAAACACATATCTACCTGCAAATTTGGCAGAAATCAATGAACATGTTTGGTCCTGTATTCTAACCTGTAACGGTTGGACTTTTTCATTTTCTTCGATTTGTGACTATCAAAACGACACATAAAAAGGCGTAAAAAAAACGAATCATAGTTTACCAGCTGCTGATCGGTCTTCGAATCTAGATTTTTTTTTTAAAGACTAGAGTTTTGAATACTGATTTTATTGGCAATCAGCTTTGGTATACTGAAAAAGAAAAGGAAAATTGTTTTTGCCTATTGTGATGAGTTAAGAATTGTGCAATATCATAAACTGTACTAAACTAAACGAAATATCAAGTAAATCTTGTGGAAATTCCGCAAGAAACAAATTAAAAAAAAGTCAACGAAAAAGAAACTGTCAATTACGCTACTGGCGACGGTCAGTACCGAACAATATTCTTCCATATTTTTTTTTTGATATCTTAAAATTTATAAGCGTATACAAGGTACGCAGTTGACATGTCAGCGCATGCGCGTTAAAAAGTAAAACATACACGGATGCGTGAGAATTGAATTGAAAAGAACACAAAAAAAGCAGAATGAATTGTACAAAATAGAAATCAGGAGAAATTTTATGAAAAAGAAAAAAATGTGTGATTTCGTTTGAAATAAGACCCCACCCCCATTTTGTTTTCTTAAATTGAACAGAATTGAATGAAATGGGTCAGTATGATTGGCTGATTCTGGATATGCACTCTTACCTCACGAAGAAAAAAAAGAGAAAAACGTTGTTGTTGTTTTTTTTTATGGTCCAGAAACAATATGAACGTTTACAGGACGGCTAAATTGTGTTAAACTGCCGGTAACTTGACTTTGTGGAATTTTTATTTATTTAAAACTGTTAATATATTCCACAACCCAGAAACACGACACAATTACCGTTTGTAGACATACAAATATATATAAATACGCACACACATATATGTACACATTACTGCAATATATATATATATATTATATATATATATATATATATATATATATATATATATATATATAATACTAAATTTTAACAAAATATATACATATAAATATATAAAAATATATAAAACATGAGAAAACACCACACGGTGATAATTTCAAAATACATATATATTGAATATATATTTATATCAAAACTGCACATACATGTATATTTATACATATTATATATAGATAACAATATAAATTTGTAAAAATACATGATAAATGTATAATATCATCATTTAGCGCTATAAATATATATTTATATGTATATATTTTAAATAGTTATGTATACATATATATATATAGATATATATATATATATATATATATATATATATATATATATATATATATATAGAGAGAGAGAGATATATATATATATATATATATATATATATATATAAGCAGAAATAGAGATAATACTTATTTACCTGTGATTGAATACACATACACACATACACATAAACATACATCTGTCTTCGAAATGAGCATTTATCAAAAGTATATATATGTATATAGCAGCATGTGAATTTTATCATATACATATGTATATATGTGTGTGTATGTATGTATGTATGTGTTTATGTGTATATGTAGGTATATTTTGAAAAAATTATCATCCTAGTATTTTTGTCTGAAATCGACGGAGTTTTATTTTCTTTGTATTTTTCAATGTTTTCTCTTCGAGCTATCCACGGAGTTTTGGGGAGGGGGCGTAGTTGTTGGTGTGTTATGGGTGCAACGTTCTGGTTTGGTACCTTTAGTATGGATCCTAAGTTGTAGTTTAGTTCATCCAAAAGGACGGGACCATATGAAACCATAGGATACCTATTACACCAACTACCACCGATACTCCGACGATAAATCGACGGGTTTGGAAAACTATCAATACATAATAATAAAATAAACTCTAGCTGTCTGCGAAACATATTTATATATATATATATATATATATATATATATATATATATATATATTAGATGATACTATATGAGTCATAACTTAATAAGCTATAGTGATACTGCCTGAGATCTCGAAGTAGGAAATAAGTCTTTGCCTAATTAGCCGGATTTATAACTTACGTTTAAACTGATTGTACCACTAAGGCTAATCGGGTTTTTACTGTATAGTATCATCTCTACTAAATATATTGTTCTCTTACAAACGTACTTTAGCCCTGTGTTGATTCCCTAAAGTACATATATAAAGTATAAAGTATATATATATATATATATATATATATATATATATATATATATATATATATATATATGTATATATATATATATATATATATCTTTATATATATATATAATTTAAGGCATCTTTTATATTTGTATTTTTTTTTAAATATATCTATAAACCGTTAGAAAGCATACTTACGATGCAAATATTTAAGAGAACTTTTTTTTTTGTAATTTGGTGTTGAATTTTCCGGGAATTATTCCCTTCTTCAGAGACAAGAGTCATTTAATATTAATAAAGAACTATTTTCATTATATTTTTGGCATGCCATGTGTCATTAAGTTCTTACTTAAAGGGTGTTTCAAATACACTGCTTCATGACACCACCCGGAGCACGACGACACCAGTGTGAAGAAAAGACTATAATCAAAAAGGTAATATTACTGATATTATTTGTATGAAAAAAAAAACACTCATGTCTCTGATTAAGGAGGATTTTCTGACAAATTTAAGCCCCAACTATTTTATTTAAATATTTTCAATGTATGTATGACTTCTAACCGTTTTAGTTCTAAATTTTCAACAAAAAAAAATATATATATATATATATATATATATATATATATATATATATATATTGATAAACATATTTCAACGTAAAACATGATTTCTCAATTCGAAAAGAGATCGTTGGCTTAAAGTGATGCCATGACTATACTTTCACTTTGTTTAAAAAAACAGTATTCGAATAGGAATTGTAAGCGTTTTAGTATCTGGCAAACATATCAACAAGTAATCTATGAAAATGTATCTACAACGATTGCTCTACAACTAAACTTCATCTGAAAATACAATTCAGCTACAACACTTTATCTTCAGATACGCATTATCTCTGAGCTCATACAAATGGGTAGAATAATAGTAATTATAATAATTTCATAAACAAATTCCATACATATTTCGTAATTCTTGATATGAGGATTGATAATTTTTATTTGGGGGGAATTATTCGGACTACGATTCTCATTTTGGATGTTATTCTACCAACGTTTCGCCCGATCTAACCTCTGACTTACTTTAGGTGCGTCTTATCGATTTCGAAAATTTTTGTGTAATCCACAGGAATAGATTTTTGTTTGATATATAATTAGTGAATAACAGTTAATATAGAAAAACAGCTGGTGAAATAAAAGTTGTAAAAAAGAGGGGTAAAAGAGGTGGTAAAAAGAGGTGGTAACAAATAGGAAATATCTCAAAGGTTTTTACATCAAGTGACGTCACATTTTTTGCAAAAATGTTGCATAATACACATTACCTCATATAAGACTCATTCGAGTGTTTATCTTCAGATTCACTCGATATGAATAGAAATAGTACACGAGTTCGATTAACATGTATCACTCCACCGACTACCGAATAAATTGCTATAAAACTTTCAAACCATGAAAACAGTACTACTTTGATTATACCTTTTTTTTGAAAGAAAGATGAAGTATTTTGTCAAAAATCTCTCTTCTTCTATATAATAAAAGTGAACGGACGTGTGTCCGGCCCGATTCGTGGTATGAATAAGAGGGGGTTAGGAAAGAAGAAATAATAAGAAGGTGATAAAATGTTTGTAGGTAAATTAGTGGCGGCTGTTGCTGCTCTTTTATAGGGTTGATACCGGTCAACAATTCAGAATTAAGTTATTAAGCTGTCGGCGTCGGCTGCTGCTTCAAATACTCAATATTAGTAATCTGCTTTCTGTTTATATAAGTCATGTATATTAAGAAGAGCTAGGGGGAAAGGAAGGGGCGCTTAAGGTTTAAATAGCAACAGCATTTTTAAACGATTTAATATTATATTTGCCTTTTAAAAGTTGAATTAAGATTTTATTTAGTTATTATAATAACTATTTTTTTCAAATATCACAAAATGTAAAATTCATTTAGTAGTATGTATGTGTGTATAGGTGCGAATAAGAGATGGATTACGTTTATAGTAGAACAAGCATTTTTTAAACGAATTAATATTTTATTTACCTTTTAAAAGTTGAATTAATTAATTTCTAGTAGTTAATACAAATAAAATTGCGAAGCGATAGTGAGCGGGAAGAGCTAGCTAATTTATGAAATATTTTAAAGAAAATGGAACTTGAAATAAAAACTTGGAGAAAAATTGTATCAGTAGATATATTTGCATAGTTGAATTATAATTTTATATAGTTTTGTAGATGAATTGTACGTGTACACAAAGGGTGCTTTAGATGAATTATTGTAGACAAATAGTTGTAGATGTATTTACATGGAACCAACAGACATTGACAAATTTTAATGTATGCAAATATATATATATATATATATATATATATATATATATATATATATATATATATATATATATATATAGTGAATGATTTTATTCAAACATGTACAAGGTCTGCTACACTGGCATGTCGATGTTATCGATCTACAGCTATCAAGAGCTGAGGTCTCATCAGGCAGAAAGTTTTTTATGATCCAACCCGGTCGCTGAAGAGAGAGATCAACATATAAGGAGTTTAAATCATAGACTCTAATTATAAAGAAAGTGTTACTTTTTTTAAGGATACCCGTCTACCGTGTAGACTAATTCCTAAATACATTAACGGCTAACAATTTATATGGAGCTGGGACATAGAAAAATAAATAGTAAAATGAGATCAAGATCAAATCAGGATGGGAAACCTTGTCTAATAATTGGGACCGCTTCTTGCCAGTACTAATAGTCTAAGTACTCACTTGTGAGTACTTAGACACTGTTTCAACCTTCGTTAACAGTAATAGGAACTACTTATATAGTCAACATTGTCACAACCACTTACCTACCGTAAGTGGTTGTGACAATGTTGACTATATAAGTAGTCCTATTGCGAGGTACAGGATCTAATCTTGCCTAAGTATAATTTTGCTCTCTATGGATTTAACTATTGTCCGACTCCTTTCGATAATAACTATCCGTTTTTATTATACGGAATTTGTCTACGCAAAACACGGGTATTCCTTAAAAAGAGAAACTAAATCACCCCGCTCCTTCTCTCTTTTTCTTTATAATTTTATATAAATATATAATATATATAAATTTATATATATATATATATATATATATATATATATATATATATATATATATATATTATAATATGTACTAACATGTCGATCAAGAAAACACATAATTTGAAAACTTAACTCAACATTTGGACTATGTCTCTATCATGTACCCAAAACAAGAAAATAAATGAATAGTTTAAAGTGTAATTAATAACTGGTTATTTGAAGAAAAATTTTAAGGGCTCCAATTCTTTTTTATAAATTAAAAGCAAAAATAAATAAGAAAAATACTTATAAATTGGTTGACAATGGTAACTATGTTCACAAATAACATAAATTAGAATTGGCTGTGACGAGTTTAAATCTTATCAGATCTATTATGGTACTTAATATATGTTGGGAAAACTATGAACCACCCGTTTCTCCTCAACTATGGGTGAAATAGCAGCCTGTATACTATAAGTCATATATCGATTTCTTTCATTACAGCGTTCTTCGCGGTGTCATTGGTTCCAGGAAACAAACTTTAGACTGTGAGAGCGTTGCTTCTCCGACTTCCTCTATTATATTAGTAATCAGAACAAAAACTGTTGATAGGATTCAATATGAAATTTCATGAAATAATTTGTATTATATTTAATAACACAGACGAAGGTATTTCAAAACAAACTAACCTAACGTTTTTAAATGACTTCCACATTATTTATGTCAAATGTTCATGAAAAAATTGGCTCTATTTCACATGTAAGATTAATAAATATATAATTGAATAAATATATATATATATATATATATACATATATATATATATATATATATATATATATATATATATATATATATATATATATAATTCACACTAAATAAATTATACATTCCAAAAAGCCTCCAGTCATAAAACGGCGGCGGTGGCGTTTTTACATACATATGATGAATTTAGAGCGAAACTCCTTACGTTATTTTATTCAACAAACCGTTTACACTTGAAAAGAAAAGACATTCCACAAAAGTCACCAATGAACCACAAATCGGACATATTTTTTAAGGAATGAAACTCATTAAAGAACACCGGTAGCCATCAGACTTCCGGTTTTAACATTTCGCAATAATAACAAAATAGTAGCAGCACTTAATGTTCTAATACTTTTTTCCTGTTTTAAATTATACTCATTTATTTCCAGATCTATCTAGAAAAAACGATATATATATTAAGGTTTTGATGGTTATCTATTAAAAAATATGCACTGAATAAATAAATGATACATTTAAAAATGGGCCAAAACGTAACCCGACGACGCAGGGTCTTTTCACATACGCAAGATAAATCGATAGTAAATATTTCTACATTCTTTTATTTAATAAACTGTTTATCCTTTAAAATAAAGGAGAAAAATAAACATACCATACAACATCGTTAGCCATTTGATCTCAGTTTTAAGCTATTTCATCATGCTTCCACACTAAACAAGACGGTGGAGTCTGTCTTGAGAAACAAGAGACCGGATATTTCTTTTAATTCCACGATGACCAGACGGATTACACCCGGGTATCTTCAGCGGACATACTAATATATTATGCAAATTAATTAATTAATATTTGCTTTTATATACTTATGATCGAACATTTTGATGTTTTTTTACTAACTCGTGGTATATATATATATATATATATATATATATATATATATATATATATATATATATATATATATATATATTCATATACCCTAGGTTTAGATATATATATCTGATATATATCAGTTCCAAGTATTCAAAGACGATAACATTCGGCGTACGATCGTTTCTAAAACGATTTGGAATATTTTATTTTGTATATTACTTATTCGGGGCCGTTCATTACATCACAAATGGAAGTCAAACAAAAAAGACAAAAACATTTATTATTATTTCAGAATACATGTATCTATTTATAATAGGAGAAATAGAAATTATTATAATTTATTCTATTTATAATATCAACAATGAAAATTATAATAATATATAGTATATATTGTTTTAAACATGAAATAAATAAATTACAATAAATAATAATAAAGTAAATAAAATAAAAAATATATGTGTATATATATGTAAGAATATAATTAAATTGTTAATCACATAATCATGATTTTTTTTAAAGATATATTTAAAAGGTTAATATATACATACATTTTATTTTTGTAAACTATGAATGATAGGTGTGTTAAAACAAACTTATGAATTTTACGTTTTTCTATTTATTTCGGGTGCTTGATGGAAACGTGGATCCAAACTTCAGCATTGATAAGAACAAGTGAATAGGTAATGTTATAAGTGTTAAAGACTTCTTTTTATTTTATACACATTGTTATTAGTTTTTGTTGTATGTATTTGTATTACCATATGTCTATATAAATATGTTGCCATGTTTTAAACATCAATTGAAAACAATTCTCTTTATTTTTTTCTCGAAATGTTTGCAAGGTTTTCACCATAAACATAATGTTTTTCATCCTTTAACAATGAACCGTTGACACACATACACACATGTATCTATAGATACGTATATATCTATGCATATATATATATATATATATATATATATATATATATATATATATATATATATATATATAATATATAGATACATATATATGTATGCATATAAATATATATTTATATGTATATATATATATATGTACCTATAGATACATCTAAACAAGAACACCATTTCTAATAATATATATATATATATATATATATATATATATATATATATATATATATATATATATATATATATATATATATATAAGGAGTAAGGCTACTGACATTTGTAAAAGGTTTTTTCAACATTTATTTATTAGTTTGTTATTTTATCATTTTGTACTTGTACATAACGCGTTTCAAGCAATGGTCCGCTCTCATCAGAGATACATGAATTTACATATCTGATGAAAGCGGACCACCGCTTGAAACGCGTTATATAAAAGTATAAAATTATAAAATAACAAAACAATAAATAAATGTTGAAAAAAACTTTTTACAAATGTTGGTAGCCTTACTCCTTTACATATATATTTTCTCTCGTTGGAATTGCACTCATACTGCACTACCCTCTTTTATATATATATATATATATATATATATATATATATATATATATATATATATATATATATATATATATTGACTCAAGTCTGATTAAATAGAAGTAAAAACTTCTGTTTATTCCATTTTTTTATCCATTTTTTGCAATTGTCGGACCAGCGATCTGATGTTATGTTTCTAGTGTAAAAAGAAATTCGCCATAATTGCAAGTACTTTCGAGTCGTATGAGTCGTCAGGCACGTGATGATGTTGGTACCAATGAAAATTGGTGAATGTATTAATATATTTATTAATAATATAAGATTGCTGGTCAGCCAATTGGAAAGAATGGACTAATAAAAAAAATAAATAGAAGCTTTCACTTGTATTTAATCAAACATGTGTCAATAAAAATGCTTTTATTTATTTATATATATATGTATATATATGTATTTTTATTATATATATATATATATATATATATATATATATATATATATATATATATATATATATATACGTGTGTGTGCATGTGTGTGCATGTGTGTGCGTGTTATAATACAAACAAATATTTGATATAGTTAAGATCGATTCTAATGAGAATCAAGTTTCAAAGAAAAATGAAGCTCAATATTCAAATTTGTAAACCTTGAAGAGGTATTTAAAAAATTGCAATAGAGCTCTAAATAAGTAAGATGACAGTTTTGATTTGGCAACTATCTCTGAGGAAAAGGGATGTTCATATGAAAACTTTCTCTAGAAACATGTGTAAACTTCTGCTGCAGAATTGGCATTATATCACAGTATGATATAAAGCTGATCTGATATATATTTATATATATATATATGTATGTGTGTATGTGTGTCTTCATATATATATATATATATATATATATATATATATATTTGTGTTATAATGAAGTAATTCCATGAGGAAATCCGGATATGAGAGCTCAATGTAATAAACAGAGCAAGAATAAAATAAAATATAGTAACACGAAATTACATAATCATCGATGCAATAATGTATTTCAACCTTGTGGTATTTTCAAGCATCCGATTTAGACGATTACATTTTTGAAACTGTAATCGTCTAAATCGGATGCTTGAAAATACCACATGGTTGAAATAAATTATTGCATCGATGATTATGTAATTTCGTGTTACTATATTTTATTTTATTTTATATATACATATATATATATATATATATATATATATATATATATATATATATATATATATTAAGGATATCACAAGACTTGCTCGTTTATTATATATTTGTCAAACAATAGCCGAAAGTGCTCAATACTATGATCAGTAGAAGATTTATTATCATAGTATTTATAATATTATTTGTTTGACATTTGATCTTGAAGAGCCCTTAACATGCCGATGCGATCCATATAAAATGATAGTATTGTACATAAATACATCTATAGTTGTCAGGTTTCGGATGGTAGTTTGAATATTATGGCTCCGAGCGTTGTTTCGTCGGCAATCACTCAAGCGCTTTCGATTTCGCGATCGTCATCAAGGGTTGTGTCGTATTTTTCCTCTTTGTTGTGTTATCGTTTTAATAGTGCTATTTAAATCTATTTTAATTTATCTATTTTTTTTATTATTATTCAATTATAGAAGACGTCAAGAATATAACAAAGAAGATAATAAAACGAGAAAACTCCGGAGTACTCAAATGAAACCTGCTAGATTTGATGAGATCAAAAAAACTAGAGTCCGTTCTCTGTGTTTTTATATTAAAGAATGGAGCGAACTTTTTAGCAATAAGGGTTATGTGACCAGATTCAAATGTCACTTCTGGAACGAGCTTACCGTTTGATATTTCTATATTCATATTTCAGACATCAGCCGATCAAATTAAGATTGATTTATTTTATAATTTTATAATTCTTCATAGTCATTATTTTATGATATTATAATTTTATGATATTTTAGAAATGTAATATATGAAACATTGAGCGCTCTATTCAAAAACAACCAAATACCAAATTTAAACGCAAGTTAACATACACATGTGTGCGTGTTCGCGCACGTGTGTATGTATGGGGGTATATCATTGTAGTAGTATAATTCAAAAAATTGTCCATGTGAAACACGTACTTTATGTATATTACCTACAACGACAAGCATACTTATATATATATATATATATATATATATATATATATATATATATATATATATATATATATGATATTTGGCTTTTGATTGTAAATTATGTATATGTGTATATATATATATCTAATATGTATATATACTATTATATTATATGTATATATATATATATATATATATATATATATATATATATATATATATATATATATATATATATATATATATACTGTGAAATCAAAAGGCAAATATATATATTAAAATATTTGGGTGTATTTCAAAATTGGATGATGTCAAAAAAAGATGATGTATATACTTATTCTATATCTAAGAATCACTGACAAATAAACGTATATATATATATATATATATATATATAAGTATATTTCACAAAACGTTGATGCGTATATTTTTCTACAACGCTTATTCAAACACGTGTATGTAAGGAACAGCTGATATATATATAAACACGAAACGCTTAAAATACACACAATATATATATATATATATATATATATATATATATATATATATATATATGTACGTATTAAAAATGAAATATATATAAACATATAAAAAATGAAGATAGATATTCTACAAAGAAATGTTTTTTTATTGTTGAAAGTAACATATCGAAGATGACACCATCTTTTTATAACTGAGAATAAGTCAGGATTTTGCTGAAATAGCAGATTCGTTCTCACTAATAGAATGCTGGTGTCTTCGCAAATGAGTTTTCCATGAATAAATGAGATTTCTTTGGATATTATCCATTTGCATTATT
>OY744536.1:45650685-45668185 GCA_963556195.1 Sepiola atlantica | reverse complement strand
AGGCTAACTTCCAAACTGCGCGCCATCGCTGTAAATGGGTTATATAAAATGCAAATAAGTTCTACGCCCGATCTGTCAAAGCAAGAATTTAAGAAGAGAGGCTTGGTTCTTTGCGAGTTTTTTGGAAAATAACAAACAGGGTACTGAACAGATGTAAGACTTCTATACCAACCATCATTAAAGGTCATTGAGTGATCTACTCAGCCTCAGCATTGGACAAAGCCAAACTTTTCGCAACGAACTTTTCTACAAACACCACTCTTAGCGCCCAGGGCCATCAATTTTTGGAATTTACCCCTATGACTAAAAATACTTTTAATTATATACGCACATCGGGTTAGGGTGTTCCAAAATATGTAGTTTTAGGAACCTAGATGAAAGCAAAGCATCTGGTTTTGACAACATTGTGATTAGAAGCTGCTACTGAAACTTTCTCTTATCCTAACAAAATAATACAACCGATGCTCAATAGAAAAATAATTTCCATCTATTAAGAACACTTCGTTGGTCTGCCCAGTATTTAAAATACTGGTGATCTGTCTGTCGCATCCCAGTACAGACCGATCAGCTTCTTACGTATAACGACTAAGCTTCTGGAATCTGTGATAAATAAAGCAATTACCAACCACCTCAGCAAAAACAAACTACTTAGTGACAAGCAATACGGATTTCGTCCTGTAAGATCAACTGCTGATGTGCTAACTGTAAAATCGCATAGGATCAGTGAATCTCTTGATGGGGGTCTGCTTCAAGAGCAATAGCATATCGAAGGCTTTCGATAGGGTCTGCTTCACAAACTTGCCATTTATAGAATATCTGGCAGTCTTCGCAACCCTCGAATCCTTCTTCTGATAGATTTATAAAAAAAGTTGGTGGTAGGCAGAGATTTTGTGCACACATATTTAAAGCCGGCGTGCCCCAAGTATTTATTTCGGTGCCAACACTCTAACTGACATTTATTAATGACCTTCCAAATCACATCCTCCAATTATTTGTTGACATCTACGCAGACGACACAACTGGCTATGGCTACACTTTGAAGCACACCGATGAGTAAGATATCGCTTATTCTCTCTCTTCGGACCTGGAGCATGTAGCGACATGAGGAAAAGAAGCGTGTTACTTTTAACACCTCTAAAACCAACTTTCTCTTCTTTCACTACCAACGCTTGGACCCCTGTTTTGCCCCAGTTTAAATCAATGGTTCTCCCCTTGATAAAGCCTCTGAGTTTGATAAGTTTCTAAGTCTGACGTTCACTTGAGATTTAAAATTGAAGACGTATATCCAGTCCGTTTCTAAAATCACTGGGAAAATGGTTAAATGATTCTACCGCTCCAAAATGGTTAAATGATTCTACCGCTCCAAAATGGTTAAATGATTCTACCGCTCCAAAATGGTTAAATGATTCTACCGCTCCAAAATGGTTAAATGATTCTACCGCTCCAAAATGGTTAAATGATTCTACCGCTCCAAAACAGTACCTCGCACCTGAATCGATCGTCTACTTATATCAGAGTCAGGCACGTTCAAAGACGGAATACTGCTGACCGATCTTGGGAAGAAATCCACAGAGCACTGTTTCCTGCCTTGGCAGAGTAGAGAATTGACTTCGAAATCTGGTGTAGAGTGAATTTTTTTCTTCCCTAAAACTCATTTCTCACATTAGAGACGATGCTAATCTCTCTCTCTGCTTTATCGTTATTACCACGCAGAGGATCGACTCAGCTTTAATCTTTAGTTCTTCCTTGTAAGACGTTCACAGCAAGAACTCGTTCTTACCACATTGAAAAAAGACTTTCCTTTCTTCCTCCATGCTCGTAGCGCTTAGCGGAATTTTCATGGACAGAGCTTCTTTGGAAAAATTTACCGTGTGTGGAACACATTTCCGAGGGATTGTTTCCCTTCTGATTACAACATGGTTGTCTTCAAGTCCAATATTAATAGATACTTGTTAAAAACCGCTACTTTTCATACCATTGATCAATATCAGTGCTTCCATAGTTTTCCACATCTTTCAGCTGACAATCATTTCAGCCTCATTAACCCTTATCCTCGAGTTGTTCCTGGCCTTGATAAGCGGTAATTCAATAGTAAAAAAAAATCAGACTATGTATGGAGTTTTGTTGTTATATTTGGTTTGGTGAATTTCTGCCCCATTTGAGGGTTATTAATAATGTGCAGAAGCGTATTTGTAATTTGATTGACTCCACCCTTTCTTCTTCTCTGTGCCCTCTCTCTCTCTCACAGTCGTGATGTTGCTAGTCTCAGTCTTTTATATTGCTACTGTTATGGCATGTGTTTTTCAGAGTTGTCTGACCTTTGCCTTGCTTCCTTTGACCCGTTTGTTTGGTGGTCTCCATCAATTCGATGTTTTTGATACCTAATTGTGATACTGTTTCCTATTCCAGTGACTTCTTTCTGGGGGATGCGGACTTGTGGACCTCTCTTCCCGTTGGCTGTGACCTTAGTATTTTCATGACTGGGGTCAGTGGGCATCCTTTGTCTCTGCGATGGTTATCTTTCGTTCTCGTGAGCTCCTTTAATCGAGTGGCTTCATGCCGTGTCTTGAACGATTTCATTAATATATATATATATATATATATATATATATATATATATATATATATATATATATATATATATATATATATATATATATATATACGAAACGTTTTTTTTTTACCCGTTGACCTACAACACCCGCTACTCTTGATTCTACTCCGATTTAATTTGAAAACTCATAAACTATGTCATATCTGGCCAAAGATTCTTCTGGCATAACTAAAAATAAGTTTTTTTACTTCAATATTATCCTTATTATTATTTAATAACTAGGGCTTTTCGCACAAGTCATTATCAGTAATTGCTCACCAGTGGTTTTCCCTGGAGTTTGAGTGACAACAGGTCTCCCCATATTTCCAGTTCTTCGCCTATTTTAATGACTGCTGCAAATTATTTTATGTTATCGCAACGTTTACCTTGTTTTCTTGCTGGCAACCACTGTTGGTCTTCTTTGAAATGTGAGTTACAATACGCGTCCTCAAGTTTCCAGTTCTTTCTGCACCCATCCATTCGAGGCCTGGATAGTATTTGGTCTTCTCTATTTTTTAGCCTCCTTAATCCTTAACGAACATTTTGTATGATTCCAGCCGAGACTAGTGACACTACATGTTTATGTATGTGTGTATATGTGTGCGTGCTTTTGGAGAGAGTATTATTATTATTATTTACTCACTAGGAGTTATCACACTGGTCATCGTCAGTGGTCGTCCACTGCCGACAACCTGTGGTATTCCCTGGAGTCCGAGTGACAACAAGTCTCCTCAGGCCTCCAGTATGCTCCACCTCTTTTCGTTCATCACCGCTGATGACCTTGCGGTAATTGCAACAGCCACCTACCAACGATTTCCCGCTGATAAGGGCCATCGGTCCCCTCTAGGGCCCGAGTGGCAACAAGCCTTCCCAAGGTCCCAGAGCTGTCCGCGCTCTTCCAGTGGAGGTCTGGTATTATTATTATTATTATTATTATTATTATTATTATTATTATTATTATTATTATTACATGGAAATACTATTTTTCTATTATACTTGTATTAAAATGAAGTAGTTATTATTTTGCCATCCAACTTACATACGTGTTTGTTCTGTGTACATACACATATATGTAAATTAGATGACCATGCTGAAAAAAAGAGTTATTCTTCTTTAAATACTCACAGAGATCTTCACTAATGTCAGTGTTTGGTTTGATCAACATAGAGTAAGAGGTGGTGAAAGAAATACATAGATAGCTAATAGAGAGATAGGTGACTTGTTCAGTTAATTATAAATTACGTCTAATTAGAACAATTAGAACAGAAATTATTTCCAATCTAACTCAATCCCACGACTAAAGTATATATTTTATCATGTATTTTGTGTCATTAAAACATAAAGCAAAAGTCCTTATGGAAACAAACGTTGATCAACTTACATTTAGTATAATATATATATATATATATATATATATATATATATATATATATATATTGCTTTGATCTTAAAAGGTCTGAAAGAATTAAGACAACAAGGAGGTACAGTTAACAAGAGTATGTATACACAGAAAGTACAGAAGTAATGGGTTTATGGGGACTGCTTCGGGCTTGGTCATAGCGACTCTGTCTATTACCACAATTATTACTATTCATAGTGTCGGGAAGAGTCCATGTAGAGACGCAATAAGGTTGATCAACATTCTCCCCCTTTAGTCAATATTTGTTTCTTTTGGGGATTTATCGCAATTAAGTCAATGATTTTTCGTTTTCTTTTGGATTTTCTATATTCTAAACGTGTCGAACACGATACTCGTTAAGTCTTCTTCTAGAGGGTTGTCTTAGACTGCATCCAAATACCGTTTCTTTATTTGTGTGCAGGTGTCTTTTATGGATGAACTTGGGTACCTTCGTAATGTTAGCGATCTGTTATATCCACCATAAACGTTTCCCAGTTGTTTCGGAACATGCGAAAAACGTTTTCGACAACTTTAAAGCCCTCTTTTCGTCACTTTATTTGAGGGTCACGGTTTCGAATGGGCTTGTAAAGATCTTGCATATATATATATATATATATATATATATATATATATATATATATATGTGTGTATTCTTACTTCGCTGTATATATTAATTATACCAGCAAATCGCTATTTTTAACCTCGACAACCAGGACAGAAAAGGCTAGCAGTTGCATACGAAAGCGGGGAAGGTTTGGACCAAAAATATCGGTTGTGCATGCAGTAGAGACGTTGTTATCCATACTGTATGGATTTGGTGTTCTGTGCCTGACACGTCCTTACTTGCCACACGCACAGACGACAAGAGGACGACAGATCCTGACGTTGTTTCCGTCTGAATTTTCACCAGAGCCCAGCCGGGTAGCTCCGACACTACCAGGCTGCTATCTCCTCAACCACGGTGAGGAAAGTAGTTTTTTAATGGAAAGAATGAGATGGGAGTAAAATGTGTTAAACAAAACTCAAAGAAAGAGAATCCTTCTTTTTCTCTTTCTATTTACAAACCATTAAATAGAAATTATTAGAGGGTTTCCTTAAAGTTAACAGAGTCGAATCAAGGCATATTTTGCTCATACAAAGTGTTCGATATCTTTTGAAAATAAATTTTTATAATCTTTAAAATAACGATAAATAATTCAAGGATGATCTGATCGACAGAAGCGTTTTTGTAATATATATATATATATATATATATATATATATATATATATATATATATATATATATAAATTTCTGGGATTACATAAAAAATATATATTTAAGGTATATATCCGTTATTATATTATTTAAATTGTTTCAAATTAACAGCGCAATGAAGTTATTTTTCCATCTCATGTTTATGGACTGACGATTTTTCGTTGGTCAGTGTAATGCAACCAATCAATTAATATATATATATATATATATATATATATATATATATATATATATATATATATATATATATGTTTTACGTAAAGAACTAGAATACACTTCTGACGATCGGATTTACTACGTCACTGCAGTAAAATATTAAGATCAGCCCCATTTATATATATATATATATATATATATATATATATATATAGATAGATAGATAGATAGATAGATGGATAGATAGACAATATCATGCTAATTTCTAGTGACCAAGTTTTTATTCAATTTTTCCATTTTTTTCTAAATCCAAAGTACTTTGGTGGATTTTGACAGACCGTTTCACGCATAGTTGAACAACTATTTGATGTCAAGCCAGGATCTATCGTCCCTGTTGCTCTTTAGAAATCCAAAGTTCGCGTCCAGAAAAAGAATATGTTAAGCACAACAAACACAAAACAAGTAACTTACATTGAATCCAGTTCCCACGAAGAAAACATGGATGTGTCAGTCCTATTCAGACAGCCATCTTTTTTCTAACACTTGTTCACTGGAATTTAAGGTAATATTTTTTAGTTATTGTTTATTTATATATGCTATTTTGTTAGATGTTAACAATCATTGAGCTTTTACCCTGGATAGTTTTAGCTATACAATAATTAAAATATATTGACAAACATATATTTTACGCGCTTATATATATATATATATATATATATATATATATATATATATACAGAATGCTGCTGCAAAATCCGACACTTGCCACAAAAAAGATATAGGTAATAGAAACAAAGGTTGTATATTTAGCAACAGTTAGAATTAGATACGACATTAGTTTTCAATGTAACCACCGGTGGTGTAGACGACTAGATTAGTGCGGGCGCGGGTGAGTTATATGCTTTAGCGACCATGCCCTTATCTATTACAGCGAACGCCTCAACGATGGCGGCCTTCAGAGAGTCGACCGTGTTGTGGGTGTTCTTGTTTGTCTTGGTCTCGATCACGCATGAGAAGGAATAGTAAAGAGTGTTGCAGTTGTGTCAGGAGGGTGGCCACTTGTCCGGCGACATACGGTGATGAATATTATCGAGAATCCATGTCTGGATCGTCTTGGCCTGATGTGAATTAGCAGATAGACTGCTAGTAGACTTATAGGCGTCCGGCGGTGATCTCGTTGATTGATGGCTTCACCGCACTCCTAGGTATATCTTGGCGGTGACTCTCGTGCCCGTTCGAAAGAAGAGCGTTGGCATGACACCCCTTTCGCTGGAGATTACGCCAAGGACCATGACGGAGGAGGAAAACTTCGTATGCTTTACAACGGGTACTTCCACAATGTCTGTCATTCTGCCTGTTGCTTGTCTAATCCTGGTTGAAATTCTTGACTTTCCTCGACTCCTTGGAGGCATTCGTGATGAGCATACGGTAAGACTTGCGGTAAGCGAAGTAACCAATGTCCTGCTCGATTGTTCGGCAGATCGTTGACTTGTGACAGCCCATGTCAGTGGTGATATTGGCGTAGCTCTGTCTTCTGGAGTTATATGCAACACCCTGTGTATATATTATGCAAGATGTTAGAGATAAGTTGGTACATTTATGAATATCCGATTTACTGTGGAATTGCAATAAAGTGTTAAGATAAGCTCCTATCAATTATATATTATTTATAGGTATTTATATATGAAACACTTATATATATATATATATATATATATATATATATATATATATATATATATATATATATATATATATATATATATATATATATATATATATATATATATTATTTTGCACTCAGTCATGAAACACACAGGCACCCGCACACAAATATACTTATACTCAGACAGGCTAAAAGTCGCATAATGTAATATAGGAAACACTTTTTAACAAAATAAGCAGGTCTAACGATGGGTCTGACATTGAAAATCTGTGAAGATAACTTTATACATTACTGCATGTTAGGCGAAATTGTCACTATTCAAATCTGATAACGTTTCTTTAATATGTATACGCTCGCCAGTTATGTAAGATACTAGAATTTGTGGCTACAAATCGTATAAAACATAGGGCAATATGTGTATGATAAAAGTAAGCGAAACCTAGAATAAACAGATACTGAAAAGGAACTACGTGTGGGGATGATTGAGGGAGAAAATGTTATGCAGAATCGATTGGGATCTGTATGATAATACGTTTGGAGCTTCGTGTGTGCATACCTTCTACCACCATAAGAAAATGAGATCGTCCGAAATGCAAAAAAAATATTGATTATTATCTGGTGCCGGGGTGTGCTCCAAAAGTGCATTTTACTCATTTAAAAATGTATTGCTCCAAAATCGAATAAGACGTCACAAATAGAATCATATCGTTACGATAAAAAAGCTACTATTCTGCTCGTCTGTTAATAATACATATTTCTCCCACTTTTACACGTTTTTTTCTTTTCTGTTCATGTTTTCTAGCTATCTATTATTATACGAAAAGTGAGTTAATCGGGTTTTTTTTCCCCTAAGGCTTTTTATTGAATACTGTAATAACATCAAAATACATGTTAACTATACTTTATTCCTGGGATTTAGTTATGCTTGAAAATATTCAGTTTTTATTGTTCTAATCGTCTGTAATTTATTATTAACTGAAAAAGTCACCCAGTTCCCTCTTGGCTATTAAGCTAGTTATGTCTTTCTCTCAAAATATGTTGATTCAACCACTGTCTACTATTTCTTAAAAACTATGTGGGCATTTATAGAAAGAGAGATTCTCTTTGTAGCCTGGTAATCTTATTGATGTAAGTATGTGTACATATCACAAACACGTATATAAATTAAATGGCAAACTAATAATTCTCTTTCTATATGATAATAATATAAAGAAGAAGAAGAAAAATAAGAAGAAGAATATAGAAATAAAGACACATTTTTAGTTATGCAAGAAGGATTCTGTAAAAATGTGTCACAAAATTATAAGAAAATGTGTATTCGACCCCTAACTCGTCTAGTTGTCTGACGAGCGCGTTCCTAACTGAAACGATGGTTATAGTTTTTTTTTAAACTATTTTTATACAATATAAAGCTCTTTTTGAGAAAGCATCGAACATCATCTGCAAGTGCAAAGCGAAATCTGAACCGGTAAAAAAGCCGATTCTCGTAGCCATCAGTATATATATATATATATATATATATATATATATATATATATATATATATATATATGTGTGTGTGTGTGTGTGTGTGTATATATATGTATGTGTATATGTGTATATATGTATGTATTTCTACTGTATTTAACTGGGGTTAAATCGATAAAATTTATACTCAAACCAGTTAATTAGAAAATTCAACCAGTATTTACTAAACCTATTCTTATCCTTATCATAAAAAATCAAAACTCATATTACACGTTATCATAAAATCATAAAACTATACATCAAATTAATGATCAACAAAATTCTGTAAAAATGAGATATAGCAATTACATGCCTCAACGAGCCTCAAATTAACGTCAAAATAAAACTAGCAATTTATGTAATAAAAAAGCATTGAAATTCTAAAAATAATATTAATTCGATCTTCACCAGCGTATTCAATTATTGGAATTGAAGCATTATATTAAATATACTATTCATTCATAACAATTTTTATGGGGTTTTATTTAATAGTTTAATTATTAACTGTAATTTTGTTTTATTGACTTACCGTATTTTACAACAGCACAGCCATCTACTTTAATTTATATATTGCAATTACCTATTAATTAGCTAATTAGTAATACCTGATGTTATTACATTTTTTTAAGGATTTATATTAATGTTAGTTGTATACTGAGCCGGGGCGGTATTAATTGTAATAGTATGCCATAAAGTAGGGTTATTATGGAATGTTATGGTCAATTTACAAGGTGGTTACTATATTTATCCAGAGTTACCTGTTTAACGTATCTACAGCTAATACCAATTTCATCTCTTTGATTCAGTAGTTTATCTTTATCAGGCAACGTAATAATAGCTATTTTTTCATTAAGACAAAGAAAACAGGTGGGGTTGTGTAGTGTAAGAGTGGGTGCTTTTTTTTAGACGCTCCATTTCAGTACAGTATTTTTATTTTATGTATTTGGATAATTAGGTGTCGTTTAAATTAAACTAATCTACGCAGTTAGTCTGACAAACACTTTCTATAAGTGAAACACAAATGTGTGTGTAGATATCTTGCCATAAGCATAGTTTATAATATTATTATCACAACTTATTTATTGAGCACTGTTGAAGTAAATACTGTAATTAATATATTAGTTTACAATATAAGTGCCAAATATAAAACAGTAATATGTATATAAATATTTATACACAGAATAATAAACCTCGCGAAATCATAAGAGAAACGAATCATATAGTTATCTTGGGTAAATAAATTTACCGATGTTTCACAATAAAACTGATGATAATCAGTGAATTCGACTCAAATCAATCGATTGGTACCGTAAAACTACGGAAAGTGTTTAAACTAAATACACCTTATTATCTTTTATCATATATATATATATATATATATATATATATATATATATATATATATATATATATATATATATATATATATATATGATAAAATGCATGATATATCATAAAATGAAATGCCGTGAAAGACAAGATGTGTGCAAACGTCAAACGGAAAAAAAAAAAATTTAAATACAGGAAAAAATCATCAAGAAACGAGAGATTTTACTGGTTTCGTTCGGCTAAACGAACGTCTTCAGAAAAAAGTAAAGATTTTAAATTTAATCGATGATGGTAAAAACATAGGGAAAAGAAGAACGCACAAAGAGACGTACCTAGCAAGCGTTTAACTATTTGAAAAAAGGAAAGAATAATACTACGGCATTTAAATTTTTTCCGTCTGTCTTTTTCATACAAACACGTATATATATATATATATATATATATATATATATATATATATATATATATATATATATATATATATATATATATATATACATATATCCATATATATATATATATATATATATATATATATACGGAGTTAATCTTAAAATAAACTGTAAGACTTACTCCTATAATAATCCCGAACAAAAAGTCAGATTAAAAAAAAGCAAAGCCCTTCTGTGAATAAAAATTATATATATATATATATATATATATATATATATATATATATATATATATATATTATACAGATGAATAGTATATATTTAAGTTTATTCAGGCGTCATTCTACACGGGGTTATTATGAGGATAGAACGTGAGATTGGAAATCTGACAAGATGTATAGGTAAAACTCAACGTTCCCTTGCCAAAAGGATCTACGAACATAACAGAGTGATTTAGCACTTGTTTCGTAGTTGCGTGAGTTTCCTCATAGTTTTTACTTTGCTAATGCCACGTTAGTCAAATATACACATAAGATGCGAGGAGGCTTTGCTCGCACAGTCAAACAATAATAATTCATCGTGTTCTCAGCAAAAATATAGTAATAAAACTGTTTCATCTATGGACAATGGTTAAGATGAAGTTTCGTTAAAACTAAATTAAGTTTTAATATTATTGCGTATTATTATTTGATCACGTGTTTTATATGCTTCTTTGGTTATCTCCCTTTGTATATGTTTTCCTCAATTCAACACTAAAAAAGAATAAAAACATTACACAGTCAATTTACACAATTACGACGATAATAGCTGGAACCATGGAAATTCCGCAGTTGCATACTCCATCTATTGTATATTACTGTCATGCTTAAAAATATGTCCATTCTATGGTCGTCCGGAGCGAATATAGACCCCACACTATCATTGTACCAACTTTGTGCAGACTGAATCTATTTATCTTCCTCCCACAAGGTAAGATGTGACACAAAGTCGGGAAAGTGGGAAAAAACCAGCGCTCGAGAATTTGAGCACTCTGGGTGTTTAAAAATTGCCTGGGCAGCCCCGTCGGCATTCCCCGGTAGGGGCGTCTCAGGCGATTAGCAGTAAACTAACCCCCTCTCAAAGGGTGAGAAGGCAAAGCCTGGGAGGGTGCACCTCCTAGAACTGCACAGGACGGACAACCGATAGACCGGCGTAAATCCAGACCCGAAGGCCCGGACAATACCGGTCTATAAGGTTGGGTAAAACCCCCTGGTTGAACTGTTATTTCATATTATATCTGGTTATAGAGATCTATCTCCAAATCCCTTGTAGCCGTTTGTGACATATTTCTATTCAATTGATGTCCGCAGCGAACACAGATCCCGTGTTATTATTGTACATTTTTTTAATAAAAATACTATACTTTCATCCTGGCCAGAAGGCGAAGAAAGTGTCTGTTAGTTCAAGTTCCACGTTCGATACAACAGCGACACCAGATGAAATATTTAAGAATGCCCTTTTTGCCTTGCATCTTCGGCAATTGGGCGATCCCATCTTTTGAAAAAAGGTTGGTGAATGATAACATACGTACATGGCTTAGCGTATTATTATATGGATACATTACAAAAAAATTATATTAAATATTTCATCCAATAGTCCCTACCAAATGCCCACTTATTTTATTTATTTATCGTTATTTCTCAACTCATCAAATGTAATTTTAAAATGTTCTACACTATTGCTATGTTCAATCCGATCAGACAATTTGTTTAAAACATATATTACTCGATTAGCAAAAGATTATCTATGGAAATAACAGAGAAATTTATATAGGCGTAAGCAAAAATGCACTCGTTTCATATATGCGTGAATTCAATCATAGCTGAACATTCGCTAAGGCAACGTTAAATTGTTAATAGATCTAGATCTTAAACTTTTCTATGGAAATGACCATCTAGATAGAAGAAATATATAAAATATGCCCACTCTAGTTAGAAATACTATTAATTATTTTGAAAGTTTAAAGTAAATTAACAAACATTCTTCTCTCTAGTTAAGTAGTCATTTCTAATTTTTTCATCTTCAAATAGTTATTCACGACAGATTATATCTAAATGATAGATGCGCCCCTGACAGCTATCACTTCACATCAGTATGAACCTCTGAGTAATATAAACTATAGGATGACTCTACATTATTCAAAGATCATGAATTGAGACCTAACTATCAGATGCAGTTTCATATAATATTCAGAATTGGTTCTTATTAAACCCATAAATGATAACTTCATAGATAATATCACCCCGACTCTAAGTGGATCTGAGTGGAATAGCAAAGTAATGGTGACTCAAAATTCCCCAAATATTTCATGCTGGGGTCTCACCATCGGGTGCACTTTCATGTCTCTATTTACTTGCATCCACACAAAGGCAGAGTTAGAAAAAAAGTCGGTTTTATGTGTGGGGGGAATCAACTTCCCCAAACAGAGGCACTCTTGAGATAGAAGGACTTATCGTTCACTGATTAAGGACAAAAAAGATGAACTGAAGTACGAGAAAAGATATTACACTTTGCTCCTAGCCAAAATGCCATGGAATGAATTTCATGTCAATTTCATGTCATGCCCACGGCAGATAATATTAAACGTATAGATTTGATGCTGGCAGGTAATATCACCCCCAGATCAGAGGGAACCTGAGATTAATGGCAATTAAAAGGTAAGTTCAAACTCCCCCAAAGATTCCAATATGAAGTCGCATTACCGAGTGTGTACACTAAGTTGAAAATTTAACAATTGTAAAATGTATTAAAAACAATGTTATAATTTGCATGTGTTCAGAACAGTATTCAAAAAGAGTCGATGTTCCCGAATATCAGCCAATGATGAGCTTAGTTTGCACGTGATTATCCGGGATAAATAATGTCATTATATTTTGTTCTACTCGCCGTTATCCAGGAGCAATAAATGTAAGATTACAGCATTACATTTAAAACGGACAGCTCCGGTAAATCAATTGCATTATTATTTGTTTCTACCACAAAAAAAAAAACAAAAGAGAAAATGTTGCTAGGCAGAGAAGAAATAAAGGGTTGCAGAAATGTAGGGAAAATGGGGGAGGAGAGAAAAGAAAGATAGAGATGCGGCTAGAGAGAGGGGGAAAGAGAGATAGAAATGTTAATATTAAGATGTCACACACTATTTAACTTTTTTCCATATATTTTATTACACCGGGCCACGTCGGGTAGCCCTGTTAGTCTATTATATAAAGGGCAGTTGTCTGTGTGTATGTGTGTATGTGCAAGTAAAAGTTCAAAACTACAACAAAACAGCCAGAAAGTTAGTATATTCTTGATCAGCGTTGCCCTGGTTAACAATATCTAAATTTTAGAAAGAAATACTCATTCTTTCACCCTAAACTTGAGCAGATTATGCCAGGGGCTGTCGGTTTTTCAGCCATTCGATATACTAACCAAAGACAAGTAATTCTTATTTGTTTATCAAATGGTTACTCACGTCATGCCAACTCATTTGTAGAGCAGTCTATATAAAGGAGTTGTCTGTCTGTGTGTGTATATATGTGTGTATGTCTACAGTGAGAAATGGGCGGAAGAGAAAGAGGGAGTGGGGAGAGGGAGTGATGAAAACTGGGGAGGGGGAAGAGAGAAAGACAGAGAGACGGATAGAGAGGTAAAGAGATAGAAGATTTAATAGAAATATGTTACACTTTTACCCGGGCAACTCCGGGTAGTCCTCTTAGTCATTCATTACAGTTCATGTCACTACATAGACATATCATCGCACACACACACGCACACGCATATATATTTTTCACTCTTTTTTAACTCATGTTAGTTTTTTTACAATCTAATTTATTATTACAAACTTTATGAAAGTATACGTAGCTCTGTTGGTTGACAAATATGGCTTTCATGAAGATGGGCGGAAACTTGTGTGCCTGATTGAGCCTTCATATATAAATGTTCTGGTGATGTGAGTTGGATTATTTTTTATTCTTTGTTTCCTGATATTTTGGACACGATTATTTGCCCTTTTCTGATGAGTTACACTCATAAAAAACTGGATATAACTTTATTTTGACTGAGTGTCTACGAAACAGTCTTTTAAAGAAATTGTCCTTCTAGAAATTCTTAAAGACATGGTTACTAAAATCTAACCTTCTATTATATATATATATATATATATATATATATATATATATATATATATATATATATGTGTGTGTGTGTGTGTGTGTGTGTGTGTGTGTGTGTGTGTGTGTGTGTGTGCGCGTGCGTGCGCGTGTGTGTGTGTGTGTGTGTATAAAAAATCAATGTGAAAAATATATTTTTATATATTTTCACAATTCATTTTCTATATTTTGACGTTAGGAATATCAATTTTCCCTTACATAGAAAAAAGTATTTTTTTCCAAGAAAGAACAAAATTTTCGGCCGTAATCCTTCGGCCTTCGTCAATTATTATTAATAATAAAAAAAAATATTTTTATTTTATTTTCATTTTTATCTTTTTGTGAAAAAAGAAAAAGGGAAAGCAAATTATACGCAGGAGTAAATCATCAAAAACGAGAGCCTTACCGGTTTTATTCGGATCAACTAACGTCCTCAGAAAAAGTTCAGGTTTTAAATTTATTGAAATTACGGCAAAACATAGTTTTTTTTATTTTGCCGTAATTTTAATAAATTAAAAAATTAAAAATGAAATGAATGATATTCCTTCGAAAGAAGTTCAGAATGCTATATGTAACTTAAATAGTGAAAGATTTTCTAGTATGGATAAATTAGTCTCGGAGATAATTGTTGTGATTCTCGTGAGATAGCATGAATTGGCGTGTGAGATTAGATAATATGTAGAACTTTGTTAGATGAGGTAGAAAAACGCATTTTAGATAGTGTTCGCCCAGAATCTCAATGTAGTTTCGGGAAACAGTTAGTACGATCTTTTTTCTTAAGAAGCTTACACGGAAATGTCTTAAGCAACACGTTGACTCGTACTAACTGTTTACAAACTTTACTAAGACTATTGACACGATATATAGAAATGCTTTGTGGTGTATTTTAAAGAGGTTCGTGTGTCACCTAATGTTTATGAGGTTGATTCGGATTTTTTCACAACGATATAGAAACACTGGTAAATATTGGCGGGAATCTTTCTGAACTATTCCAAGTAGGATCTGGTGTCGATCACGGTGATATTCCGTCTTTTTGCCTGAGTGTTTTGTTTATTGTCTCTAAAGATAGTCAGCGTCTCATATATAGTTCTAGTAAATTGTTTGACATTACACGCCTAAGTGTCAAATCCAAAGTTGCCAATTCAGTAATTAAAAAAGTGTTTGCACGCGGAGAATTTTGATGTATATGCACATTCTCATGCGGCAATTCAGCATGTCATGAATTCGTTTAGGAAGTGTTGTGGAGCTTATCATGAACTTTAAAGAAGGCCGATGTTTTGTATTAGCTTGTACTAAGTTAAGCTAAAACTGAGCCATCTACATTTGTGTACATTAAGAAATTGGATGGAAGTTACAGCGTTGTGTATCTGGGCAGTAGGGTGAGCTCCTCATGTCAACATGATTCAACATTTGGTCTCTGTCTTAGCAAATCAAGTGAATCATTTGGTAGATTATAGCATCGTCTGTGGAAAAAACAGTAATATTATCTAAAACAAAAATCAAATTTTATATTGCCTTTATTATCTCGGCCTTTTCGTATGTATGTGAAACCTGAGTAACATATTGAAGCCACATGAGCTGGTTATTCATATTATCCGAGGTGAGATGCCGGATGCTTGTCACTGATGTGGAATGTATTTAACGAAGTAAATATTGCAGTATTGAAAGCATGTAACACAGACATCACTATATATGAAGTTGACATGTATGTAAGATGAATGGTGATTGTATCCCAAAGCAATGTTTTATGGAGAAGTTTGTGATGGTAAGAGACCACTCCATGAACAGAAATTTATATACAAAGATTCTCTAAAGATCTCTCCCGGAAAAGTGTGGGATCTTGAACAGTAATTAGGCACAAAGTGCATTAAATAGAGCAACATAGAAATTGAACATACATACTGTGTTCATGAATATATGAGAAGACGCATTGAACACTAAGAAATTAACATAGAAGTAAAGAAAAATGAACTCAGACATTCCAACTGAAATAAATAGAATTCGGTATGTGGTGACTATGGTAAAGTGTGCGGGAGAAAAGCGCGTCTTACAACTTACAGTTGCAGTCCTTTCCAAGAATAACAGGTCTTCTCAAGGGTACGCAACATATGTGGTACAGAGTACGAATCTGTTTGGAGTTTAAAACGACATATAAGAGTTCACATAGATAGAGCAGAATAAACAATATGCAGAGAAAAGCATGGGTGTAAGTATTATGTCAGAGAGCGTCAGAGTCTGTCTAGCTTAGAAAACACAAATCCAATCTGCTATTGAAATATATACACACACACACACATATATATATATATATATATATATATATATATATATATATATATGTGTGTGTGTGTGTGTATGTATATATATATAAGTATATATATATATATATATATATATATAAATATATAAATATATATATATATATATATATTTATCTAGAAATTCAAGATATAAAACTCCGTATTTTGGAGTTACAACGAAACGGTTTGTTAAAAACTGGATGTTTTTAAAAATTAATAAAAACATTAACTAGAATCTAACTTTTTTTTAGTTAATATATGTATCCAACTATCTATCTATCTATCTCTATCTATCTATCTCTCTATATATATAGAGAGAAGGGGGGAGAGAAATAGATAGATAGATAGATAGATAGATAGATAGATAGATAGATAGATAGATAGATAGATATATGTGTGTGTGTATGTATGGAAAAGAGAACACCAAAATTTATATATATTCATCAACGTTTCAAGAGTTTTTTTTAATTAATGATTCGAAGAAATTACATACAAGTACAATATTTGAAAATATTTGGTGCGTTTGTGACGTGAAATTTATGTTTGTTTTTTTTTAATGAAATATAGTCGTTAGAATTTTTTAAATGTGGTGCGATTATGACGTTGAAAGAATGTTTTCGTTCTTTTTTCGAAAGTCTTATGAGAACCACAATCGTATTTTCAGGTGGGATCACGTATAGACGAGTACTGATTATACTCAAATATGATGAACAACAAAGCTTGAAAAAGGAAG
>OY744536.1:45640685-45648185 GCA_963556195.1 Sepiola atlantica | reverse complement strand
AAATATATATATATATATATATATATATATATATATATATATATATATATATATATATATGATGTTCTGTTTTAATACAGGCATATTATTATATACGCATCGGCATTATTGGTCAGAAAAAGAGAAAACTTAAACACTAATAATTTATCAGTTTATTTTCTGTATATTCAAAATATCCGATGGTTTCATACGAATATTTAATTCCTGTTAAGGGAAAATACAAAAACATTAATATACTATTGAATCAGTTTAGCGAATAATATTAAGATATCGACACAGAAATAAATTCAAAAAATCTATTCTGTTTTTATATATGTGTAGTTAACCATTCACATGGGTCATCATTATAGATTTACTTGATACAAAGCAGTATTTCTTGTTTGTATTTCTAAATTAAATGGAAAATATGGTTTCCGTTTTATTTTAAATAAGGGTGGTTACTTAAATTCATGGTTAAAACGTGGTCAAAATTTATTGCCTCTCCGTTTATAATGACTTTTTAAAACATTCCAGGCTTATAATATTTCTATTCTTTATAATAAACGATTATTCTAGATTTTATTTAATTATTACACGATAACATTGATTAAAAATAAAAAATAACGTTTGTACCACAATCTTGTGGGAATTCACTTTGAAAATGTTTAATTGTGTCTTATTTGAATATTAATGCATGCACATTTTAACATAAAGTCTATGATGTAAAAATCATATAGAATGTAATTTAGTATATTTTATTACTTGGTATTTCGCAGAACTTAAAATGTAATTCATATATCTTATATATTACCTTAAATTTATTATAGATCATTTTGCTTTTAGAAGTATAAACATTAATATTTACTGTGAAGATTAATAAGAATTTGTGAAGTACAAATAATGGCACTTTATTTAAAACTTATTTCATAAATATAATTTTGAATAGATATTCTTTTTTCTTTTTGTGTTTATAATAAGAGGCCCATATAAAAAAAAAATATTAAGTTTGTTTAATTTTTTGTAAGCGTCTGACACGAAATAAAATTCCAATTTAAATAACAATGTTTTAACAAGGTCAATTATGTGATATACTGTAATAAATGTCCGAAGAGGCGGCTGCGTAATTTGAAATAAATGTATTACTGTCTTACATATGGATGTTTGAGTTATTTTCTGTCTTTCATGTATATATATATATATATATATATATATATATATATATATATATATATATATATATATATATATATTTATATATATATAGGTACTATTCTACTTTACAGATAAAGTATTTCGTATGTATTCTACAAATGTGTCATCCCGTAAATACACATACATAATATTAATTCATAATTAAACGATCATCTCGAGGCTTCGTCAGGAAATCAAGATAAAATCAAGAATATGTATGTCCTTGATTGCAATTCTCTCTCATACATCAATATAAACATTTTTAAAGATTATGACAGTAATTTTTCTCCATCTTCATTATATATAATTATATATATATATATATATATATATATATATATATATATATATATTCCTTTAGTACATTCTATCTAATATATATATATATATGTATATATATATATATACATATTTATATATATATATGTATATATATATATATATATATATATATATATATATATATATATATATATATATATATATAATAATAATAATAATAATAATCCTGGTAAAACATCCTCAGGGTTGTAATTCAAAGAATTTCAACCAGATTTATAAGAAGTGCTCAATATAAAATAGAGCTTTTATATATGATTATTTTTATTTACACAGACATGTACAAAATCTGCGACACTGGCATGTCGATGTTATCGATCAACAGCTATTATAAACTGAGATCTCATCAGGCAGAGTTAGAATCCGATCTTAACCTTAGATCATATTCGGAAAGCTTTCGATAACATAGACATGCCAGTGTCGCAGATTTTGTACATGTCTGTGAAAATAAAAATAAATATATATATATATATATATATATATATATATATATATATATATATATATATGCAGCAAGTAATTATTTATGCAAGTCTGGTTGAATACCACGAAATCTTTTACGTTTTTTTAATTTTCTTGGTAATGTTTTCGATTCGGCGAGCAAGCTTTCAGGTGTCCGGTGGTAGTTGGTATTAATAAATACACAAATTCGAGAAAATTATAAAAATCACAACAATAAGTCTCTTTAAAAAAAAATACTCCTGGTTACAATCACGACGATTGAAAGCGCTAGAGATGGAGCCATATTACACAAACTACCACTGAAGATCCGAAAGCTTATTCGCTGCATCGAGGATATTACTAAGTAAATAAAAAAAACGGTAAAATTCCGTGGTATTCAACCTGACCTGTCTTATATATATATATATATATATATATATATATATATATATATATATATATATATATATATATATATAAAGTCAGTAAATTCTTCCTTATATAAGAGGATAAACTTTTTTATGTATCAATTTGAAGTATTTAATTCAACAGTGCTCGATACGTGCTTAGAGCTAGGTAGTAAGTCATGAAAATATATCGTCAGGCTAAAATGGCATTTTAGCCTGACGATTCTCCTCCGGGGATGAAACGCGGAAGCCTCTGTGTAGCTTAATTGCCATAAATATATTTTCATGACTTACTATATATATATATATATATATATATTCCGTTTGTAAATTATATCTAATATATATATATATATATATATATATATATATATATATATATATATATATATATATATATATATATATATACTAACGAGCACACACTGCGTAGCCAAGGAATGAATGAGGTTCCCTGTGTATTTTGCTCTTATCCTTACATGTCGTATTGCAATTTTTTAATTCTTATTTCATTCTTCATAATAATTTTCAATAAAATACAGTAGCATAAATTACACCATGCTTTTTGTAGCCATGCCCATGTGTTTTCGTGAAGAATTATTCGATCATTCTTTATATCTTCGAATTTCCGGAATTCTAATCGCGTAGTTTTTCTTCCTAGTCGTTCCATGCCGTAACTTTCTTCTTTGTACCCCTTTCAGTATTTTTTTTGATCAATGTATAGCAGGTCACGTGTCCTCCTTGCCATTCACAAGCATCGTTTCTGTTCCTCGGGAAATAACCCACACTTATTAAGGTAGATCTGGTCACTCAATTATGCGGTAAGCATTTTCCACGTGGCGGTTGGTAGATTATCGGCCAGTAGTTGCTTGCGATCGTTCCATTCTCACTGTAATTTTCTTTTTATATTGGCCCTCTTATAGTCGTCTACTCTGGTTTTGAATCCTTTAAACCAGAATGTATGTATTCCGTTGTGGCCAGGTTCATGCAGTTATTATTATTATTATTATTTTTATTATTATTATTATTATTATTATTATTATTATTATTATTATTATTATTATTATTATTATTATTATTTACTTACTAGAAGTTCTCACACAGGTCATCAGTGATTGCTCACTGACAACCGGTGGTATTCCCTGGAGTCTGAGTGACAACAAGTCTCCCCAGATTTCCAGTATTCTCTTTTCGATAGCCACCGCAAATAAACTTGCAGTATCACAACAGCCGTTTACCATTGATTTCTCGCTGGTAAGGACTATTGGTCTTCTCTGGATTTGGGTGGCAATAAGCCTCCTCAAGGTTCCAGAAGTCTCTGCACTTCCAGTGGAGGTATGGTTTGTGCTGTCCCTCCTGGGTATTCTCATCCCCCTTGACCCTATGCAAATATTTTGTGTGGTGTCAGCCTGGTACCATTTTTTTTTAATTTTTAAAAATTATTTTTCATTTTTTTTTTCATTTTTTAAATTTTTCTTTTAATTGTTTTTTGGGGGGAGGGGCAGGGAGCTGATGGTGTTTCTTGCTATTTCTGTTCATTGGTTCATTATTATTATTATTATTATTATTATTATTATTATTATTATTATTATTACCATGTTTACGAATACATGGAGAAATATTTTTTTAATACTGGTCACCTTAAGAAATATTTAAATACAAGGATCAATAGACAATGATGTTTGTATATTAGATCTGGTTATTGAATTCCTGCTTATACAAACATATATATGATGGAATGTTTAGTATATGGAATAATGGATAAGCATTAACAGAAAATAGAAATAATAACATAAACACATCTCTAAAGGTAGCCGATATTTCGGCCGTGTCACTGACCTTAATTTATAGTGTGAAAGGAAATGACTTTCATACAGCAAAGCGTCGAAAACGATCCGGAAGAAAGAAAAGATGATTTATTATTAAGTTCAGAGGAAGGAGTAAAGGGGTAGATTATGTTTGAAAGAAGAGGGTGTGAGGTAGAGAAATAGTTTGTATCGGTTGGAAACGAGGGGGGTAGTATATCAAGTATGGAAGAAGAGATAGTGAGAGGCACGGGATAGGAGAACAAAAGCACTTTGGAGATAATTAAATTAATTGTGTCGCATTTTTTTTTTAATGTGATGTTGAAGATGCTGAGAAACCACGTCGTTGCTGCATTTTATATTTTGTTAGTAAAATAAGACATAACCCTATCAGTCGTCTTAATTTCGTGTCATGAACGAGTTTAACGGTTGTATCTTTTTGTGTATTGAAACAATGTCCATGAGAAAACATGTATGATACGAGCAGGTGTAACGTTTCCCAAACTTAATGATGATGTGCTGGGCCTCCCCAATTCGGAATTTATCACAATCGCGGTGTGGTATTATGTATATTCCCACGTTTGTCGATAATGTCGTGTCATTAGTATTGTGCTTTTTCAGTACGTTTTAATGGTAAGTGAGGTGAATTGAATAGCTTTGATACTGTGTTTGGATAAGGTAGGAAAAGGGTGTTTGTTGTATGATTTGATGACATTTTAAGTGTGGTTATTGGTGGGGGTGTATGTTGGTGTGGTGAATGTGAATAATCTTTTACTTGGCGTTGATGAAAACGTGTTTGGGGTACTTTAAATTTTGAATCGTATTTCTATGGTGTCGTATTCATTAGTGGGGTGTTATCGATTGTATATACGTAGTACGCTAGGGGTATATACCTATTATTAGGCTATTTCTGATAGTATGATGATTGTATGAGTAGTAATTAATATAGTCGTGTTTTGTTGTGGGTTGATTATTTATCTGACTCCTCTTTATATATAAGATATGTAATATCCGTTAATAATAAAAAGGGAACTTAAAAAGCCTTCAAGTGAACAAAGGTCGCCTATGTTTGAAATTAATCAAACGAGGTACCTGGAAAACTCAATTTTTTGTATATAATATAAACTTTTCTTGTCGTTTTGTCTGACCAATCTATGTGGCTAAGTTTCTATGTAGCACCCAGCACTTCCAGAGAACTTAGATTTCAAACTTTTATTAAACATGTATGGCTGATCCCATGGTTGTTGTTCAAATTTACATCAAGTATGTTTTTCTGTTATTTTGAAATACGTAAAAAAAAACTTTTATATTATTTGCATATAGTGGTTTATTTTTCATTTACGTATCATACAATGCAAATTCTTTACATGGAAACATGAAAATAGAAATTTCTTTTATCAATAAGTCACTGCTTATCTAGACCAAAAGCCAATCGAAGATAAGGTTTGAAGTTTTCCCGTTTTGTGGGGGGGGGTATGAAGCCACTTAATGTAAGGAGCTAAAAAAATACCACTTCAAGGTCAAATACTAGCGAACAAAAAGTGTTAGATGGATAGATTCTTACCCAGAAAACAGCAATTCTTCTCTCTGTTAGAAACATCGCTCATGCAATGTGAGGACTAAAGGACAAAATAAGGGAAGCGAGAGTTGCGATGCTGCCGAAAGTAAACCGAAAGTCCACTTTCTACTCTCATTTATTTATTCTCTTCATGATGACGAATATTATGAACGGATTGAAAATCATTTATGGAATGTACAAAGTTATATTACTCATGGGAAAAGTTTATGGCCAGTATTTGTTGACATTTTATTTGAAAAATTGCAATGTTGTAGTCTACAGGGAAGCAATACCATGGTACTGTGTTATTTCCACATTCAATGTCTTTTCATGGTGATAACTACATAGATAGATAGTTTACATAATAGTTGTATTACATATAAGCAATAAAGAACAACATATTTATAGCATGCAAATCGTGATCAAAAACATAAAACAGCAAAACCTATATTTAGACTCTAGCATTCTTTACCCTATATTATTAGCTACTCACTAGACGGACCACTTGACGGTTGCCAACATCCCAAACAAAATAATGATTTTCAACTGACCGTACTCGAACACATCTTTTACATAAAAAAATATTCTTAAACTGTTCACACGTCTTAGTTGTCATATCCAATACGTTTCAGACTATTTACTCTCCGGGCTTTTTCGGGAGTAATTTGTTGAAGCCGGAATTTTAAACTTTGACTTTTAATCTTTTCAGATGGTTACACTATTCTTATGCAACTTTCCATATTGTTTTCCTATTCCTATCAGTCGAATTAGCTTCTTTATGATAGATTGAACTAATTATATTGTTTATATATTTAACAACCTCTTTTGAAAAAATGAATTTGAAATCAGATAAAAACTGAAACATTTTCTAAAATAAAAGTGGACACATAAAAAAGTAAGTTGTAATTTTATAGATCTATAGCAGCGTTAATAAGTTAGAACTTCTTATACTTAGCACTTTTATCCGTTTCGCCACGGGTGCTAGGAGATTGTTCTGGTACGAATTTTGGAAGTCGTAAACCTATTCTTGTTTTAGATGTGTAGTTTTACTACGTTTTACTATATATATATATATATATATATATATATATATATATATATATATATTATTTAAAGTAAATATTAATTATTTTTACCTTACGCAATCTTCAGTGTAGGGGATGTTAAATCACGTCGGTCGGAGGGCACGAACTCGGTCTTACAAATCGCCACTGATTCGTAGTCGGGTGTCTTTCCCCTCGGCCAACGTGAATTCGCATTAAACGCCAAATCGTTTATAAATTTTCTCAGAGTGCACCAATCCTAGTAAAGGGAGCTATATATATATATATATATATATATATATATATATATAGATAGATAGATAGATAGATAGATAGATAGATAGATAGATAGATAGATAGATAGATATTCATATCGAATCACTATAGTGATTATTTATAAAAGTCTGGGGAAATACACAAATATGTTATTATAAAATCGCAAAATGAAGGAGCTGAAATAAAGTTATTTTCCATCTCTTGTCTCTGCCCCCAGTATGTTTATTTACAGAGTAAAAGATTATTCTTACTGAATATTTTAAATCCTAACACTTGATCTCTATATGAGATACATAGATATTCGAATATACTATTCTCCTTTATCTCTCAATCGTTTAGTTAGTAAAGAAGTTAAGGACATTAATTTTTCTCCCACAAATTAACCAGTTAACTATGTTATATCGTTCTCTTGGTCTTACCGGATTCCAGGACAAGAATTCATCTAGTCTGGTAAAGTATCC
>OY744536.1:45538185-45635685 GCA_963556195.1 Sepiola atlantica | reverse complement strand
AAAGCCTATAACATTTTGACATTTTCATTGTGGCCATAATTATTTATTTCACGAATTTACAAATTTTCATCACGTCGAAAACTGAACAAATATTTTCTAAAACGTCATGTTGTTGTCTTGAACTTTATTTATTCTCTCATAGGTATAGCGCTTTCGACAAACTCTAGTCATCGTCTGGGTTAGATATTCTCATCCGAGAAGCCTAAATGACAGTTAGAAGACGCAAACACCTCTTCATCGATTTGAAAAAAATGTATAAATAAATTACTCGATACATCTAACAACCTTCATGTCATTGATTTGTTTTTATTGAATAAGAAATGTAATTTCAAAACAGCTTTTCTAATATATTGATCTATAAAAGCTTTTCTTCCAAATAACAGTTGTATAAGAAATGTGAGCATAATCAAATTGACACGGAACTCTCAAACGTGATGACAGGAAATTAAGAGAATCAAAGTCTGCATAGAAAATCAATTGAATTACGCATACATATATACACATACACACACACACACACACACATATATATATATATATATATATATATATATATATATATATATATATATATATATATATATATATATATATATATATATATATGGGAAAAAAAGAAACAATGTTTCAGACAACATGTAAAAATAAAAATGGAATAAAGAATAAGCAATTCAACAACTAACAAAAATAAACTAAAAAACTCATGTTGTAAAGTTCTACCGTCGAAATATCTCGGTAGAACTTTACAACATGAGTTTTTGAGTTTATTTTTGTTAGTTGTTGAATTGCTTATTCTTTATTCCATTTTTATTTTTACATATATATATATATATATATATATATATATATATATATATATATACATATACATATATGTATATATATTTATATACATATATTATATGTGCATTCAAATGATCAAAGGAAAAACTAATCTGTAGCCATACCTTTCATCTAATCTTCCAATTTCTTCATTTGTCGTCAAACACCGCAGACAAACTTTATCTCTATACTTTCATAACTGGGAATATTCGTAATTAATTTTCGCCCAACTGACAAACAAAAAAGTTTGTTTTTTTACATATGTTTAAAACTGTATGTTTCATTTTAAAAAATCTTTTTATGTTTATTATTTCCAAATTCAAAGGTATTATCATTTCCTACGCGCGTTTCGCAGCAAAAATTAACGGAAATATGTAGTATTTCCCCACTTTATTCATTATAATATATATATATATATATATATATATATATATATATATATATATATATATATATATATATATATATATATATATATATAAAAATAAAAAATGATATCTCCTTATGATATTTTATGTGGATACATGAAGTACTAATATATATATATATATATATATATATATATATATATATATATATATATATATATATATATATCAATTATTGTATTTAAATCTATACATCACAGTGTCTGTTTAATGTACAGGGTTTGATCGTTCTGGACATCTAGCTTAAGGGTTAGATACCGTCTTATATTTTCAGATCGAATCTTCAGCACTGTTCAATAGTCGAAGACTTCGAAGAAAATAGTGGAAGAAACCTTCGACCTGAAAATATAATACAGTTTTTACCTCAGAAATGGCATGTCCAGACAAATGAAACTCCAGTATACCAAAGATACATTGCAATCTATAGTTTTTTTTAAATAAAATGCTTTATAGTAGCTCTTGTAGTACCTACGATCAAGCATTTTATGTTTTCTTTTCAACGAATTTATAATTTCAACAATATATTAAAAAAAAAATTCATCAAATAATAAAATGAATACATAGCAAACTGTAGACACGTAAATAAATATTTAATTCATCACCAAAGTTCTCATTTTGAAAAAAGAAAATAAATGAAATTAAATAAATTTAATTTAAGTGTTGTCCGAGATAAAGTTAAACTGTTGTCATTTTTTAGAATAGGACCCAAAGATTACTGAAGACTGTTTAGGCAGGATGGTGTTAAAGTACAGTGACATCTACTAAAAAACTTAATGGGCGAGTTCACCTGAATATATAATTCTACATATTTTGTGTGAGCTAATCAATTATTTTCCGCCAAAAAACGTATTATAGTTGTTAAGAGCGTATAAAATTTCCTTTAAAGCTATACGAATCACTATTTTGATTCATTTCAGATGTAATTTTATTGCCATTATTAATAGTTTGTTATTATATCTTCTTTCTTTATACATGATGACGTGAAGCCGATTTCATTCTCTGCATTTTGTCATCTGCTAGGCATGACTCATAGATGGTGCCACTAATAAGAAAGCAGTATGATTTTTACAAAGTACTTATCTTCAAATCACACGTCTCAAAATTTAGGACCAATCAGATTATTTGTTTAAAAATCACAGTTATTTACGTGAAACTACTTAAAATAATTTAAAACAATGGAGCAATCTAAAACATTTTTCTTTGATAAAGCATTGCTTTCTGGTGTGGAGAATACAATTCAAACAAAACAATGGCTTGATAAGTGCTATTCGAATTCGACTCATCTAGAAATAAAGGTTAAAGACTTGTATGCTGACTTTAAACCCGGTCGTACAGACACAAATGATTCTGAACGTTCAGGTCGCCCAAATTCGGCGGTTGTCTCAAGAAACACCAGAGCACTAAACAAACTTGTTTTGGTCGATCAGAAATTAAAGTTTCATGAGATCGTTAGGAGTCGAAGTTATCAGGAGGCAGTGTATTCACCATCTTTCATGGGAAGCTGTGTTCAAATTGGGTGCCACGTTTGCTCATAGTCGGTCAAAAATAAGAACGCATCGACGATTCAGAGCGTTGTTTAAAATTGTTCCAACCCAACAAAGAGGGGGTTCTGCGTCAATACGTGACAATGGATGAAACATGGATACACCATTTCACTCCACATTTAAATCAGCAGTCAGCTTAAGAGACAGAAGCAGCTGAAAACCCCCTAAAGAGACCAAAGACGCAAACATTGGTAAGAAAGTTTTGGGGATGCGTACGGTATTTGATTTATTAATTATATTAAGAAAGGAAGAACAATCAATATAAATATAATGGAGAATTATTGGTGAGTTTAAAATAAGAAATTACACAAAAAATCCACAGATGTAGAAGAAACAAGTGCTTTTTTAACCAAGACAGTGCACCGTGTCATAAGTCGATCACAACCACATTAATTGCACTTACAATGGCTTCCGCGATAAGCTATTCTTCAGATATCAAAATGTAGTATCTGTTCCGATGGATACTACACCCCATAAACTGGTATTGTCTTGGCCTTCGGGGCTTGATTTACGCAGGTCTATGAGCCTGTCCTGCGCAGTTCTAGGAGGTCCACCTTCCCAGGCTTTGCCTCCCCTCTTTGGGGAGGAGTAAGTTTATAGCTTACTGCCTGAGGCGTCCTTACCGAAGAATGCCGACGGGGCTGCCCAGGCATTTATTGTAGGCCAGAGTGCTCACGTTCTCGGGCGCTGGCTTTTCAAATCCCATTTTCCCGACCTTGTGTCACATCTTGTGGGAGGAAGATAAATAAAATGGTTCCTAGCGAGTACTGGCTGTTAACAAACTTCAAAATGATGCTCAAAGGAAAAAGATTTAACTGTAATGGAAAAGTTATATTGGAAAAAGAGGGGTACTTTGTGGCCAAAGACGAATCGTTCTACAAGAAGCATCACATTGTTAGAGAATTGTTTGAATGAGAATATGTTGATGCATAAAGTTGACTTTTGTCTTCAAATTTTTGTTTTATAAGTTATGCCCGGCACTTATAAAGTGATATCTTATAAAATCAATATTTGATTGATTCGTCACTAAATTTGGTGGATCCTTGCACTGTGTTTTTTTTTAAATAAAAAAATAATATAATCAAATCCTTTCATAAAATAATTTGTCCTACTCGGAATATTTTTATATTTGAGACTGAATTATATATTTTTTAATGGCGTTTACAAAGAGAGATAGAGAGATAGACAGTAATTAATAGTCTATAGCAATAGCAGTAACACTTCATCACTCCTCTTTCTTCATCCTTAAGGCAGATTGAGAATGAAAGAGAAACATAGATGGGTTGCGCTTTAAAAGTAAGACTCATTCATAACTATATAAACATATGTGAATACTTATATGTATGTTTGTATATATATATATATATATATATATATATATATATATATATATATATATATATATATAATTCAAAAAGACAATCAGAAAAATTGAAAAAATAAAAACGGTATAATTAAACAGACAAATTCTGTTATGTTTAACAATGTTTTCATGAATGAGAAAATACTCCCTAAATGCACACACACACACACACATATATATATATATATATATATATATATATATATATATATATATATGTGTGTGTGTGTGTGTGTGTGTGTGTGTGTGTGTTTGAGCAGCATTTTCTCATTCATGCAAACATTGTTAAAAATAACAGAACTTGTCTGCTTAATTATACATTTTTACATTTTTTAATTTTCGTTATTGTCTTTTTTGTATTATACATATATATATATATATATATATATATATACATATATATATATATATATATATATATATAGTTATGAATGTATATGAATTATTTTTAAAGCGCAACCCATCTATGTTTCTCTCTCATTCTTAATATATGTGTGTGTATGTGTATGTAGTAGTAAGTAAATGATATAGTGATAAGTAGAAATACTGCACATCTAAAAACAGTAATAGGTTTAAGGCTCCAAACATTAATACTAAGATTGTCCACAAGGACCAGTGGTTCAACGGATTAAGTACTAAGCAAAATTCAGTTCTAAATGACGGAGGGTGAAGAGAATACAATTGCGAATAACTTAAGACTTATACCCCTGTTTATTAAATAAAAGATTCCCGAGTTCGACATAAAGATTCCCGAGTTCGACAAGATACACCTGAAGAGGTTACATCGGTCGAAACGTTATGAGAATAACACTCAAGATGAGAACAGTAGTCAGAATAATCCAAATAATACATCCATTTCGTTATTGTAATCCGCGTGGTGGTACCGACGGTTCAAATATTGCATTCTGGTAAATAAAAAGGTATGTCGTTCAAGTAAAAGCATTGATGAGATTCCTGTTTCAATTAGTTATGAGCAGCAATTTTTTTATTTTTTTATTATACGTTCGCATTTCCCTCCGTAGACATTGAAACAAAATTACCTAAACAACAAATACTTGTAGTTTTTTAAGAGTTTTGTTCAATTTATGCTTTAATAAACAAACAGTACATTCAAATCACAATTTAGAAATAAAACATAATATAATATTTTGAAATAAAGTAACTGCATAGATTAAAAAAATTTTAAAAGTAAAAACACTAACTGGCATCGTTGAGGGTCTACAACTAGTATATATATATATATATATATATATATATATATATATATATATTCTCATATGTATGTAAAGAATTAATATATATATATATATATATATTAATTCTTTACATACATACAAGTAATCAATGGACACGTGTTTATGGCCGTCATTAGCATGGCTAACTTTAACCTTTGATATTGATGTCTATAGTTTTACCTCCGGACCATAACGCCTTGTTTAGAAATATGTACGGTTTTTATCACCTAAATATTTAATGTACTTTATGTAATTGTTTTTATTAGTGATGGTATCGTTTGTTACTTTGCTTACTACTATTTCGCTTGTTCACTTCTTAAGTAGTAAAGATTAATGCAAAAAATGGCATATATAGTCACCGTTAACTTTAGAGGACGTATTCTTTGTTAATATATATATATATATATATATATATATATATATATATATATATATATATATATATATATATATATATGTTACTGTTTATTTATCTATGAACGTATACGTTTCGTCTCTTTTTAATCAATACTCATCAGCATAGAAGTATGACTATACACTACCGGTCACACGATTCAAAACCCTGGATTACAAGTATTTTTCAACCCCAATCAAACGTCGCTAACCGATAGGCCAATTCTGAACAGCTTATAAACAATGATAATTTTAACACATTTAAGGCGGCGAGACATACAGGCATTCAACTTCTATAAGTGAAGGGATGATGCATATAAAGCAAGTGACGTCACGCTGTGTTATTACTATATATATATATATATATATATATATATATATATATATATATATATATATATATGTATGTATATATATAGTTATTAATTTTATACGTACATAAAATTGATCCATAAATACATAATATATATATATATATATATGTATATATATATATATATATATATATATATATATATATATATATATATATATATATATATATGAATGAGTGTAAATGGATTTAAAATGACATTTAAATCAAGTTTCAGAAGTTAGAATTGATGTAGGCTAGGTTAGTACGTTTTGATGCATACTTTATTTTTAGAAAACATTAAAGGATTTGCTTCACTAGCAAGATAGCTATGGACTATCTGGAAATTATGTTAAATTATCTAATCCTTTTTCTTATATAGGTTTATAAAAGTACTTGTTGATGGCCAGACGTCTGTAGCACATAATATCAATGCCTGCGTGCCTTAGTGATCTAATCTGGGCACATCCCTCTTCCTGATCTTCATCAATGATCTCCCAAATCACATTCTAAGTTCGTTCGTTAACATTTATGTAGATGATACAACCATCTATGACAACACTTCAAAGAGCATTAATGATTAAGATATTTCTGATTTTCCCTTACGATCTGTAGCACGTAGGTGAAAAGGTGGCTGGTTACTTTTAATGCATCTCACTCCTGACACAATCCTCTACTTGTATAAGAGTTAAATACGTCATAAGATGGAATAATGTCTCAAAATCTGGGGAGGTATCGCTCAGGGCACTCTTTCTTGCCTTAAAATTGTACAAAACCGACTTTGAAACCATGTGGGGGATGCCTTTTATTCTTCCCTACAGCCTCTTTCTAACAGAAGAGACGTTGCTAGTCTTTCTCTGCTCTAGTGTTATTTTCAAGTAGGTGTTCGACTGAGCTCTGATCTATGGTTCCCTCTGTAAGACATTTACAGCAAGAACTCGTCTAGCTACAACAATTGTAAATAATTTTCCTGCCTTGCTCTGTTACCTAAAACTGAACGGAACTTCCATGAATAAAGTTTATTTCCATCTATGGAACACATTACCAAGGGGCTGCTTAGAATCTAACTATATCATCGTTGTTTTCAAGTATGATGTTAACATATTCTTGTCGAGCCGTCCTCTTAACTAATCTAATTTCTGGCAAATCTCAACCATTGTTGTTTCACTGTCCGCCTGAAAAACTCATTAACTCTTATCCTCAAGCGGCCTATAGGCCTTGATAAGTGGTGACTCGTGTGTACATAGAAGATCAGATTGATCCTTAGTCTGTTTCTTACCATGGTCGCTTCACTTCAGAAAAGACAGGAAATCAGCCAAACGCTAACAAATATGCGTATATAGTAAATAAAGACAAACATAAATACCACAATCTCTTGTGAAACTTTGTAGACTGAGGTAATGGATGGGTGCTCATAGAGGACATCAATCATACAGGACAACAATCAGATCATTTCGAGGCTCGAAAGAGTAAAAATGCTGAGCTGAAGCGACCTGCAGGAGAGCCTGTTAGATTAAGTATAGTCGCGGCAATGCATGCCAATGATCTTTTACACTCTGTAACCATATTTTTTTATGAATTTAGTTTAACCTTTGATATGAGGTGTTCACGAAAATAGGTCTGGACTTCAGGCCAGCCGGGAAAATAAATGCATTTCTGCCTACAATATGGTGAAGTTGTGATAACCAATCAGCAACTTGATGCTTCTACCAGCAACACCATCAATTGCTATTACATGTTATATCTGTAGAGATTCATTCACGTCTCTATCACGACTTAATCGTCATCTACGTAACCATGCCAGGCGAGCATAATATTAGAGTTTGTAGCGGCGTAGGAGAAGTGGTGTTGCTTTAAGACAAGTGACCTTCACCACATATAAACACACGTGTCTGCTTATAGGTTGAATTGAAGTTATATTTTTGAAGATTACTGTGTAATATTTTTGCATATCGGTTCGTTTTATAACGTCCTGAAAGTCAACGTTACTACAATGTTTTTTAGGTAATAAAAATCATTTAAACTGCCAATACGCTCTTTTCGCGTCTACAAGACCAACTATGATCTAGTTCTTTTAAACGTTTTTAAATGTTCTAATGTTTCTTTTTAACGTGTATAAAGTTCCTGTATGCATTTTCTCTTATATTATGAGAGAAAATTACTTTTTATTTTCTTTCGTTGTGCTGTGTATTTTTTAACTCAAATACTTTTTTTTCTCTTTTCAACACAAATGTTCTCCGTTGTGCCGTGGATATTTTACTTTCTTAGTTGCGTTGGTATCTTCTTGGTCTCTTGGTCTCCATCATAGTGGTGTATCTGTAGATAAAAGTTGTATAGGACAAAGGAATTCGGAAGACATAATTCTTGAGACAGGTTCTGAAGTGTTATTCATCTTGTTTATGGTAATGCTCGGGTTAGAAACAGCCGTTTTCTAGATTAATTGGTCTATTCCTCTAAGTTTCTGACTTAGCTAATTGCTTACAATTCTTGACTTGGGCTAGGGGAAGGAGAGTTGGATAATCTGGTCTCATTTGAGACCTTGCTTAAAGCGTTCAGACCATTATTTTGATACATCCGTCTCGCGTCGAACCCATGAACGAACTCTTAGCTTAAAGTTTCTAGATCATATTTTTCTACATCTCCCCGCTTCGAACTCCATGGCAGACTAAAACCATCGTTTTCCCTCACTGTCACAAACGTGACGTCCTCGTTTCCTTTGTTCGCGACAAACAAGTTACGTCATCGCATTCTCACTCGCTTTGTGGTTAAAACCTGCTGACCCCAAATCGTTGAATTAAGCCCAACTTGTCTATTCCTTGATTTCATGGAGAATTATTCATTCAATAAAATCTATGTTAGTTTAAGTCGCACTCAATTTATCAATTTCACCTAATTCACAATGCATACTAGCTGAAGAACACTTTTTTCTAAATATAGGGCCACTCATAATGTAACAATATTACTAAGCAAGTAATTATTCATTCGGAGGGGCTGAAAATAAACAATAAAGCAGACATTCTCCTGGGCCACAGTTTCGAACCATATACGAGCTCATTGTTTTTACTTTGTGGTATTTTTATTTATATCAATCCCCGTGGACTGAATTATCGAGTATTGAATAATATTACCCGCGCAACAATAGCATAAAAAAATAGCAGCTTAATCCATAACATACTCATTGCCTGTAAAAATCTTCAACAAATCAGAAAAATACCTGCAAATATACAATATGAAAGATCTGTTTAACAAATTTCACGTAGACAATATATTCAATTTCCTGGAGGCTACAGGACTTTACAAATAAATTTGAAAAACACTATAATCGCTTTACTTATCTCCAAAATATATCTACCACTATATGTTTAATAAGAAAAAAAATACGTACGACCCAATTCTACTGCAAATAACCTACACATAAGAATCTACGATAAACAACCCTTCATTGCATAAAATGACATTACAGAATCGATATGCAGTTAAAAACAAACCCATCATAACATATTATATTTTATTTTGTTTACCTCCTCTCCACAAGGTTAGACCCAAGGACAGGTGTGTGTTTTGATGAAAGTGTTTGCGTGGAACGCACCGGACTCGAACCCGGCATATCCATGTCTTCAGTCCGCGTCGTTAATCACTTAGCCACCGTAATATTGAAATAATATAAAAATTATTTACTTATGAGTTTAATATTTCAAATCTATTTTTGTCCATGTTTTGGCCGATCCAGCCCTCGGCCTTCCTAGTGACAGTAATTCTACAATGGAGCAGAATTACCATTTCGTTTCAGTTAGCTACTCTTAGTGTTTTTTTGTTTTTTTCATCTCAAATTTCGTCCGATTCATTCGTCAGCTTTCCTGCACCCAACAATTCTGAGATTTACATAATTACATTCTCGAGAATAATTCGGACGAATATTTTGTGTTTCTGATATTAGCGTTAGTTAGCCTTCCTTGCGTCTCGGTTTATTTCTCTACCCACGAGAGCAGAGTTAGACATACGGTCGGTTGTATATTAACAACCGGAAAACCCAGCTCCCTAAAATTAGCACCATGAATGGATGGAATAAAAAATGCTATAAAATTTTGGAAATAATATAATATTATAATTTCTAATAGAAAATAGGATAAATTAAAATAATAATAGCCTCATTCTAGAAGGATATCTCCTCTAGTGACCGAGGACAGCAAAGATTAAGTATAGTATCGGAACAGGTACTACACTTTGTCAGTAATGTAACATACTAATGCGATAAGTAGAACTTATTTCTCCACGAGTTCGTCACAAAAATAGTATCCACTGATCTTGGATTTTCTTTAATTATATATTTGGGCCGATGAATTCCTTGATCTCCCTGCTCCCGGTAGTCCTAAGTTTATAAATTCTTATAATAATTTAGATCTAGCGGTACGCGTGGAAATTCCACAGTTGTATCCGTCTCCGTTGTATATTGATGCCGTGCTTAAAAGAAGTCTGTGACATATTTAAATATCATGGATGGACCATTTTTGAACAGACAATATATTACATTTTGATCTTTAGACACAACAGCGACATCAGATGAAATTTATCAGATTTTCTTTTGCCTTGTATATTCAGCGATCAAGAGATCCCATCTTTTAAAAAGGTGAAGGGTTATACCGTACGTACGAACACGGAATTGCCTACGTGTTGTTAAGTATTCGTCTGAGTAATCAGATTCTCCGGTCTTCTGCATGTCTGTAAATCAGTAGTGTACTATGATGATGACTGTACGGCATATTCGTCTACCAAGATTAAAGTGAAATGTGCAAAAATAATGTTAAAAACTGTAATTCCCCACATTATGCTAGAGTAAGCATAATGTTAGAGTATTGGAACAGGAACATGTTATTAGAATTAACAGACTAGAATTATGACTATGTTGCAGGACATGACGTCATTAGAAGAAGTACGTGGCAGAAAAGCGAGATCGATTCCGCCTTTTAGGAGCACGACATCAAAGTGTTAGGACGTCTTTTTCGAGGTCCACCACCCCTACGGGAGTGGATCGTGAAATTGCGGCTCATCTAGATTTATATTATGTAAACTACAAAAAAAAGTAAAGTAAATACCAGAGGGAAATAATGGCGTTATTTGCTGTTGTTTTCTTTTATCCTCCCACTATTACGACTACCAAAGAAAATTCTCTGAGTTTTTGGTTGTATATTTTTCAATCAGAGTTATTCAATTTTGGTTAAATTTCACATTCTGTGCCCGTCCCTAATCTATTAACAACAAAGCAGGTCATATAAATAGTCATTGAATCTATCCATTTACCTTTGTGGAAACATTAATAATGATTAAAGTCTGATATCTAAATGAGAAAAGCCGTTCCGAAAGATAGCCGTTAATCATTTAAACACAAAGACAATGGTAAGTAAATGTAATTTCTACACGAGAACATGAGATCATACAAATTATTTTATCGATGTATTGATTTTTTCTGTGTCGATTTCCGCTTATATTTTGCACATATCTGATCGAAATTCCATACACTATTTATGACTTGTTTGTTAAATAACATGAATCTTAATTTAAGTTTTTTTTGTATTATAAAAGAATTATCAAATATTAAACTGAATTTTTCTTGTATCATTAAACTATGTATTATCATTTACGTTGATTATTCTTTACGATATTTAATTTATTGTATTATTGATTATTATTTCTTCTTTTTCTTTTTCTTCTTCTTCTTCTTATTATTTATTAGTATTTTTATTATTATTTATTATTAGTAGTAGTAATATTATTATTATTAATATTCTTAATATTATTATTTATTATTACACCGGTTGCCGCTAGATAACCGAAGTTAAGGAACGTTGAGTCTGACCAGTACTAAATAGACTGACCATTTAGGAACACCAGGCGCGGCCTGGATAGGAGATGCGCACTACCAGGTTCTATTAAGCTCAAAGAAAAGTGAGGACAGATACAGTATCTACCTCACTCACCGAGGACGTCCCTGGACGTTATCGAAAAAAAAAACACAATTATTATTATTTATTGTTATTATTACTAATATTATTATTTTTACTTTTATTATTATTATCATTATTATTATCATTAATATAACTATTATTATAATTATTATTCACTAGGAGTTATCACACAGATCATCGTCATTGATTGCTCACCGACTATAACCAGTTGTGTTCCCTGGAGTCTGAGTGACAACAAGTCTCTCCAGATTTGCAGTACTCTCCACCTCTTATCGCTAACCACCGCTAATAACCTTGCAATATCGCAACAGCCGCTTACCATTGATTTCTCGGTGTTAAGGACTATTGGCCTTCTCTGGGATGTGGGTGGCAATAAGCCTCTCCAAGGTCCCAGCACTCTCCGCACTCTCCGCACTCTCCCAGTGGAGGTCTGGTTTGTGCTGCTTCTCCTCTGTCTTCTAATCCTCCTTGACCCATTACAAATATTTTGTGTGGTGTCAGCCTAGTCCGACGCCATTTTTTTTGGGGGGGGGGGGGGTAGAAGAACTTATGGTGTTTTTTCTTGCAATTTCTATTTACTGGTTCATTTTTGTGAGGTATCAGTTGAGACGTGTGTAACTTATTGGAGGGAGAGCTTATGATGTGATGTTTCTTGCAGTTTCTGTTCTTTGGTTTCTGATGTGGTGTTCTTCATGTGGTTTTGTTTTTTCCATGTGACTGGTTACCTTTCGTAGCTTATGCGGGTTGGTTTCTGCATTCGAGGATTTCCCTTAAAATTGCAGCTGTTTTGATCATTGCCGTCCTTTGTATGATCTACCTGATCCCTTTAATTCCACTTTCTCCCAGTCTTTTCTCCGGGCTTTTTGTGACTGTTCCTAATGCTCCTACGACTATTGGTATTATACTGACTTTATATTCCTTTCAGTTCTCTGGTTAGTTCCGTGTATTTGCTTCGTTTTTCCGTCTATTTGATCTTCACTCTGTATTCTGCTGGAACGGCGAAGTCTACGATTTTGCAAGATTTTTCTTTCTTGTCGATTATTATAACACCCGTTCTCCTTGCTTGTATGAGTTTGTCTGTTTGTATATCCATATCCCAGCTGATTTTGTGTTTTTCGTTTACCAGTACTGTTTCTGGTTTATGTTTATACCATTTGTCTGTGTATTCGAAATTCAATCGTTTGCACAGTTCCCGGTGTACTGCTTTCCCTACGCAGTCATGCCTGTTCTTGTATTCTTTTTGGGCTAGTTTGCTGCATTCACTTATTATATGATTTACTGTTTCGTCTCTTTGTCTACACACTCTGCATTTACTGTTTTCCTGGGATTTATCGATTTTCAGCTATAATGTAGTTTGTTCTAATCGCATTGTTCTGTGCAGTCATCAGTAAAGATTCCGTTTCTCTGTTCAGCTATTTTCGTGGATCTCTTCTATTGTCAGTCTTATGAAACGTTCGTGTAGTTGTTTTTCTTCCCACTTTTCTTTTCTTGTAATTTTGTTTCTGGTTTCGTTACTTCCTGAATTGCTCGTTGGTACGTTGTCTCTTGCTGCGGTGATTTACCTTTCCGTGTTCTGAGTTATGTATTTCTCCAGCTCTTCTTAAAGTCTTCCACACGATATTCTATACTTACCAGTCTTCTTCCCCCTTCGTGTCTTTTCATGTTGAGGCTGTCCGTATCGCCTTTTGGCTGTAGTGCGTTGGGCATGGTCATTAATTTTCTAGTCCTCTGATCCAGGTGCCTGAGTTCTTCTTTAGTCCAGCCTATGAATGGTCCAGAGTATCTTATTAGTCTTACTGCCCAGGTTAAGATATTCTGGACCATTCATAGGCTGGACTATTATCATAATTCATTATTATTTATTATTATTATAATTTATTATTATTATTATTATTATTATTATTATTATTATTATTATTATTATTATTATTATCATTATTATTAGTAGTAGTAGTATTAGGAGTATCACTTATAATAATTATTACTATTTTTTCATTTATTATTATTATTATTATTATTTATTTTATTATTATCAATTATTATTATATTTATTATTTTTTATTATTATAGCTATTTTTTCATTATTAATATCAATATTTGTTATTGTTATTGTTATTGTTATTGTTATTATTATTATTATTATTTTGTTATTTTGTTATCATTATTATTATCTTGTTACTATTATTATTTATCATTGTTATTTATCATTGATTATCATTATTTATTATTATTATTATTATTAATAATACTATTTTATTATTATCATCATTTAGTATTATTATAATTCATTATTCTTTATTATTATAATTTATTATTATTTATTATTATTATTTATTATTATTATCATTTATTATTTTTATTATTATAATTATCATTATTATTTATTAAGTTCAGTATTAGTATTATTATTATTATTATTATTATCATTATTATTATTATCATTAGTAGTAGTAGTAGTAGTAGTAGTAGTAGTAGTAGTAGTAGTAGTATCATTTACTCACTAGGAGTTTTTAAACGATTCATTATCAGTGACTATTCACTGACAAGAATACGTTGTTTTCTCTTAGTCTGAGTAACAACAATGTTCCCCAATTTCCCAGAATTCCCTGCATCTTTCGATAAGTGATGCAAATCAGCCGTTTAGCATAGTTTTCTGTCTATGAACGACCGTTGATTTTCTCTCGAATTTGAGTTGATGTAAGCCTCGCCCAGGTTCCAGTCCTCTACGAATTCTTCAAGTGAAGATTTGGTTACATCTTTCCCTCATTTTCCATCAATCCTTCTATGCTCATTGACCCTTAACGACAATTTTGGGTAGTATCAGTCGATTGTTGGTGTGCGTGTAATCGCCACCAACCGAAAACGTTATACATTCCTATCTTTGTCTTGATTGTGATGGCCGGTCTCCAATTGTACGGTGGATGCACCCTCGAAGCAGGCCTTCCTTGCTCCTGGAAAATGTGGAGCTGAAACTTTAGGACACATGGAAACTTATTCTTTTGATCGAGAATTAACCGGTAACTGGAAATTAATAAAAAACAAATCCGAAATTATTTTTACTTGACAGTTTTATTCTATATTCTGGTCTCAAATAAAGTCGACGAGTCAAGGTTGAAGAAGGAGAGACTTTTAATTATGATTTTTTTTTAAAACTAATGCTCACGCACCTTCACGACTATCTTCCTAGATGAATTTTCATCTTTACTTGCAAATACTTCTGCTCACTTCCTCGATGATGTTATTCCTCCGCTTTCTTAATTATTTCACTTCCGTTCACACGTTTTGACTAATTTAACCTTCTCACGCCACCAGACAGTCATCTACAGCAGCATGTTCTTGAACGATTAAAAGTACACCGAGATGGAAAAATAACCATAATATGATGGAATATTCAAAATATGTTGTAAGATTTAGGATATGAATTGATAATTCTGAAAAGCGTATCTTTACATTCCGTTTCAAATTAATAAGCAATTAATATAACTTAATTAAGTTATATTAATTAAGTAATATTTCGAATTGCTAACGTATTTCTTACAGAACGCTTATAGCACCTACATGCGCATACAGAGTAAAAGTCAACTCAGTCTGCGCAAGTGTAAAGTAGCTATCGCCATGTAAATAAATTGTGCTATTTTCACTGTGCTAAATTATTCCGTAAGAATCCAGTTTTATATATGACAGGAGTCATGAATGAGATTGCTAAACGTGAGCGTCTCAATGTATCATTGATCTTTATCTAGACAGCAAAAGTCTTCGATCACTGACATGGGGCGTGTTTTCCATTGGTACGAACTATCAATAACGATGTCCATCGCGATCGGATAAAATTCCATATTCTCATAAACTATGCTTCTCCGGACTTCTATGAAAATATCGTCGAGTACATCACCTTTGAATCCGCCCTACATCGTCTCGAATAAATATACGTTAAACCCAAGAAAAAAAGCTTTCTCTCGATATATTCTGGTCAACGTAAACAGAAATTGTAAGAAAATATTGAGGAATAGATTCAAGGATTACAATTACTTGCATGGAATTCAACTGTAAGACGATTAAGAACAATATTATCGCTTGTCTTGTTGATCCATTTTTTTGTGTTTTGTTGGTGTATGAGCTATTTCCCTTGACACAGATAACAAGACAAACGGTTGTGTTTCATAAAAAGATTTTGTTTTTCTTTGATTTCTTTCACAGATGAACAAACAGTCCTATGATCATTTCGTGATCTCTCACCTCCTGACTCGTCTGCTTGTCGGCCAGACTCCCCCTATTCTCTCTACTCCCTTATCCTGAATAACAACCGATTATATGGACTGGCGTCAGCTGGTCACCGAATTACTGGCTAATTTCATAAAACCAATTTTGTCACCTGCATTACTTAAAAAAACATTTTATACTTTTTCTTATATGTGCAATCTTAGCCGGTCTACTTTCGAACTCTATTGAACAAACGACTATTAGACAATACGATTCCAGATTCTAAAAATAGAGTTAATCAAGCTAGATATTTCTACTTAGCATTCCCCAAATTAGAATTCTATTCGGATCCGTTTACACCAATTATAAGTTTGATAGCAACGGAAGGGGATGATACGTCTACAAAAAAATGCCTATACGTTACAAAAGATGTTTTATTTAAATGTATAAAATATTATGAATATATAAATTATCATTCATCTTATGTGTGAATAATTTATTTTAGCAAAAAACAATATGTTTTATTATGTGTTAGATTGCGAAATGTTTCTTTTACAGATATAGATTTTTGTTATGGTTTGCCATTCGCAATGATGGCGAAAATAACTTGAACCCGCTGCAAAAGCAACTTTGTTTCGGGAGATTTCGTTTCGTTTGTTAATCAGACAATAATTCCGCTAATAATCTGAAGGGACGCAATTGAACAAGGGCCTACAACTTCAGATGTCTCCGCTACCAACGTAATTAAAATAAATCGTTTCGCAAGAGAAGAATATTTATTTCTGTTTTTACCCTTTGCGTCTTGAACGACAGGCCCTGATTCAATTGCAGACCTTATCACATTTCCTGCGCTATTTAAAAAGGTTGCTGACATCGATCACAAACAGGACAGTCATTTCCAAAGAATAATCCCTCATTATCTCTGGTCTTACAACAGGCCGAAAAACATATTGTATATGCTCGAATATAAGGGTGTACACTAGAAAAACTGTATTAATTCTCCATGTGCCTACCCTTCCAGGCTTGACAAATATGTTGTGATTGTAGTTTCCCGTTAAAGTATGACCTGAATCAAAGGTGAGGTTGGAAAGAAGCCAGTTCGGACTACTGGCAACGTTTCGAAACGTCAGGGCAGCGAAAAGTGTACAAATGTGCAGTTCTGTTTCCTATAAAGCATTCACTGTGGCGGTCCCAAGATGCCGGAGAGCTTTCTACTTAAATAGCTTCTTTCCTCGTGCTGCTGGCCTCTGGAACTCCCTCCCTGCCCCCTGTTTCCCCGATAGTACTGACATGCAGAAATTCAAAATTAATGTAAACAGACATCTCGCTGCGCAGATCCCAGCTTAGGTTGACACCCCCAACCTTCTTCCCTTTTCTTACTTCTCAGTAGCCCCTTACGTCTACAGTAGCGGCCTGCCTTGTTTGGGGTGAACTACGTTAAAAAAAATAAAATTTAAATGAGTCTATTCCAAAACTACAATCGAAGGCAAATCATAAGAAATATCACAGACGAGTGCCGTGTGTCCTCATCTGGCGTTGTGGATAAAGCTATTTTTGCGTGATATTACGGACATGCTTCTCTTAAAAAAGGGTAATGTTATTAGGTCGTTACAAAAATAATGACCGATGTCAGAAACATACATTTATTCATGAAAAAATGTTCACCGTTCTAATACTCTGTAAATTTCGTGAAACTGTTGCAGTGCTTACGGCAAGTGTCTGGGACGTTTTTTACAGTTTGACGTGGATTTTGCTCAACAAGTGCTTGCAATTGTTCATTGTCAAGATTACACGGCCGCCTCCCCCCCCCCCACCTTCTTTATTATTAAGGCCTTCATCTCCACTACGGAATTTCTGGAATCACCTTCGTACTGTCCGATCGCTTGTGAATCCATCTCTCTATGCTCTATTGATATTGACAGCAGGTATTGTGCCCAAGTTTTAACTCATGGAATATAAGAAGGTTATGTTTTGGTATATTCATCATTGAGGGTTTTCAAAAATACATTCTATCGGAAAAGAAGTTTCAAATTATTATTGAGAAAACATTAATTATTATATATGTGAAAATTAATAAGAGATAAACTACAAATTCTGTGTTACAGGCTGCAATTATTTTTTGTAACGACCTAATAGAATGATATATAATGCATACACTGTCCTCTTAAAAGATAACCTTGGACCATTAGTAAAAAAGCAGAAATTTTGAGAATCTGTGAATTATCCTGAAAAGTTGTCATTTACAAACTATATTAAAATGTTCGAGTTACGATATCTCTGGGTGACTATTTTATATTTTTTGCGAAATATCGCGTCTGTTAAAATGATATGTTTCAACAATTACATTGATGAGCTAAAAAAAAAAAACTTTTTAAAAAAAAATAAGGCTCATATTTTCACTATTTTATGTACATTTTTTATATATTTGTAATGTTTGTTCATATATTTGATGAGTGCAATACTGTACAATACATATTAAATAAAATATCATCAAGAGACTTTTTCTTGTCTAATAATTTGATACGCTTGGAATTTGTCTAAATTATCAAATCTCTTTACAAATCTACACAAGCGAATACAAATGCTATATCGCTTTCGATGATTTCTTAAATTCTGTTTATCATTGAAAGTTACTTAAGAATGTGTCATGTAGTATATATATATATATATATATATATATATATATATATATATATATATATATATATATATATATATATATAAGTTAGTAAGATTATAGTAGTTTTATTAATTTTTAATATCATACAATTATTTACAAATTAGCCATCGATACTGGTGGTTTCTGGAGAAATAGTGAAATTAAACACATGGATTTAAATACCACTCTACCCATACATCACCAGCTGTTGCTGAAAGGGTTAGACGTGGTATTCAATCCAATATGTTTGTATTTAATTATTGCTAATCAATATATAATTGTAATACATTACTGTATATATATATATACAGGGTGAGCCAAAAGTTGACATTATGTGTTCTCTTAACAATCTGAAAAAGAAGAAAACAGATTAAATTAAAATTATAACACAATTATACAATGTTAATTATACAACACATTAATAACACAAATAACATAGTTATAACAAAGTTATAATAAATAATTGCATTAATATAACTGATACATGAACCTATTCCAAATGCTGTCCACCTACTTTTGGCTCACTCTGTATATATATATATATATATATATATATATATATATATATATATATATATATATATATATATATGAAATAGGAAAAATTATATTCGTAGTGTTGTATTGTTTTACTTGTTCAAATAAATTGTATTTTTTCGGTCTTATTATATATATAGTTTCGTTTTTTTGTATTTTTAACTTTCTTTGAGATGTACAAGTTAGAGGTAATTATGTTTCGTATTGATTGAGAATATGAAAAAAGTGGCGTCGATCTTGAATTTGGGACACGTATGTTTTGAGCATAAATCGATCTGAAAGAATGTTTTCAAAAGTAATATTCGAATTTTTTAAATATTTTTCTGATGAATCATTGTCTAGAAGATTTGGGATTTTTTTATCCCAAAAGAAATATTGATTGTGTGGACTATTGACGAAACAACTGTAAAAATAAACCATTTTTGCTGGATAATAAAAAATATGATTGTTGAAATCTACTTTTCTATTTTCTATTCCTAAATTCTCTAGAATAATATATTAATAATTTATATTAATATATATTCAGATTACATACAAAAAGACATGTGTGAAACGCTACATGATGATAAAACGGAGTAAGAATGAAAAAAGAAACAACACTGTTTTATTGCGGACAATAGGGTTTTGTTTGAATCAACAATTATTTTATGTGTGAATTTTGACATAGGTATTTTTAGCAATCGAATATGAACATTTTAAACGGAAAAACAACTATGAAGGGCATAATATATCATGAACCCTTAAATATAAAGAAGAGAGTAAGGGAGTTTTCCCTTTTAGTTTAAATGAAAAAGAAAAGAAAGGAATATAGAAGTTAAATATGTATAAATTAAATAGATATTTAGTGCATTTTTATTTATTCAGTCTGACTCTGGCTAATTATACACTGATGAAGCCTCTTCGTGAATAATTTTGAAAATTTTGTATACCAAAAAATGTGTATTTTCGAAATGCGCAGTTGTCTGTTAATAAAATGTTTATGGATCTAATATGGATTTTTTTCTGAATAGCTATAGTTGTGTAATGTTAAATTAAGAGATCTAGTCGTATTGTACACTATTGAGCTACTACATGTGCGAATATAAATAAATTTACATAATACACACACACACACATATATATATATATATATATATATATATATATATATATATATATATATATATATATATATATATATATAGGCAGCATCTTCTCTTGCAGGCAGGTATTGTTGCATATAAGAGACAACTCGTGTCTAGATATCTTTTGGTAGATCCTTTCAATAGTTCGAATCAGAATCTTAGTTTCGGATGGGAATTGGCTGATGAATTTGCCATAGTTTGGATTTGTACTTTCAGACCCATCTGGGTCCATCTTCGGGGGAATGGGGTTAATCAGGTAGAGACAATGTGTTAGTATTTATAAAAAGGTTTTTGGCGGGAATTATGTACTAAGTACGAAACTATATTTGGAGCTATAAACATTTTAGAATATTATTACTGATATTAAAGTTAATTCTATTAATTAGGGTGTTTTTGGTTTTTATATATAGGGCTATTAATATATATATATATATATATATATATATATATATATATATATATATATATATATATATATATATATATATATATACAACAATAATAATAATTCTCTCTGTGTCTGTGTTTCAATATACGTGTGCATATATCGATATATTTGTGTGTAAAAGTAAGGAGGTATGCCAGTGTATATTCACGCTAAATAAAACGTAAGTATCAAGTGCAGCTTACTCGAAGTATCAGTATTAAAGCGTTTTCTGAACAATATAACCACAAGTGAATCGATTATAAAAGTGTAGGTATGTCGAGAAAATATGTCTGTAGACAAAACATATGCAAACACAACGGAATAAATCTTATATTAGTAAGTGAAATATACATTTACAAATGTTTAATGGCGGAGTGAACAGTCTTATTCGAAAGTGACGATCTAAAGTATTTGATCCATTAAGTTTTGTTAAGTGTTTTCTTTACCTTTCTGGGTGTTCAATGTTGACAGCACGTGACTCATTAATTCAAATATTAAATCTTTCTAATTAAAAACACGCACCTGCTTAGTAACTCTTGAATTTCCAAAAACAAGTGCAATGAAGATTTATTACAAAATTAAGAGCATATATATTATATTGTGTTAATTTAATTCCAATGACTATGCAAAAAGCAATCCAAAGACATAATTCGCATTAGTTTGATTCAATTCTTTATTACTACACTTCACTGGAGAATCAGCATTTACATTTTCGTCTTACATACAATTTATTTATCTACCTCCCACAGCGGTAAGATGTGACACAAGGTTGGGAAAGTGGGATTTGAACAGCCAGCGTCCGAGAATTTGAGCACTCTGGCCTACAGAAAATGCCTGGGCAGCCAAGGGCGCCTCAGGCAGTAAGCAATAAACTTACTCCTCACCAAAGAGGGGAGGCAAAGCCTGGGAGGGTGGACCTCCTAGAACTGCACAGCACAAACCCTTAGACCGGCGTAAATCAAGCCCCGACGGCCAAGACGATACAGGTCTATAGGGTGTAGTATCCATCGGAACAGATACTACACTTTGTTCGTGACCAAAAATCAGTTTTTCTCGTATTGATCTACACGTGTTTCTTGGCGGATAGAACATAAATTGCAGTTCGAATGTTCATCCGTCAGTCATTAGGGAATGATAGAAATATATGGTGGAGTTGTAGAAACAACTCACACTGTCCAAAGGTAAAAGAAAAGAAAAGAAAAAGATAGAGAAGGGAAAAACGCTGAAGGGACTCCAAAAACCGTGAAAAGACACAAACAACGGGATCTGATAAAATTCTGATAATTCAGGAGGGCGTGAAATAGACTCATGATATATTTATATATATATATATATATATATATATATATATATATATATATATATATATATATACTACTAAGAGCGCTGGACCAAGGTCCGGAAATTCACTAACACTCCCACCCCTCCCCTTTTTTACTCAAAGCCATCCACATTCCTTTCACTCTCAGCCTTCGACTGACTTCTCTCAGCCCGGACCTTGGTCCAGCGCTCTTAGTAGCCACGGCTACTACTTTTCTCATCAACCCATCATGTCAACCCAATATTTCGATGTACTTGCATGACATTTTTCTTAAAATTATCATCCTGAGGAAGTCTTACAAATAAAGACGAAACGTTGATGAATACATAAAAAAAATCTCTTGGTTTTTCCTTTTTCATTTCCCATTACGTCGGATTACTCTCATCCTTCTTTTCTCATTAAATAGATTTGTTTACGCTGAGAGGGTTGTTGCTATAGTAGTTGAGGAATGTGTGATTGTCTATCCGTTTAGTGTAGATGGAGGTAGATAATATTTTATTTTGGGATCGGATTATTATACTAAAAAATTGATTACGTATGAATATTTTACTAAATGAGAAAGAAGGTTTGTTTTGGAATGTGTTTGTTGACTAGAGGAATCAGTTCCCTTTAACGGTAATTCCCGACCAGATGAACGCACACATGATCATTCTTTTTAAAGACAATGGTTTTGTCTGCCAATCGGTACAGTGATTTCACATGAACTGACTTGCATGTTTAGACAAAGAATGAACGCTGCACAAAGTTTCTGTCAACGGTTTCAATTTCATTCATTTTTTTATCATTTTTTGAAAAAGAGTGAAAGACCGCGCGAAATATTTAAGCTGTAATAACACTTTTTATTTTACATGCTTTTATATTTTTCACAATGCTACTTTTTATTTGTCAAATGCTAATAAGAAAATTACAACAAAATCATACACAGATTTATTAGCATATATATATATATATATATATATATATATATATATATATATATATATATATATATATATATATATATATATATATATATATGTAAATTATAACTAAAAGGTAAACTTTTAGAGAGTTGGACCTATTGTGAAATAAGGAAAGCTCAATATACTGGATATAGCAAAAATATGGTACGTCAATGAAAATTAATAAGACCTGCAAATGGAAGCAAATCGGTGCATGTGCTTTATTAACAATTCATGCCAGATTACGGTGGATGTCCAGTGATCTAGTGAACAATAATCCACCGCCGCGAGTGGGTGGAGGCAGCATTGCAAATATATAACTATTATCTATTCTTTAGGTTTCACTATTTATCACTACTTTTATTATTATTATTTTTATTATTACTTTTACTATTATTCATTGGCCTAAGGTGTTTAACATCTGCTTAGTACTCCCATCTCCCTATTTCTAACCACCTACATTGTCGATTTATTCATAAATTGACATTTTGATTCAAAACCCCTTAGCACTCCTTTAACATCTTAAAGAAATTTACTCAGACCTTAATTATTATAATAAGACAGACAATCCTATTTCTTGTTAAAATATAAAATGAGGCTAACCTTTATTAGCGACACCAGTTTAATGCTCCTAACCCATATAAAAACCCTGCCACTATACCCTTCCCCTTGCAAAATTAAACTAACCTTCCTTAAGAGACAGTTTTCTGTCTCTTATCTGTATTAAAATCTACGTACATTTCCCCTTGGGAATATAACTTAACTGAGTTGACCAGCACTTGGCATTTTTTGTGTGTGGCCAATTTTAAATCTACTTTCCATCCCTTTTTCTGCCTAAATATCATTTTGATCTGAATCCCTTAACCCCCCCCCCCCCACTTGTTAGATTACACTCTACCTCCGATCGTTTTTCTTTTTTTCTCTCTCCTCTTCTTCTTTCTTTTTCTTTTCTTGTCTTTATTCTCTCTTCTTTTCTTCTTTTTCCCAAATAATTTTAATACATTACAACGATTCGTCTTTGACCCCATTGAAGCATTTGCCTTGGAATACGCCTAACTGAAAACAGGAAGAATATTGTTTTCCTTGAAATGGCCGCTTTTATTTGATTCCTCTCCGTGGACAACAGACCTGAGTGAAATCGCCGTCGTTGGATTTTTATACAGATTCCTCTGGATTTACCAATATTTCTGAGCCCTACGTTTTTTGGATTTCGTTATTGGTGATTCCCATGCCCGTTTGAACTTTTTGGAGGGTTTTTTTTATAGAAGTTTTTTTGATTTTTTTAATTTTTAATTTTAAAAGAAAACTTTTTCAAACTTGGAACTTTGACAGTCCTACCCTGTCAACTTATCAATCATAATTTTTCCTCTGATGATAAGATTTTAATCTTTGAAAAACCTGGTTTAAGGAAAGAAAGAGATGAAAAATAAATGTTTTTATTAACTAAACTACTCCTTGTTTTGAACAATTGAAAATACCGATTTGCTTCCATTTGCAGGTCTTATTAATTTTCATTGACGTACCATATATATATATATATATATATATATATATATATATATATATATATATATATATATATATATATATATATATATATATATATATATATATATATATATATATAAGAAAATGGTAAGATAAATTTCAGAGGAAACATTATTTTAATTAATTAAATGGGCGGGTAAAAACGAAAGAAAATAGCTAAAAATTTTCCTTAAGACTTTATCGTCTGACCCTCTAAGAGGAAATGTCAGAATGTTAAATCAAAAACGAAGAACATTGAATGAAAATTAGGGTATAATATTGAGATGATAGTTCGCACTGGCACTGTGTATAACAGAAAACCACCCATCGGAATACTGGTCAGAACAAATATTTGTAATATCCAAGTGATTACAGATGGCAGATTCATGTGCTTGAAAGTTTCCGGGTGATCTCGAAACCATTGTGTAAACGAATATCACGTGGTAAATGTGGGGCTATTCTCATTTATAATCTTTGGGATGTCTTGCCAATGTCGTCAGCTCCACACTGACATAGGAATTTATAAACAACGGAATTATTTTTTTCTTTGGAGTAATTTTATCGGACCCGGAAGAAAAAATGGCCGAATAAATCAGGTCAGTTTAATTTTATTCGAATTGGATTTAGCGGAGCTTGCATACAACCAGGAAGTTATGGTTTGCATACTCCTACCAGCTGTTAAGAACCCTTAACTTGGACATCATAATATTAAACAGCAAGTGAGTTTTCTGAACTTTTCATATGATTTGTTTTCTCCATAGTTTTTTTTTATCGTTTTATTAATTTGCATACACCTTGAATACAATGTTCACTGTTATCTACTGCATCGATAGCAAACGAATTTCCCGCCTGGATAACTTTTTTTTGTTTTTGAACCACCATTCACCACTTGGATTATTTTTTAATCAACCTCTTTGAGCTATTTTAAACTTATTGACTTATTGACTATAGGTTTACAAAAAAGTATGCTTTGGGCCGATATATTTGATGTTTTATATACCTTTATATATTTTTTTATATATTTTTTATATATTTTCAAAGTTTAATTTTTATTACCTGCAGTAATGTCATTGCGGTAATGGTCCTCTGAGGAGAAGATTTTTTTGAAAACTTATGAGTTAAGGACTTTAAAGAACTTTGCCTGAACATTGAACTGTAATAAAATTTGATTCGCACCTTATTTTATTCTTTCACTTCATCTATTGCTATTAATGCTCTGTCCAGTATATTGAGCTTTATTTTTATCCGGATGTTCACTAATTAAAGATATTAGTTGCCTCTCATATCTTCTGTTGTATTAACCTTATATATATATATAATATTTTGTAAACAATTATAAAAATAATAATAAATAAATAATAAAAAAGTTATAAAATAATAAAAAATAAAATAAATAAATAATTACAAATAATTAAAAAAAATAATTAAAAACTAATTAAAAAGAATATTATTATAAATATTATATAAAACTGTTGATATATATATATATATATATATATATATATATATATATATATATATATATATATATATATATATATATATGGGTGTGTGGATGAGTTAAGAAGAAATGGATAAAATCTTAAAAAATTAGAATAAATAGAAAACATATAGACCAATAATACTCCTTATTTTCGGGCCATCCATTAATTAATGGTGAAACGGTCATTATGATTTGTTCTCTTAAGTTATTGTATAGGGAGCACGCCAAACCTGCACATTGTTCATGGTACTCCACTAACTTTTCTATTGTCAAACGTAGATAACCCTCTGCAAACTCATGCTGTACTCAGAACAAGATCATCAGTTTGGTGATGAGTGCAATTGAAAGTAGTGCTACCTGTGAAATGGCAGGATTTTTAATCAAGGTTTAGTCCACTAGATTCGCCGTGTTCTGTCTATTCCCGTGGTTATTAAATGGTAAACCTTGAGATGGATGCTTCTCCTCACCACACACAGACAGTGATTCACTATAGAGGGTCTATATTTGCCGCATCACATTGTATAGGAGTGTATGAAGACCAGTCAAAAACACCTCCGAAGACTAACTCAGAAAGGTACTACCCCTCTGCAAACTTTTTTATCGCCATAATACTAATAAAGGCAACTCGTATACTAAGATTTTATATTTCGTCTGTATTATGAAAAGACTTCATCAGAAATGAATGTCATGTTTTTTTAATTTTCTTCTTAATCTATAATAGTTACATAAGTCGTTTTTTTCTCGCCTCTTTATTAATTTTCTCTCTTTTTTTTTTGTTTTTTTTTCGTTTCTTTACCCTTTTCATCTTTGCCTCTCTTTTTTCTTCTATTCTCACCCTTTTTTGTGTTGAATACTCTCTTTCTATCCGTTCCCTTTCCTGTTTTCTCTTTTTTTCCTACGCTTTTTTTGATTTCACGATTTGAGGTGAATTCAAAATAAAACAACAACGCTCTGTTTCTTTGTATCATAACAGTAACCGTAAGTCTGGGTGGCTATATAAAAAGAAAGAGAACAGAGGTGTGCAGTGGTCGTATCGGTACGGTGAAAATCAATTTATCTTATAAGGAACTAATAAAAATCAATTTCGCTCAAAAACGTCTTTGTCGTCTTCGTCAGCACACCATTACATATTAGAACGATTCAGGCGACAGGCAATAAATCTCTACCTTCATCCGAAAAGAGGTGGTAATGCCCGAGAGAAAAGTATCCCGGGACTAGTTCCGTAGTCGATTATTACGTTTATGTCTGAACCGTTATGAGCATAAGTAAAAAGTAAAAAATCAGAAAAACTTTTGTAACAATGGCAATCGGCTGTCGTTAACCTAGTAACGTGCTGTGTAGCGCGAGTGATGTTCAACAGTGGTGGCGAATAAAGGAATTACAGGTCTGCGTGTAGTAAAAAAACGCACGTTACAAGGCAATGATTTTAACCTTTTGAAGAACCGGTCCTGGAGTCACATGTTTGTTACAGAATTTATATTTTGCGGAAAGTTAAGAAATTACAAAATTTTGTTTGAAAACATACAAGAGAACATTGTGTGAACACTTGTGTTAATGACTGCAATGTCGGTTTATTAAACGGTTTCAAATAAAGATTCTTATCGAGTAATAAATAAATTATGGAAATATTTTTTATGATAATCGCTCCAGACGAGGCAAGAAGCTATCAAGAACAAAAGATGATTATCGCAAAGACAAAAGATGCCTATTGGCCTTAGTCTTGTAAAGATCAAGGGTATGTGTCGGAGGAAAACGGTCAGAAGAACAGAGTTCACAATTCTGCAGTTCTTGGAAAGAGACTACTGAAATAGGAAGTTGTATTAGAATGAAGTATAAAAACAGCGAATTGATGGAGACCACTAGACCAATGAGTCAAAAGAGCCGGAGCAATGGAAGCAGGAAATAGATAAAACAATTCTGAAGAGCACACGCCATAATAGTATTTATAGAAAAGACTGAAATTAGCAACATCATATAAGGTGCAGAGAAGAATAAAGGGTATGATCAATCAAATTATAGATACATTTCTGTACCTTATCAAGAACCCTTAAATCAGACAGAGATTCGCCAAACCAAATATGACAATAATACTCCATACAGGGGCTGATAGTAGATTTGTAGATATACAAAATAGCCTCAGGTGTGAGAAAGTGTTTGGAGCGATAGAGAGAATCGATTTACGAGAAGCAGAAAGAGCAATGGAGCTCATGTATGAACTCCAAGAAAGATTTTATGAGAATTAAGACTCAGAATATCAGCAAGTAAATAGACACGCCTACGATTGAAAGATAATTACGTAATTGAGTGATTGTGTGTATTCTCTTAGAGAGAAAAAGGAAGATGGATAAAAGAAGGAGTTCATGTAGGAAAGTGATCAGCAAATGAAAACACTGTAACTAAAACAGTGCTGAATAATTCAGTGTAGGAAGAAATGGTAAATCGATAATATAATATTAAAGTAACACGAAGAAAGACAAGTTAAATTATTTTAAGTTCCATGTGAAGTTTGAACACATTGGTAAACATAATCTATATTTAAAAGGTAAATAAATACATTTTTAAATTCTATGAATTTCATAATTTTCTAAAACAAAATCCCCTTACTGCTCAAGTGGCAAGCCGCCACAGTCTGTATCTCTTCTATACCCAAACTGAAGATCAAACAAATGAACTTTCTTTAATTGGTAATCTTATTGATGGAGATAATAATTTGTAACCGATGGAAGTGTCTTTGTGCCCGTAAAAGAATAAATGTCTGGCGTCCATCTTGGTGACCTCGGGCTGTCCTAACGTCATCTCACGTTGCCAGGCAATCGACCGTGAGCTGACAATATCGCTTCCATCGCCTGGCCTTCATGGCATCAAGAAGAAGAAGAAGAAGAAGAAGAAGAAGAAGAAGAAGAAGAAGAAGAGCAGCAACAATAACAACTACAATAGGTACAAGAATAAGTGGAATAAAGAGATGGAGGCTGACAAAAAATAAGACATTGGAAGAAAAAGAAAGTGGGTAAGAGAATAAATTGAAATGAATGGGTTCACACGTATATATATATATATATATATATATATATATATATATATATATATATAAAATACTTGAAGCCATCTTTATTAAAGCCCAGTAACCCACAATTACTAACATTACGTATGAAACCAGTAAAACCATTTTCAAATGCTTAACGTAATACAATTTTATCCATGTGACGCAACGGAATTTAACGTATTTCTTTGAACTGTGCGAGTCCGTTCTTTTGAGCCAAATTGACATCACGTGCACGTTCTTGCTGTCTTTTGAAATTCTCTACCTTTCTCCAGCTTTTTTGTTCATTTAATTTTGTTTCCTGAAGATGATTCGACGAAGAATCGAAAACGTTCATGATACATATGGAACATACATTATTTTTTTAATTTCATTTTAATGCAACAAAGATCGGTTAATAAATTGATAAAAATAAAAACGGTGTAATTAAACAGAAGATTTCTGTTATTTTTAACAATGTTTATATATATATATATATATGTGGGGGGGTCTAATCAATCAACGGAACATCATAAGCGCACAAGTGGGTGATAAAATAATGAATAAAAACTGAGAATGGATAAACCCATAAACACGCAACCAATAAACATTTCGCGCCGAGTTTATTGGGTGATTTTCGAAGCAAAGTAAATCCCAATTTCTGTTTTTGTTTTTTTCTTTTCTGCTAGGATATTCCGTAGGAATATATCTATATATTTACATATATACACACATATATATTTATGATGAATGTTTATCTATAAAAAATATGAGTTATACATTTTAAACATATAAAGTCTACATAGTTTTATTCATAAAAACATATAAGGGCTACACATCCAGGGAAAATGTTTAGATCGTAGCGTTAATATCCGACGATCTCATGAGGTCGAAAAAAATAGATTACTATAGTAGCTGCATCTACCAGGCGTTGCCCGGTAGTGTTTTTATTTTCATTATACTTTTCTTTTATTATTTAACGTATGCGAATTAAAATTGCTTTTTATTCATCAGTTTAAAATGTTACTAAATTGCCGTAAATCTTCGAAAGTTAATGTTGTAGACCCGTGCTAGGGGTCACAAAGATAACAACCACAAATTGTGACAGGTTAAAATATACAATGTATTTATTCATAGCAATACAGTAACGCCACTAAATGTGGTAGGAGATGACCGGATTCCTACCATGCGGTAAAACATGAATATGAATGTCCTCTATATTTAACACCTACCCACTATAGGAGTATGTGACACAAGGTCGGAAAGTGGGATTTGAAAAGCCAGCGCCCGAGAGGTGAGCGCTTTAGCCACTAAAAATCGCCTGGGCAGCCCCGTCGGCATTCCCCGGTAAGGGCGCCTCAGGCAGTAAGCTATAAACTTACTCCTCCCCAAAGAGGAGAGGCAAAGCCTGGGAGGGTGGACCTCCTAGAACTGCACAGGACAGACCCATAGACCGGCGGAATCATGCCCCGAAGGCCAAGACAACACCGGTCTATAGGGTGTAGTATCCATCGGAACAGATACCACACGTGGTACGAGGACTCTCACATAATAGGAATGTCCCCTGTTTGAGTCTTTGCAACCATGGTATTTATTATAGATGGTTGCTTCCATTAGTTCTTCAATAGGGGTGATTTGTACCCCACAACAGTTAATAAACAAATGCAGTCTTTACTTTATAAGAAAGTATTGAAATAGCTTGTTTACGATAAAAAACGGAAATGTATTGGTTTTATACGTTGCGCTATTGCCTTTTTAAGTAAACACTATATTAATAGTAAGTAATGGTTTTCACCCAAGAAAAGAAGGAAAAGGGTGAATTCTTAGACGCACGATGGAAAATGGTACCCGAAGATCTTCGGTAGGATGCTCAACCATATGAGATATATATGACATGATTTGCTTCCCGTTAATAAGTGTAATGTCTGCTGAAGCGAAGGGGGAGGGCTACTGTTGCTAATATTGCTAAGTCGGTCATTATTTTACAAATGCGACCATTATAAAGGTGCTTCAAGGCGTATACAATTGTGTTTGAAAGAATTAAAACATGAATTCATTTTTTTTCTTGCTAAGAACAGAGGTGCAAGTTTTCGTAAAGAAAAACTGACGAATCGAAATAAAATATTGATTTCGTAGGAAGAACGCTATCGATGATAAAAAAATTTTTGAAAATCAGATTTAGCGCAATATAGAAAACGTCGATTGTTCCTTTTTAACAATTCTAAAATCAGGCTTTCCTCCTTTCACCACCAACGCTCATACCATTGCTGGTTGGATGATTAGATCATTCTTCAGCCCCCAGAAAATACCTTATTTCTGATGTCAATATAAGAGAGAGATACGTCCTAAAATGAAATAATCTCGCCACATCTTCTCAGCGCACACTTCGCAATTTAGTGGTGGATGATATTTTCTGTTTTTAAAAGCCCCTGTCTCACAGAAAAAAAACGCTGCTAGTTTTTATCTACTCTGTCTTTATTTCCATGGAAGATACTCGACTGAGCTCTAATCTCTGATTCCTCTTGGCAAGATATTCACAGCTACAACAGCTGGTAATAATTTCCCTTTATTCCTCCGTCTGCCACTCGTAATGTCGAATTTCTATGTACAAAGTTTATTTCCAAGAACTTCCCATCTGTGGAACACATTACTATTGAACTACTTCCCTATAAACTACAACATAAGCGTCTTAAAATCCAACCCCCATCAGTTAGCCACCTTTGTTAATTCCATTTTCAATCCTCTAATAATACTCTTCATCATTCAACTGGAATCTATTCTTCTCATTAATCCTTATCTTTAAGTGACTTCTAGCCATGATAAATTGTGACTCATTCGTATAAAAAAAGAGAAAAATTAACGGAGAAAAACAGACAAAAATATCTACATAGAAACTAAGAATTATTTTTTAGAATTTCGCTTGTTCGGACATTTAAAAAAAATAAATACACATAAAACGTTTGAGAAGAATATCCAAGAATTGTTTTTTAAATACACGTTTATTACGATATATGTATTCTACGCTCAGAGTATAAAAAGAAGCAAAATAGCATTCTTTCTTTACAACGCATTTATCTGTCTTGCTGCTGATAATATCCACAACTATAGAACAGAAATAAACGGAAGTAATAATGAAACTATTTTATTTAACATTGAATAATGTAATGGTACTTTTCTTTCGTTGTTCTACTTTCGAGTTTTGCAAATCCATTTCCAATTCAACCAAGCGAAAAATAAGTTGTGCATTCCTTAGAAGCCATGGGGATTCTGGACACAGCCTTCTTCCTGGTCTTCATAAATGATCTTCCAAATCATATTCTAAGATCATTCGTTTACATCTATGCAGACAGCACAAGTATTTATGGAAAAACTTCGAAGAAAATTGATGATCAACATCCCCCCTCTCTCTCTCTCTCTTTCCCTCTCTCTCTCTCTCTTTCTCTCTCCTTTTCTCTACCTCTCTCTCTCTCTCTCTCTCTCTCCTTTTCTCTACCTCTCTCTCTCTCTCTCTCTCTCTCTCTATATATATATATATATATATATATATATATATATATACATATACATATACATATATATACATATATATATATATATATATATATATATATATATATATATATATATATATATATATATATATATATATATTCGGATTTGGAGCACGTGGTGCAATGGGAAAAATATTGCTTGTTAACCGTAACGTCTTTAAAACCATGCTTCTTTCTTTTCACCACCAGCGCTCGGATCCTCACTTCTCCCCAGTCAAAATGAATGAGTCACTCTTCGAGGAAGCCCCCTTCTTTGATAAGCTTCTAGGACTGACTTTCACCCCAGACTTAAATTGGAAGGCTTACATACAAGTTCTTATTAAGGTTGCTGAAAAGAGTACTTTACACTCGACGCAACACTCTAACTAGGTACGCCCTACGATGGAGTACTGCTGTTATATATAAGGCCGTGCCACTCGGAGCACTTTTGTTGCCTTGACAGACTACAAAATCGACTCCGAACTCTAGTGGCAGATGTTCTCTTCTCGTCCCTTGAACCTCTTTCGCACAGAAGATATGTTGATCACCTTTATCTTCTGTATTGCTATGTTCATGGAAGGTGCTCGACTGAGCTCAAACACCTGGTAACCCCATGTAAACCATTTTCAGCAAGAACTCGCCTAGCTATAGCCACAGCAAATAACTTTCATTTCTCTCTCTTCTTACCTAAAACGAAACTTCCATGAACAAAGTTTATTTCCTAGAACATCCCACCTGTGGAACATGGTACCACGAAGATGGTTCCCAACCGACTACAGCGTGGTCAACGTCTAGTCTAATGTGAACAAATACTTTAGCCATCCTCATGGACAGTCAATTTCACTTAAGTAATGTGAAAATTCCTAGTGAGTAAACAATAATAATAATTAATTAAATTATTTGCAACAAAACGTACCTAGCACCATTTATAAACACAACTAGAAGTTGGTTCGGTAAGAAACTACTTCGAAAAAGAGGTGTTAACCTCGGAATATTATAAAAACACCATATAACATACGACTGATTTAAGATGGAAACAGTAATAGAAAATAAAATTAAAGTATTACATTCTATATTGTCTCTTTATGTATATTATTATCTCGTTTTGTACCGAGACATATTTCACTTAACCTGGTTCTATGGGCATTGTCACAACATTCTCTACATCTAACCTATCTATACACTAGTGCAATGCTACAACACCCCCTTAAACAACTAGAATCTTTAATAATCTTTATATAAGAAATATAATGTGGAATATAGCTAATTAATCGAAAATGAATGAAAGCATCCAGTGAACACGACAATTACAAATACCTGGAAGTGGGCACCAATAAACAAAGAGATATAAAAATAGATGATAAAAAGAGTCAGATATTCTTTTTTATCAGCATATCGATGCGGACATCGCAACTCTCTGAACCACTATGCTTCTATTTATCAGCTCCTTAACCGAGTCTAGTATGACATGGGGTCGGTTTAATGTAGTTTGTCTAGCTCCCTTTAAAAAAAGTGTTCGTTTGGATTGGAACAAAAATAAAAAATTGCCTCAGTCGAGAAGAATCTCTCTTCCTCCGCCCGAAAACAGAACAGATATTACATTCTGAATTATATATTCGCAAATATTTTTTTGAATATATATTGAAAGGCATAAGGCCATCAAAAGTATGGGATTGTGGGTCATCCTCTGCCTATCGTACTTTTAACTAAATGCATTTAAACCCATTCTTTTCAGTTTATTTTATTCCTTCACAATTTGTCCATCATTTTTTCCTTCAGCAGTCACCGCATCATCACGTTTATTCTATGGACTACGCCACTTAAAATATACCCAATAGAATTAATTATATTTTGTTTCCAATATATATATATATATATATATATATATATATATATATATATATATATATATATATATATATATAATTTTATTGCAAAAATGTGAGAATGTGACAACAAAACACCCCAAGAAGAATAAAGGAAAATTAAAATCGGATTATATAAACCTGTTCATCCTTTCTCAAAAAAATCGACATTTAACTGCCTTCCGGTTTGTTTAAAACAGAAAACAAGCAGGTCTATCGCTAAATTGCAGTGGATATAAGTGTTAGAAAATTAAATAATGGTATAATATGGGAGTGGATTGCGTCATTCTAAGTGGAAAGAAGAATTAGGGATGCCAAAGTAGAACTATAAGTGTAGAGTAGGCACCTTGAAGGATCTCTATTACGCAACAAAAAGGACAGGATTCATTCACTTAACCCCCTTAGAGGCTACGGTAACCGGGCTGGGGTTCAACCAGACCAAGTCAGGGGAAATGTAGTTATACTTGACTCCCTTTCGTAAGCACAGGCTTGCAACTTGCACCAACATTTTGTTGAATTCGACAGAATATAATCTCCGTTTAGCACATCTAATGTTAAGCCTAAGCTGATGTTTGAAGAATTAAATCAGCTCCTGATGATAAAAATTTTAACCCAATACAATCACTTCAGACGTGTTGTCTACACTACCATTCTACATTCGGACAATATCACCAGAAACACCATTAGTTCCACCCTAACCCACGGCGGGTCGACATTGTCAATCACCTACGTAACATCCAGTAGTATTAACTACTCGGGATCGATGTCACCTCATTGACATGCTTCCATAACAGCTTCTGAAGAAGGCGTGCTCAGTCTCGTATTCCTCACTACTATGGTAGCGCAGATAATAAAACATCTCCGCTATATTTGACCTGAACAATATTCCATTAGAGGGGGTAACGCATTCTGGACCAAACGCCAAGTTAGAGTACCCCGACTTGCTAAGATATCCCGAACACGGCGCCGAATACCATTGAGAGCGGATATTCTCCATGGAACATCCCAAGCATTCTCCAAGTTGATCGGTAGTTTAACACACTACTAAATCCCTGTATACTACTTTTGAAATGGTTCAGCAACGTCCAACGCCGGCTCCTCTGTCAAGGTTTTGCTCAGGAGAGTAAGTTTCCTAACTTGTCGATGACTTACAAGTCAGGCATCCCCAAGCAACCCCTCACACGAATGTTGAATACAGATCTGATTGCAAACCGATGGCCTCCTTATCATTCAAAGAAGCGAGGGCAGAAGAAGCCGGAAGTATAGCGTCGGTAACGGATAAGTGGAAAGACGTACCTGACGCACGCCTCGGCTCTATCGTTCAAAGAAAGTTTTTTTCAAAACCGAGTCTGTACGTACGCTTCGAACTTTGACCTATCTTCCGACCAATTTCTCTCGTTGAAAATCCGGCTCAAACCGCACACCAAGAATTTCATTCAGGACCATCCATTCAGAAGACAAGGCCCGAACGTACATTTTGATGCTGGAATGACAGGTAGTACCGACTTGCCTTAAACTATGATTCGAGTACCATATGATGTAATTCGTTCTTCATATATATCTTCTAGTTTTAGTGTAAATTTGAAAATATTTCGGCGCAAGAACAAGTTTAAAAGTAAATATATTTTTAGATTTTTACTAGACGACTACTGACCCGCCGTGCCAACGCTGGTACATCATACATTAGATAAATAGAAAGATATATGGATAGATAATAAAATATATTTTTTTTTTTAAACAGACGCAACAATACCACTTTTTAATCAAATGCAACAGGATCAATGTACAAACAACTCCACCAGGTGAAGCTAGAGCGAAACGTCTAATCAAAGGCTTTTCCAAAATGTCTTTCTACTTTATTTACGTCATTGAAGTAATTACATTATCCTTTTTCTCTTATCACTTCTTCCATTATTCGACAATTATTTGCTTTATTACCCTCCTCCCACAACTTCCCCTCCCTCTATTTGAACTCTAACGACCACATTCTACGTTGATATCTTCTGGAATGACTAACCAGTTTTGTTTTTCTTTCTCAGCTTTCTTAAATGGAAGCAGTTGTGCTCAGTCGCTTTAACAAAACGACAGTTTTCGACCCTGGTACGACTACACGTAAATGAAGACAAACGCATATCTATTCGCTAGCACTCAATATGTATTTATACTGCCCTCCTCGCCAAGCCTAGCGATAGATCCGGCGTCGACAGATAACGATATTACGAATGCAAAAAGAATCGTAACATGTGGCATACTAGATCAACGATTTTTCGCGTTGGAAAGGGGAACACTGAACTTCTGCCCGTACACTGTCTATTACTCAAAGTAAAATTCCATTATCACTTGTGAAAAATAGATTTTTCATCCAATTTCCTTATTAGACGCATCTTGCATACGTCTTTGTTTAAGGCGGTTGGAAAAAAAAAGGTAGAAAAAGTTATGTCATTTCAACGGCTAACGATTTTGCGACAAATCTACAATAATGGAGAAATAAATTAAATGTATTTATTTCAACTAATTAGCATAGAAAAAAGTTTAAAATATTCATTAACGAAATTGCAAATTCGATCTGTTTTCTAGCGTAGTGGCAAACCCAAGTAGACCTTATTAAAAAAACATATCTCGTTTTAATGCCACTCTTTTATAAAGAAACAATATGCATTTATTTGCATATTTACCTAAAAATGAATGAACGCGAGAGTTTATTTTCCATTCATCCGAACTATATTTATATCAATACGCTTTAGGCTTGTTTAATTCAATGATACATCAAAATATTTCAAATACGCTACTTAAATACTGATGGGAAAACTTACAAAACACAGTCAATGTTATATTTCATTTGCATATTTCTTCTATAAACAGTTTCTAATAAATTGATATTCTGTGCAATTCGTTTGTAATTTGATTCTCCTATTTTTCTATTTTTCTTATATATATATATATATATATATATATATATATATATATATATATATATATATATATATATATTTACTGCCATCCTGTCAACCAAAAGTTAGCGAATAAAAGAGCTGTCTTTTACTCGCCTCTGAGTGAAATAATTTCAAGTGATGAATAGAAGCGAGAAAGCAAATTGCAAGTAAGACAACCACCTCACACTGAAATATATTCGGAATAACTCATACACTCTATAATAAAAGGTTAACGGTTAGTGTTTTTTTTTGCCTTTGAGTCAAGAGAAATGCTAATAATAATTTATCAATAAACAATAAAAATACTGACGTAATTTTATGATTCTCTATGAATATTTTAGTAAATAGCGAGTAGGAACCCTGGCAAAGCATATTTTTTTATCATTTTTATAGAGTGTGTTTACTTAGTATATATATATATAGTAAGTTATAAAAATATATTTATGGATATTAAGCTACACAGAGGTGTCCGCGTTTCATCGTAGAGAATCGTCAGACTAAAATGCAAGGAGATTGAGTTACGAAAACATCTGTAGGATGTGTTTAGTAGCCTTGAATGGCTACTAGACGCTGTCCTCAAGTGTCTAACGTCTATATGTACAGGGGTTTGGCATGAGGATACTTCACCCTACAAGTAACTGACCAAATATTCAAAATAACACACTATTCGAAGATAGGATCCCCTTATAAATTAGCTCATTATTTTACCTCATGTAAAGGTAAAGGTCGCATAACCTGGACGCGCACGAGTGTCGTTGCCGACATCGCACACTGCGTAGCGGCGGTGATTTGTTAAGAATCACCTCTCCTTTAGTCAGGTACCCTGGACAAAGGGAGTTTTCAGACCCGAAAATTCGCATGCCGTGAGTGGGATCGAACCCAGCTCAAAGACAAGTGCTATAACCACTCGTCCACGGGCCCTCACCTCATGTAACAGCATGTTAGATGAGATAAATTCTTATGCTGGAATCCTGTAAGACCAAGAGACTAAAAAATATATAGGTACTGTTTAGTAATCGTCAACCATAGATTTTACTGGTTGACGTTTCTGTACCAGAACCGAGATATATACTATAACATAGTTAACTGGTCAATTCCGGAGAGGAAATTTAATGTTCTTACTTCTTTATTAACTCAACGTTTGACAGGAAAAGGATAACTTTAATGGAGAACTCGAATATCTATGTATCTCATATAGATATCAAGTGTTAGCTTCAGTAAAGGACCCCTTGATTTCTAAGAACTTCGACTGAAGTAATATGAAACAAACATCAATAAATTGATATGAATATGGACAGACTGAAATAGATAAAAGTATAAATATATGGACTGATTTGCATAACCAGATGGATCGATAGATAGAAAGATATAAACTGAGTAATTTTAGTATTTTTATAACAATTATGTTTTCTTACACTTTACAAAACCTTTCAATGTAAGTCTGGGTGGCTCTTTGTCCTTTTGAGTGTCTGTCTGTTGCTCTATCACTTGAATCACAAGTGTTATCTGCGCGTCTTTTACTTTATATTATTTATGTTGTCATAAATTTGAATAAGTGAACATTACTTCCGACATTTTTTCCCATACTTTAATGTAAAACTGTTTTTATTTTAAGAAATAAAATAAAATATTCCATTTTCAAATGGGTTTCATTTTTTCCCCGGAAATATGAGATATGTGTGCTTTGAGATGAATCACATGACAATGTACGCTTGACTGACAGGAAGTCGGAGTAAGCAAAACCTGAAACGTTGACGCAATTTTGTTCCCTTCATGAATAAGGTAGAAATTTTGGCGGGGAATGCATTATAAATAACTGAAATGAAAAATGTCGAACAAAAAAAAAAATCTGAAATCAAAAGAAAAATAAATAATAAATTTATTTAAGTTGAGATGTTTTTAAAACGTGAATATATGTGTAAATCTCGTTATAAAAATAATGTATTTCGATACTTACTGATATTTATGTAGAAACGTATTGGAATACTTGCATATATTTAGAAGATGAGTGGCACACAATTTATATAAACGTGTTTAATGTTGTGTGTAAAAAGTAAAAGAGAACATAAAAAGATCCATGAAATTAGTGGCTGAGCGAAAGAGAGAAAGAAGGAAGGAATAGAAAAAAGAAAAAGAAAGAAAAGGAAAGAAAGAAAACAAAAAATAAAACAGAAAAATGTAGAATGAAAAATAACCTCATGAATAAAAAAGAAGAAACGTTATCTTAAAACAAAATATTTTCTATTATAATATAATTCATATAAAGTTAATATAAAACATATTTTAAAATAACTTTAGAAAAAATGTGATATATAATGGTAAAAGACTCCCGGGCAATACCGAGTAGATGCAACTCGTAAGAAATAAATATGAGCCATGTAACAGAAATTGATAAAAGTCCAAAAAAGAAAGAAAAAAGTTTAAACGGTTTTATCTTTCTTTTACAAATACTAGCATGGCTACCCAACTTTTTGGCTAAGATCAAAGTGTAGTATCTGTTCCGATGGATACTGCACCCCATACTGGTGTTGTCTTGGCCTTCGGGTCTTGATTTATGCCGGTCAGTGGGTCTGTCCTGTGCAGTTCTGGGAGGTCCACCTTCCCAGGCTTTGCCTCCCCTCTTTGGGGAGGAGTAAGTTTATTGCTTACTGCCTGAGGCACCCCTACCGGGGAATGCCGACGGGGCTGCCCAGGCAATTTTTAAACCCCACTTTCCCGACCCATCTTACTTGTGGGAGTAAGATAAAAACTGGCCTTGTGCCTAACTCCTGGAGAGGAGTAAATCAATACCCACGGACAACAAAATAGAAAACATAAAAAGTCTGCGTAACACTTTTCTTTAAAAACGTCTCTCTCTCTCTCTCTCTCTCTCTCTATATATATATATATATATATATATATATATATATATATATATATATATATATATATCCTCTTTCTATCTATCTCATTCTATTATTCACCTCTTTTCTCTCTCTATCACCCCCTCTTTCTCTCTATCACTACATCTCGCTCTTTATCACAAGTACCATTTCACACCAAATGTCGCTGAAAAAACTCGCTCTAAATGATGACCCCCTTCCGTAATTTATTTTATTCCCGTTGACCCTTAAAAGATTGGATCTTACAGAAAATTTGCTCATATTCTGGCCGAGGCCATGTCGAATAAGAATCTATCTCCCTTCTGCCTGTATCAAGTGTAGTTTCTGAGTTTTAGGTGGAGAAGTGTACACAAAAAAACAGATAGCAATCCTTTTATATAATAGATAACGCCAAAAATGTATGTGAACGTTTTTTTTTTGTCCACCCTTCAGTTGTCATCGGTTGATCCACGAGGAAAACCGATTTCCTGTTTGGATTCAGTAGATTACTGGCGATGTTTAACCTGGTTTGAAATAATTCAAACAGTTTCTCCATTGTAAGTTGCGAAATGACTGTTTAAAGTTAAAGCGTATGTGAAACCAAAACCCTCGACCGAAAACCATCCATGGACTACTCATAGTTATTACGGCGAATTCTGTGTGTCAAACCACGGATGATAATTGTCCGTTGATTGGCAGAATTCAGACTCTTTTCGTGATGGATCCAAATGGAAATTCTCATCAGATTCCATCTTTTGTCGTACAATGATTAGCCCTATTTCCTTGCTGAGGGGTCACGTTATATAAGACGATATAGGGAAAGACGTACTTGTTCCACCGTTGGAAAATTCTCTTCACATTTTTTGTAGCATCTCCCTTCGCATGTCTGCTTACCATTGAAAACTCGAAAAACACAAAAAGAATTTTTATCGCTCATTTTATTTTCGATAGTACAAATCATTCTAACACCCTTCCAATTAACGCACGGGGGCTCGAGCCTCTCCTCCTAGTGAGAGACACGTTGAAGACACGTATTCGCTGCCCAGTGCTGAAGCTTGCTTTCAAAGTTTCTATTTTGTAGATATTCAGTTTTTTTTTGTTTGTGTACATTCCCAACTAGCCCGAAAATCATTTTTTTTATATTTAACACCTTACAATATTATGTTAAAATTTCATCACTGCATTCTTCATTAAATTCTAAAACTTGACTTCACACACTTTTCTGCAGAATTCGTATCACACCCATTTACACCAAGCCTCGAAGAGGCAATCTCATTACATGGTGATGAATACGGGCAAAATTTGCATTTCTTCATCTTTTATCGATGACACATATAGCATATTATCATGTCTGAATCATTCGAATAAATTATGCATTACTCATGTAGTGGTTTACAGTTATTTTATTTTCCTAAGTGTCGACATGACAAGACGAGTTTCTCCGCTATCTATTAAAAAGGCCTACTTCCAGAGAAAAGAACGCAAATGAAGACACATCTTAAATCAAAAGTGAATACTTTTTACTTTCGTACAGATTTCGTTATGTATATTGGGAACCTTCACGTGGTCCTTCATGCTTCTATAACGAACCGGCGACAGCAATGTTAAGAACAGAATAAAGAAAGACAAAAAGTAGTAATGTGCTGATTCAGATGAATTACGTTTTTGTGTGTGTGTGTGTAAAAAGTGATGTGAAAATTTTATAATATTTCGCAGTGAGAGAGTGTAAACTCAAATAAATATTCCGTGTCTGAACGGACAGAATGGTTAAATATGTATGTTACATAAGTTGAAAAGAGTATTTAACCTAATAGGTCCCGCACTGTCTACCAAGCTCCAGCCTCTGTCTCATCGTTGCAATGTCGCATCACTGTGCTTGTTTTACAAGTACTTCCACGAAATGTGCTCCGACGAACTTGCTGCATTTGTGCTCTCTCTACTATATACCCCCGACAATCCTGACAAGCAGCAAAATCACACCCCTCACTGTAGAGGTTCGCAGATGTCGGAAAACTATCTACTTTAATAGGCCATTTCTTCGGACCGCTTGTATTTGCAGTTTCCTTCCCTACTCCTTGTTTCCCCGACTGTACCAACATGCAAAAATATAACTGTAATGTGAACGAGCATTTTGTTGTACAACTCTAACTTAAGAGGCCCTTATAAATATAGCTTCTAATCACAGTAGCGCCTTACGATTCAGTAGCAATATGCCTTGTTCTGGGTGAATAAAAGTATATAACAAAATAGCAATTTGTTACGACACAAACACAAAATATCATAAAGAGTCAGAGTTTGTGTGGAGGGTGCATGGGGTAAGATGAAGTTAAAAAATAAATAAATACATCGAGCAAACCAGAAGCGTACCCAACTCAAAGTTAGCAGCAAACGGTGTTCGGTCAGATTTAGTTCCTGATATTTAACTTAATCCGTAATATAACTTCGGTCGAGAGTTTCAGTTTCACAAATTTATTAATTTATTTTTTTAAATTGTCTGGTGAAAGTAAAGAATATTTAATAAATCCCTCCTCCTCATTTTAAGAATGGATTTCTAAATAATAACGTTACTATTTCAGCACGGTCCGTAAACTGCAGAAGATTATTTAGAAAGCAATTATTAACATGAAAAGGGGGCTTTGTTAACTATTCTGTATTTTAACCAAACAATTTAGTAAAAAGATTAATAAATACAAATTAGTACAAAACTTGACAAACCAGAAGAGTAAGCGACCCAAAGCAGGAAGCTTTTATATCAGGAAGTAAATCTGACCGAACACCGTTTGCTGCTGACTTTGAGTCGGGTACTCTTCTGGTTTGCCATAAACCGAAAAGGAATATAAAATGAACTAACAAAAGCTTGAAGGTTTTATCTATATACTACCTATTCCTACCAATCCTGGCACAGGAGTCATTTACGTGTCAATTAATTTTGTTCCTTCAGACACCAAGTTTATTACAATTTTAAGAATTAAATTTTTTAAAATTTTAACTCACGTTTCGTTTCGTTGGGATTTGGAAAAATTCGTTTAATTCTTAAACCATTAGTCTTTATTTTAATTCAACTCTTCCCCTCGTTCTTTTCGGTCTCTCTCCATCGTTGTTTATTCACCATAAATTTTAACAACCTACGTAATAATTCGAAGGTAATTATGATTTAAATAACTTAAATAAACATTGATTTTTCTGATTAATTGTATCGATAACAAACTCTTGAAATAGGATTAGATACTTTTTAGTTTCAAAATACTCGTAATCCGGGGTTTCGAATCGCATGACCGGTAGTGAATAGTCATATCTCTATGCTGATGAGTACCGATTATAAAGGACGAAACGTATACGTAAATAGATAATAAACAAAAACAAATATTTATTATTTGTAGCTCCTAGAAACCCCCGTCTAGAAGAGCACTGTAAGTGTAGTATTAACACAGCATGACGTCGCTAGCTATAAATGCATCGTTCCTTTCATTAAGTAGAACGCTTTTATGACGTCAAGCCGCCACATAAAGTGTTAAAATTATCACCGTTTATTCGCTGTTCAGCCTGGGCCGAGTTGTTCGGGGCGTCGGGATTTGAGTTGCAAAATATTCGTAATCCGGTGTTTCGAATAGCATGACCGGTAGTGAATAGTCATATCTCTATGCTGATGAGTTCTGTATATAAATGACGAAACGTATACGTAGATAGATAATAAACAAAAACAAATATTTATTACATATATAAAGTTGTTTTACCTGTTTGTTTGTTGACGAACCCCTCTTAGGCTTTGGAGATAGACACCCCCATGATTATATATATATATATATATATATTCTAAAACTACGTTCCTCAGGGTATTATGTTAAGTATGTTTTATTTATATCAACGGAGTACAACATTATTGTGGAGTCTGCGTTCCTGTTGGATATGCATAAAAAGCAACAAAAAGAAATGTTTTACTTATATTTTATTTATAACTTGGAATTTATAGAAATGTTTAAAAAAAATCAGAAAATAAATCTTTAAAAAGTTTTAAAGCAGAAGTGGACAGGTGACCTAATTATTTTTTCTGGAAACGGTGGGTGTGCCTCGAGGGACTAAAGATAATACCTCAGTAACAATTATTTAAATACATATCACTTGATGTACGCAGTTTCCCACCCAGTCATGATGTGTGCACCATTCAGTTTCATCTCAAGAATTGAATATAAAAAGAGATAAAGCATTGGAGTAAAAAAGGATATTGTGTTATGAATTAGTGGCAAAAAGACATAGGATTACACAAGCAATGTGGACAACAGCGAGTCTTCCTCTTAGTTTGATATATGTTGAGAGAAAGAAGGAAATTGTCCTGGCTGATAGCACCATTCCCGAAAGTCTAACGTTCAAACCCATCGACCTCGGACAACATAAATTTGAATAAATACATTGAATATACTGTCAACTCTGCTACAAAAAAGGTGGGCTCACTTTACCGGGCTAGAAGACATTTCAGAACTGCTAGTATAATGCATCTCTATAAAACCACTGTTCGTCCATGCATGGGGTATTGCTGCTACACCTGAGCTGGTGCACTTACTACTAGGCTCTCATTCGTGGTCGGAGTGCGACAAAAGCATTTCAAACCTAATAGGTACCGCACTGTCTACCAAGCTCCAACCCCTGTTGCATCCCCGTGCTTGATTTACAAGTACTTACACAGAATGTGCCCCGACAAAGTTACTGCACTTGTACGTTTAAAAGTAAATGCCCCTGACTAACCCGACTAGTAGCAAAATCCCACCCCTTTACTGTAGAGGTCCCTAGATACAGAAAAACGTTATATTCTAATAGTTTATTTCGTCAGAGAGCTTGATTTTTTTAATTCCTTCCCTACTCCTAGTTTCTCCGACTGTACCGACATGCAGAAAATTAAATGTGATGTGAACAAACGTCTTGCGGCACAACTCCCACTTAGGAATTCTTCCTATAAACATGACCCCTAATTACTATGCCTTGTTTGAGGTGAAAAGAGACATGTTTGAGTAAAAAGAGACATGCAAGAAAGAAGAGATTCTGTAACAAAGAAGAAATGTCAAAATGGACCATAGAAAAAAAACTGAAAAAATAGGAAAGAAAAAAGGAAAGGTTTTCGATAATATTTTTTTCTTTCTTGCGGAAAAATTCGATGAACATAACCGAAAATATTAAGACGAATGAGGAAAAATAATTTTATAAATCAAAGGTGAATGCATATAGTACTTTGGCGGGGATTATAATTTCAGAGGAGTTAATAACTTTCTCTTCTAAAATAATAGATATAAAATGTCAAAATAAAAACGAAATTTATTGGTTTGAATCAGTTTCCCAAACTTTTACAGGTTGGCATCCCCTTAGCTTCCAGATAGACTAATAGCACCATTTCTTCTCATATACACATGCAAACTTTTATTTAAAGTAAAAACCACAATATTAAACACAAAATGTATTTAAGAAATAATAATTATGTTTTAGAGATTTTTGTAATAAAAAAGGCGTTTTCTGTCAAATTTGTTTAGAAACTTTACGTTTATTTTCAGGAGATCTGGACACAAATGAATATAAGTATCGAATTGCGTGTAGAAAGTGAAAAAGGTGAGGGAGAAATTTAAAAATGAAGAAAAGAGAACTAAAAATATGTGATGTTCATATATATATTTATATATATATATATATATATATATATATATATCATGAGGTAAAGAACAGAATTAAATTCAAGAACAAAAAAGAAAGTTATGAAAAGAGACAAAACGTAAAATAGAAACAAAAGTAGCTGAACCACAGAACAAAAAATATCAAATGATGAAATTAAGTACAAAGGAAAGGCATACAAAGTGTAGGTGATCGTTTTCCCTTCGCGTATAAGGTAGACTTTTGGGCGGCAAAGTTCGATAAACATGGCTGACAGAAAAAAATGAAGCATGAAACAAATCCGTTGAATCAAAGGTGAATGCTTTTATTTATTTCTCCTTAGTTGAAAATGATAATTTCAGAAAAGTTCAGAAATTCTTCTTTGAAACAATAAATATAAAAGTTAATACAAAAATAACTATTGTAATAAAAAAAACTGAATATTATGCGATCTTTTCTGATACATATTTATTTTGCTAATATTGCATAGATCTGGAGAAAAAATAATTTTTTGTTCAATAAGTCAAATTTGACATATGTTGGAACAGAGAAACGGAAGTAAATGACATATGTGACACTATCAACGAATTTAGGGGAAATATACGGTCAACTGGCCCATTTAGTATAATAGGCCGTGAGGCTAGGGTTTAAACGCTCATCATTTTAAGGTGAAGATCAAGGATAAGTGGAGTAATGCTAAGAAAAAGATGTGGCGCCCTCTTCTACATATCGGTGTAGTAGTTAATGAAAATGAAGCGTTCGGGTCGTTCTCGACTACGGTTGAGCACAGTACTTTTTTATTGGGTCGGTTTTCAGTTGGCAGTGCTAAGAGATCTCCTTTTAGATAGGAAGCGATAGAAAATAAACTGTCTTTATTTCTTGCTATCTCTCTCTCTCTCTCTCTCTCTCTCTCTCTCTCTCTCTCTCTCTCTCTCTCTCTCTGTCCAAGTCATGTTTTACTGAATAAATAACGAACCAGATTCATGTATTATAATTATCTGTGTTGATTAATTGTAATTAACGACACTGTAGTTGGACAAAAGTGCTGAAAAGTATTTATGTTCCAAATGATAAAATGAAGTACGTGTTTTCTACGTGAAATTATTATCATCCCCATATGTTACACTAGCTGGCTTTACCAGCTTGCTATCGCTTCACGAATTTGTTTACTTTATTTATATTTTAGATATGACCGTAAGAAAATGAAAGGAAAGAAGGAATCACTTTTCCTGAGCGATGGTGGGTGTAGGGAGGTTTTTTTTACTAAAATGTTATCATCGAATTTAAAAACAATAAAACAGAAAATTTGGCGTCGCAAAACAAATGATGGTGGATAAGTGTTATATAATGGGACGCATGTGATGATAGACCTACAGAGAGATCGCTTAACTTGCGCGATTTGTGACGGAGTCATCTCGTGCAACTTTGGTGCGATATTTTCTCACGGTTCGCGGTGAGAAAACTGCAGTGAGATTTGAGTTCTTGACGGGAAGCCGACTAATCAAGTCGCCTTAGCCATGTAGCGATTAAATAAGATAGTGGAATTTAGATCCCAAAAAATGAGAGCCAGACAATGTCCCCCTCCTCCTTCCCTTGCAAGTGATTAAGTAATTAGTCAATTAACTAGCGTAAGCTTCTCTCTCTCTCTGTTTCAATGAACTTGCTTCGGTGTCGACAAGCTAATAAATGGAAATAAATGGCTCGGAACAGAAAGAGAAGGCTTGTTATATTTTGTTATGTGTAGATTGATTTCAGTTACAGAAAGAAACCACCGACACGAAATTGTGACAACGGCAAAGCGTCTGCAGAGAGTGGTGATGGCGACGGGTCAGCAGCTAACAATAGAAGCTAGGGTGCAGACATTGAAAGCAGAAAGAGAAGAGACAGCGAGAAGAAAGAGAAATATAATTCCCGAATTGGGTTCACTGCTGTGTCAGCCGAAAGAGAGAGATTGAAGCCGGGACCGACTGGCAAGACCACTCGACGCCGCCCGGATCGAGAAACGACATATCGTCCCGTTAGCAAGCGATGCCGTTCACTGGATCAACAAAGGAGCTGTTGTACTACGCCAGATTCCGACATGCAAACGTATTATAAACCAAATATTCAACATAAGGAGAGAGTGCAGACAATCACTCTATCATTTTCACTATGTGAAGTCTCTTACGGTAGGAAAGGGATGGGAGAGAACAAGAAATCAGCCACCCTACTATCCCATTTTAATTTATAGTTAGATTAATTTAAATTTCCTCCCTTGAAAACTAATCAGTACATATTTTAAGAATGGCATAGTAATTTATCTATTGTTATTAAATCACTTAATTATTGCTAAATATCAACAAAACTATTACATATATATAGAAAAGATATGACAAAAAAATGTCCAAATAAATAACACAAAATATAAATTAAGCATTCAAATATCTCTGTTTGTGTATTTCGTCTATATTATATATACAGTATTTTAAAATATTATGCAGTATTATTTATTTAAACAAAAGTCGCTCGTTTTGATGGTAATATAAGAGGCATAGATAGAAAAAAACCTTCTGCATTTATTCACGTAGACTACATAGAAAGGGGGACATATTAAAAATAATGTTTAAGCTGTTGTGTGTGAAGCGAAAGGGGAATATAATCTTGATTAAAGAATGATACATGTCTAAAGGAAGATAAAAAAGAACTAAAATACTTGTATAAAACGTGTATCGATCAAAGATACAAAAGAAATACCGAAGAAAAAAATGAAAACAGAGAGAATACAAAAGAGAATAAAAAGAGGTTTGCTTAATAGAAGAACTGTAAAAGAAAGAAAGAAAAGATCAACATCTTTTCTGTCTTTCTTTTATAGTTCTTCATATTATGAATAACTAGCTGTTCCTAGTCTGGGATTATTTTTACTTTCATTAATAATTTACGTGTATGAAAATGAATATTTTGTGTCATGTTGAAAAAAATAGAGAAACGTTGATAAAACAATAGGAAATAGCTCTGTATTCGTCTGCACAAAATTACTTCACTTTTTAATAAAAAATGTCGACCAAACAAAGGGAAGTAACTCTGAAATGAACAAAGGCAGAGTTACTTAACTTTCTTTAAGATGACGTTATTTTGAAAATTATTTCTGTCGGATAAAATTATTAATAAAACGAATTAAATCGAAATACATTTTTTTCTTTTAAGAACCTACTTAAACTATCAACAGAATAAATTTGCTATTCATAATCAAATATAGATCTTCTAGGAATGTAGCTATCACTGACCAAAATCGACTAACAGTCTGATTTGTTATAATATAAAAAATATTAAGAAGGAAAAAAATGAAGAATACTACTGGACGGAAAATCATGATAGACATGTCTGAAAAAAACTGAGGTTATAGAAAAAGGTTATAAACGAAAGGTTGTTTTCATTTCTTTTTTCTCAATGAAACATTATCATTTTAGAGTGGTTCAGAACGTTCTTTCTTTGATGCTAAATAGAAAATATAAAGATAAAATTATGTTCCAAAATCATCCCCCAGATTAAACGGTTTAATCAGAAGGATTAGCATGCGGTCTTTTTCTACGATCACAACATGCGTTCTGCTGGTTGTTTCAGAGATCTGCAGTACTTTGGTGCTGACGCAACTTAGTCGGGGACTTAAGTAAATAGTTGGTTTTGTCAGCAACTAATAAGAAAAATCACCGTGAACAATATAAGAAATATTTATTAGAATACATTTATGGAAAAACAAAAAGTTATGTGGCTCTTGTTGAGGAATTTGAATGGTGCTATGTCTTGGTTGGGGGCTTTACTTTTTTCATTTGCTCTTTAGAGGAGCTCGAATTTAAAAGAAATTGTTCTTAATCTTTTTTACCCGTTTTCAATTGCTCGCCAAGTTATGTATATCTCTTTCTGACTCTGTATCTGTCTCTCTCTCTCTCTCTCTCTTTCTCTCTTTCTCTTACTTTCTGTCTGTCTGTCTCTCTCTCTTTCTCTCTCTTTCTCTCTGTCTCTGTCTGTCTGTCTCTCTCTCTCTATATATATATATATAGAGGGAGAGAGAGGGAGAGAGAGAGACAAAGAGAGAGAGAATGGTAGTTTGCTTGAAGCATTGCTGGGTATAGTAGTAGTATGCTTTTAAAAGGCTGTGGGCAATGCAAATTCCGAGTAAGATGTAAGTTGGAAGGAACAAAAATAATAAATCGAATACGAAATATGACTTACTATTTATTTTTTCTTAAAATCTTCCATAACAGCAAGAGTGATGTTAGCTGTGTGTGTGATGTCCGGATGATTATAAAATCATTTATTTAATATTTCGAGAAAAGAAACTTCCCTTTGTCAAAAATAATTAATACCAGAAGAAATTGCTCCGACTGTGCAGAGAATGTCTATTTACCTATTTATTTTTTCCTCTGAGTAACCCTTAAATACTCAGTTTGTTTTATTGGGGAATTTCCCTTGAGGCAACTATTCGGAGCGGATAAGCAATCAAACATTGTTTTGCAATTTCTTCTATTGTACAATTGGTCAGTCAACGAAAACCTTTGTTTCACACATGCCATGGGATCATCCATTGATACCACAATATAGAGACAGTCGTATTCCAGAAGTAGCACGCGTTCAGAATTGTTTACAGGTAAGTATATTATCAAATATAGCTGATGCCCTCAGTCACCTTTTTAAATCGTAAATACAATTGTGTTACCGGCGAGATATAATTATTGAAATATGTCGTTTCAAAATTTGAATTTGATAATTGAACGTTGAAATGAAGTATACGTCGGTGTTTTCCATAACCTTTTTACATTGCCAGCACAATTTAGTAATTTGTGTTCGTCCAATAATCTATTTTTATTTTAATAATAAATTTATCCTGATAACTTCTATGCGAAAATTATTATTCAAAACTGTTTTTTTTTTATAATACACTTAAGACATACAAATATATTTGCAGCCTGTTACTCCAATATGGAACATCAAAATTGTAATTGAAACATTGATGTTTCAAAATTACTGTGTGGGGAATATACTACTGTTATTTAGGATAAAACAGGTGCTTTCTAAAACTGTCATTCTAACACGAATAATATAACATCATAGAGCTTACGTTTATCATGCCCAATTTTAGTTGTTTAATACTTCTCTTATTTTCATTTTCGTTACTTATCCCCGCCTCTCTCTCTCTCTCTCTCTCTTTAAATCTGTCAAGCTATCTGTATCTCTCTCTATCTCTCTCTCTATCTATCCCTCTCTCTCTCTCTCTCTCTCTCTCTCTCTCTCTCTCTCTCTCTCTCTAATAATCTCTCTTAATATCTTACTCCTCATCTCTTTCAATCTTTCTCTCTCTCTCTCTCTCTCAATCTCTATCACTCTCAATATCTCTCAATCTCTATACCTCTCTCCCACACACACTCAGCATTCTGTGTTCTACAATTGAACAAATTTATAACCGCCATTATAATATACTTACCGTTTGTATAGCATTGAAATATATTTGTTTGTAAATAAACACAAGAATATCCAGGGAAAAAATCAGTTTAGACTTTCAGAACAAATAAAACGTTTTTTGTTTTTTTTTCTCGATCCTTTTTGTTAAATAGCAAAGAATCAATAAAGGACTTCCGTTTTGTTTCCTATTATACAGTAATGTTATCCCCTTTGGCGTAAAAAGGCTTGTGATATGATATATTTGAAATAAAAAGGAAATAAGCGGGAGAAAGCCGCCACATGAAATACAAAGAAGATGACAAAGCCAGTTGAAAGAAATATGTCGATTGAAGACGGGTCATAAAAAAGAGATTACTTTTTTCAAACATATATTTTTTGACGTTAAAAAAGTAGTTATGTCAATGGAGAGGTTAACACCAATTTAAAGATACGAAAGAGGGCATGAATAGATAAATATACAGACACATTGAAACGTGACGCAACGGATAAAGACATTAAATGAAAGCAAGTTATACGTGAGTCTTCAGGAGGTTGAGGGTTCAATTCTCACTACAGGCGATACTAAAAAAAAATGAAAATGAAATATTACTTCAACCCGGAACAATTTATCTTCGTGGATTAAATAAAGGGTTCAGGTCGAAATTACTTTCAGATACTCACGTTCGACATAAAAATTCACGATTTTTACAATATGTACCTAGTAAAAGGTCGGTGGTTACATTGGCCGAAACTTTGTAAGCATAACACCCCATATGAAAACAGTAGTCCGAATAATACAAATAATACAAATATTTAGACCAGTAAAAAATCTGCGCAGGGGGCGTGCATACATTTGCTAGTATTATACTATTCTCAATATTTAGAAAATCAAAATGTGCTAATATTGAGTAATAATTCTGACTACTGTGACGTAGTTTCGGTTGCAGATATGCTGAAACAAAAAATTCTAGTAAAGCGTGTATACCCGTATAAGGGCGGATTCTTGAAAAAAATGAGACATTCAGAAGTTTCAACAATGTCTTTATGCTTCATGTAAATCGTGAATATTTGAATTTTCAAAGTAGGGGGTCATTTGTATCCACTCTATGCCTTCCTCGCAGCGCTTTAAAATACTCAAAATAAATTAAAATTTTGGAAATTGGAGTTTTATACTTCAGCTCCCAAATTCATGCAAATCGGAAATGTTTAACTGTTTTAAGAAAAGATGACGGTAGTATACCTTCTTAATGAACCCTTAAAAATTCTTTAAAATACTTCTGAGAATATGTAATTTGGGGAATCTTATTTCATAGATGTCTTATACCTATGATTTAAATTGCATGCAAATTAAAAATATTAAAATGTTCAAATGTTTGTCTTTCTCACAGGAGAGACGTTGCTAGTTTTTTTTTTTTCTACTCTTTTGTTATTTTCATAGCTATTGCTCGACTGGGCTCTAGTCTCTGGTTCGTCCCTGTAAAACATTCACAGCAAAAACTCGTTAAGAGTTAACCAGTGTAAGAAATTTTCTTTGCTTGCCTTTTCTACTTAAAACGAAACGCAAGTACCATGAAGTAAGTTTCTTTCCAAGAACATACCATCTGTGGAATATAATACCACGGGCTGCTTCGAAGCTGAATAAAACATGGTAGTTTTTAAGTCTAATCTTAACAAATTCTTGTCGAGTCGGCCACTTAATTAATCAAATTCTGACCATTTAATCCAATGTTTCCTATCTTCTTAAAGGTTTTGTTCATCGCAAGCTAAGAATCTCATTAACCCTTATCCTCTAGTAGCTTTCCAACCTTGATAAACGGTGACTCATTAGTATAAAATGTATTCTATACTGAACACTACTCTTCAAAACACCTAGGAGAAATTGAAAAGACAATGTATTAACAATGATTGTCATTATAGACATTGTTTTACTATAAAACATGCATGAAAGGGGATGTTTATTATGAATATCCATTAGTACTATTTCTTTACTATAAAAATACATTGGAAATTACTTTCACTATGAAATGAATTTTGCATTTACTTTTCTACGATAATACATTACGAATATTTTTCATGAAAATACATTGGATACTATTTATATCATAAAAATGCATTAGAAATACTTTTTACTATGAAAATGAATTAGAAATGGTTCTTTTTAATGAAAATGATATCATCACATATTAACCAATGAGAATGTATTATTTGATTTACTCTTTGATCATTAGAGAGAAAACAAGCGGACATTTAAAGAAAGACATTTTTGTAACAATAATATGGAAATAACATGTTTTAACATTGTTTTTTTTTATGTTTACATGATTTTTTTTATCATTTTTTGTCGTTAAATCGTAATATTCCATCTTCTCATTTTAAATGTGGATCTAAGCAATCCGCATAAAAATAACATTCGTTTTAGCTTTACTAATAACGCTTGTAATTGTTATTTGTTGAAAAGTCAGTAGACATCTCTTAAGACTCTGGTGGTATGGCAATCCGACCGGTGTTATGGCGTGACGTCCGTCTTCGTTTGTCTAAGCTCGTTAAAGAAAGGTGGTCATTCAGATAAATACATAGATAAATAAGACATATATATATATATATATATATATATATATATATATATATATATGTGTGTGTGTGTGTGCGCGTGTGTGTGTGTGTGGGTGTGTATGTGTGTGTGTGTGTGTGTGTGTGTGTGTGTGTGTGTGTGTGTGTGTGTGTGTGTGTGTGTGTGTGTGTGTGTGTGTGTGTGTGTATGTGTGTGTGTGTGTGTGAATATTTATATATACTCGAATAGAATACCTGTCTCAGGACGTGTAAAGCAATAAATATAGCATTAGTTTAAATTTTAATGTTTTTCTTTCGGTGGCACCCCCTAAATGTTAAAGCTTACAAAAAATAATATGTCCACGTTACTCACACTATTGCCTAGAATACATATTCTATAATTCATAATGATAAAGGAATGATGCTCACGTACGTGCACCGATCCTTTTAACTCACAATTTGACGTAGAACAATTCTTTTCTCTATTAAGATATTTGTATTTAAGTTATTTTAAATGTTGTGTGGGGGTAGGGGCGAGTTAGAGTGAGCGCACTTCGTAAATGGTAAAGTTAACAAAAACAATAATGTAGCCCATGTTACTCACCGAGTTGCCGAGAATATATATTCCAAAATTCATAATGAGCTATTCAGTCATTAAGGAGATTACCTTGTACATAGAAATATATAAATATATGCGCATACCTAACTTTATATAGAGAGACATATACATACATATATATATATATATATAGAGAGAGAGAGAGAGAGAGAGAGAGAGAGAGAGAGAGAGAGGGACAGACAGACAGACAGACAGGGACAGAGAGAGAGTGGGGGGGGGGTGAAGTAAAGGTAAATGCTGTGACGTTGATACTAGCCTAACTAGACAAAGAAAACAACACCTCAAAGTTACATAGATGTGGGTAAAGTAAGTCAAGTTCATCAGATCTCAATGAATACTGCAGGTATTAAACCAGCTCTATGGTTAGGACTTTGTCTAACCAAAACCTTTTATGTGACAACTGAGAAAGATACAAAATCATGACATATTCATTATTGAGTATACAAGTTCCAAAAATTCGACATCAACAATGTTATGTGCACTAAAACATCAACAAACGTACCCTAAACATTGTTGACGTTGATTTTTTGGAATTTGTATACTGATAAATATGTCATGATTTTGTATTTTTTTAACAAGTGTTAAAAGTATCACTGTTTATATAGCTATTCAGCGGTGGCCGTGGTGATCTAAATGTCAATATTTGAGTTGTAACATACTCGGAACCGGACCAGTAGTGAATAGTTATATCTATATGCTGATGAGTCCCAATTAAAGGACGAAGCGTACACGTACATAGATTATAAATAAAACAAATATTTAAGAAGAGGCGCCAACTGTCAGCTCGACGGTTGAGTTACAATCCCGGCTTGAGGCACTAACTGGTCTAGCCGCACTGAAGAGCTGTGATACAGCGAAACAGTCTGCATGTGGATGACTATATATATATATATATATATATATATATATATATATATATATATATATATATATATATATATATATGTATGTATATATTGTGTGTATTTAGGCAGCATTTTCTCATTTATGCAAACATTGTTAAAAATAACAGAATTCGTCGGTTTACTTATACCTTTTTTATTTTTTCAATTTTTCTGATGGTCTTTTTTGTATTAAAATCAAAAATAGGTTTCACGAACGTTCTCGATTCTTCGTCGAATAATCCTCAGGTGTTATGAGCAAATGAAAAAAAGCTTGAGAAAGAAGAGAATCGCATTACGTTAATCATTTAAAAATGCTTAATGTAATGCGATTTTATTCTGTGGTGCCACTTTAGCGTCGCTGAATTTAAATCGCCAACGTATTTCCTGAAACAATGCGAAAACGTTTTCTGCACGTTTCTCCGCCGTCTTTTAAAAATCATCTTCTTTCTCCAGCTTTGCGGATAGGAGAGAGGCCTTTAAATATAAAGGGTAACTGTGAATATCCAATAAGCAGTGCCGGACAAAATCGCTGGTTACCATTTGGCTAGGCATAGTACCTGGAAGCCACCCTGCCAGGGATACGGTGAAGACTTCATGTACAAATAGATTATACGTTTGTCTAGCATCTGGCGGCTAGTGTATGTTTTCCCTCTCTACATAGATTTTAATTTATTATACCCTATCACATTCCCCAAAATTACAGATCCTCTCGTTTTTGTCATTTTTAGCTTTTTCTCTCTTGATAAAGCCCACACAACAGCTGGGCGAAACGTTGAGTTTTAAGTTTTCCATTTTTACTATCATTACACTGGACAACAAATTTCAGAAAAAAATTATTACTGGAGATGTGTAAAGTGATTTAGACTAATTTGGATACGCTGATTTCAAAAATCATAACCGTTTTGCTGTATCACGTCAGGATTTTGAGTTTCAGAAATACTCCCATTGCCTAGAAGTCAGGGTTTCAATGAAATTTACAAAAATTCATTTATTCATTTATTTCATCATAAATGCTTCAAAATTATAGAAATTACAGAAAAACTCTACTAGAATGTAATTAAAAATGCTTTAAACATTTGGCTTTGCGTTTGTGCTGCTCTGTGTCAGTTTCACGATGCCGGAAAGATTTAAACAATTACTACAACATTCTTACTCAGCTAGGGAGTAAAATAACAGCGTTTGATACGTCTGCTTTCTGATTTTATCAATGTTTTACAAATTCCGTCAGGATTTATCATATATTTTTTTCGTGATTCATTTTAACTGCAAACGAACTCTCAATTGGATTTGAATACTTTAATCTGCTAGAATTTAACTTTAAGAAATTCAGATGCCTGAATTACCTGCAACCCATCACCCTACACTTGCTACATACTTTGAATCCTCAGATTTCACTAAACGAACATTGTATGCTCCTTCAATCGTGATGATTTTCTTTTAATATTTTAAACTTTTTAAATTATTTATATTTTTTATATATTTTATATTTTTATATATTTGCATTACAGTAAATTTTACTGACTTATCTTTCGAATTTCCTCTGATACAAAAAGAGCATATCTTTGAAAATCCGAGGATTAAGGAAAGGAAAAAAGGTTTGTGTATGTTACCCTTGTTTGAAGAATTGATAATTTCATAAATATTGCATTTTATAAAATTTGTATACTCATCACTTATCTACTTACACTATTGCTCTTTCTCGTATATCGAGCTTTAGTCTATTCAAGATAGGATTTAATTTAAATTAATTTAAAGATATAATTTTTATCTTTATTTTAATATTTCTTGTTATATATTTATGCTTTTGAAAATGATACACGGAAAACCTTCTAGAACCCTTTCGACTATCATCTCGTCAGAAGAACCCGATAGTATAAATACATCAATAATATTAGCGAAAATAAAGAGCTTGGGGAGCAATTGAAGTTTTAGGGAATACTAATACGCGATCAAAATGAATTTTAATTAAATAGTCGTTTTAATTTTACAAAATTATGATTTAAAAATGCGTATATATATATATATATATATATATATATATATATTTATTATTTTAAATCTTAACTTTTGATATTTTATTTTATTTTAATTTTAAATTTGTAATTCTCCGAGGGCAGTAGTGTGGTAGAAGCGATTGGAGATTAGCATGACATTATCATTGCATTATCGAAATAAATTTCACAGATCAAGTAAAAATATTTTTTGCTATCCTATAACTTGAATTTCGGCTGAATTTGCAGGTAGTAATACCGAAATGGTAAAAATTATGAAAATCAAAATTAAACAGAGAATCAGAGAGTTACATAACGCGCGAGCCGTCATTTTCAGATATAAACAGAAGCTGAAAGGAGTCCGGTAAAGTGGCCTATTATAGGTCTCTTTAGTTAGGATTTGAAAACGACGGTACTGATGTTGTTCACATTTTGTGTAATACATACATATATATATATATATATATATATATATATATATATATATATATATATATATATATATATATATATATATATATATATATATATATTGTGTGTGTGTATTTATACAGCATTTTCTCATTTATGCAAACATTGTTTTAACCATAACAGAATTCGTCTGTTTAATTAGACCTTTTTTTATTTTTTTCAATTTTTCTGATGGTCTTTTTGTATTAAAATCAAAAAATTAATAAATGTTTCATAGGTTTCACATGTTTCACGAACGTTTTCGATTATTCGAGGTGCAAAAGCAAATGAACAAAAAAGCTGAAGAAAGAAGAGAATTTTAAAAAGACTGGGCAGAAACGCGCATAGAACGATTTCCGCATTGTTCCAGGGAGTCGTTGGCGATTTTAAATTCAGCAACGCTGGATTGCATCACAGAATATATATATATATATATATATATATATGTGTGTGTGTGTGTGTGTGTGTGTGTGTGTGTGTGTGTGCGCGCGCGTGTATTCGCGCGTGTGTGTGTATGTATATATACATATATGTATATATGTATACATATATATCAATTTACAGAGACATAGAAACTGACACACAAACATAGAAAGCCGCTGCTTGTTTTGTTTTTTCTGAAGCGAACAAATAAAAAAGCCAAAATAACTCATTAAGAAAGTGAATATTTTTGTAGGTTAGAAAAATCCGATTTTCCTCAAACGCGGATAGAATTTGAACTACCGAATTAAGTGCCATTTGTTTTTACTTTTATATTGTAAAGATCCCAGTGTATTAAGTGTGGCTAGATTGGTTGTGTGATTGTTAACAAAAATGGCGTAAGAAGCTTGATTCGATAAAGTCCGAAATAAAATGTCTAGAAGGCATAAAGCCGAAAATGAGGCGATGTAGCAAGTGGCTGAGGTAAGAATCAGATTACGCAATGTACTCGATGACAAATCAAGCAAACGAAATGACGCACTAATGGACACACACATATACACACATTATAGATATATATATAAATATATATATATATATATATATATATATATATATATATATATATATATATACAGAGAGAGAGAGAGAGAGAAAGAGACTGAAGTTTTTCAACCATTAAAACTATATGGACGAGAAGAAAAGTACATTTCTTGTAAGTCAATTTACTTTTTACAGTCACTATATTAGTTTGTTTCCAAGAATTTACGCTAGTCTTAACATTATTTAAGGGATCATCAGGAATTTACAAACAAACAGTATTTTATTTCATGGCTTCCCAGCAGAGTTGATCAGACCCCACTTCCCTTAAAAGACAAGACAAAACGTTCCGTATATTAGATTTAAGTTTTGTTCCAGATTAATATTTTGCTAACTTATTTTGTTATTAAAAATTGTCCTCCTTACCTGTGTTGTTCGCCTGTGTCTAAGAAAATGTATATATATATATATATATATATATATATATATATATATATATGTGTGTGTGTGTGTGTGTGTGTGGGTGTGTGTTTGTGTCCTAAAGTATGGTCTGTTGCCAAATCTGGCGAGTTGCTTACAGCATCCTTACCTGCCTTGACAGACTACAAAACCTATTTCAAAATCTAGTTATGGATGTTCTCTTGTTTTCTCTACAAACTTCTTTCTCACAGAATACAGCTTGCTAGTCTTCCTCTACTCTATCCTTATTTTCATGGGAGGTGCTCGACTGAGCTCATATCAATGGTCCCTCTATGTAAAACAGTCACAACAAAAACTCGTTTAGCTACAACCATTGAAAATACATTTTCTTTCTTCCTCTGTGTACCTAAAACTGAAGAGAACTTTCATGGGTAAAGTTTATGTGCAAGAACTACACATATGTGTTACACAATACCACGAGGCTGCTTCCCATTTGACTACAACATGTTTTCAAGTCCAATGTTTACGAATTCTTGTTGAGCAGTGATCTTAAATACACAAATTCTTTACCAATCCTCACGGTATTGTCTCGCCGTGTACTAGACACTCATTAACCATTATCCTCGAGTTTCCTTTATGACTTTATAAGCGGTTATCCGTTAGTACATTGTATATATACATACATACATACATACATACATACATACATACATACATACATACATATATGGGAAATGAAAAAGGAAAAACTAAAAAGATGTTTTTTTTTATATATTCATCAATGTTTCGTCTTTATTTGTAAGACTTCCTCAGGCTGATAATTTTAAGAAAAATGTCATGCAAGTACGTGAAAATATTGGGTTGACATGATGGGTTGATGAGAAAAAGTAGTAGCCACTACTGGGTGCGCAGGCCCGAGGTCCGGGTTTAGTGAATTCAGTAGCATGGAATGAAATTAATGAGGATGGTTCTGAGTGAAAAAGTGGAGTAGTGGTGTGAACCATCCTCATTAAAAATGAAACACGGAGAACTTCACTTAATTAGTGTCTAATGAACATGGATACAATTCACTGCAAATCTGAAATATTTGAATTTTCAGATGTCAATATTATGCTCCTCAATGACCCTTTAAAATACTTAAAAGAAAATGAAATTTTGAGAATATTTATTAATTGATGTCTAACACTTATTGTTAAAATTTCATAAAAATTGAAAGAATCCGAATTTTCACGAAGCGCTAACATCCCTTTTTACCCACCTTTGCATAAAATTAAATTAAACTAAATATTAGCCAACGTTGGACGTCTTACGCTTAGTAGATGTGTTCTAAAATTTATAATTATCGATTCGTTAGTTTAGGAGGCAATCCTGTACATGTCATGTCATGGCCTCTGTTCAGTCGTGAGAGAATAGATACCTCATGTCAGAAACATCGGCCATGGAATGTGAGGACTAAATGACAAAATAAATGAAGTAAGAGTTACGAGGCTGCCGAAAGTAAACCCAAGGTTCACTTTTTACTTTCAAAAATGTATTCTTAGTCTGTTTTTTAACCTCTTTCATGATCTCTTGATCTATATATAGCAGATCATGTGTCCCTCTTGTCGCTTTTTGGCCTCGTTTCTGTTCCTTAATGCAGTAGACTACGGTTATTAAGAGATGGCTAGATCTTTACTCTGAGTTCTGATGGTAATATTTTCTACATTGTTGGTAGGCAAGTTATTAGTCTATAATTATTTGAGGTTGCCCCCTTTTCGCTGTCTTTTTATTAATGTAGTTCTTATTTTAGTTATATACTTTGTTACGTTTATTTCGTGAATGCTTTTAATCAATATGCATGAATTCTATCATGGCGGCTTGGCGCTTTGTAGCTTGCCATTTTTAAAAAGGGTTGTCTTTAGTGTTTCTTCATTAATTTCTGTTTCTGTTGCTCCTTCAATTGCCTGGAGGTCTTCTTTAATGCTTTTCAGCTATTCAAAATTTCTGTTATGGTTTTATAGATTTTCTCATATATTGCCCCAGAAGTGCTTTGTTTCTGTCGGGTCCGGTTGGTCGTGTTTAGTTCTTCCACTGTTTACATTTTCGTAACATTGGCTTCATTGTTTTATCTGTTACGCCACAGTCTTCCTTTTTTAGCGAATGTCATTTGTTTTAGTTTTTATGTTTCTTGTTTAGTCTTTCTTCTTTGCCAGTCGTGTTTTTCCTCTGCAAATATTTTCTGTTATCTTTGACATCATTTATCGCTTTAACGTATGTTAGTAGTTTGTTTATCTTGGTTTCTAATTTGGTTTCCCATCCGAGCTTTGTTGGTCTGTTATTTTAATGGATATTTGTTTCTATTTTTAGTCTTGTTGTTACTGATTTGGCCCCTGCTCCAATTAGGTTATTTAGGTCTGTAATAATATCTGTTGGGATATATGGGAGGATTCGGTTCACGTTTTCGATTTCTAATTTTAATTTGATACATTATTTGTTTCTTAACGATGGGAGTTTTGTTTTGTCCTCGCTCATGATTCCCTTGGTGTGTTCACATTCTGTTGCTTCTATCTAAGTGAGTTCTATGAGTTCATAGTTATTGGTCTCTGGAATTTCAGTGGTTATGATGCGCCGGTCTTCTACTTGTCGGTCTTTATTAGGACAGGGTTCTTGATGTTCTGTTACATCACTTAGCTTTCCTTTTAATTCCATTAGTTCCTTTTAATTCCATTAGTTCCAGGTCCGACGAGAATCATCCTCTCTTGAGGATGTGCCTTGATTGATCTGCAAATCTTTGGTCCGTGGCATGGTAGTCAGAAGACATGCCGCATAGATTCTTCATGTGCTTCCTGAAGCCTCTTGTGTAGGGTTGTACTCCATTACCAGTTTGTTTTCCAAAGTGGTCCATTTCCTCTGGATTTTTTTTTTATTTTGATGATGATGATGATGATGATGATGATGATGATGATGATGATGATGATGATGATGATGATGATGATGATGATGATGATGATGATGATGATGATGATGATGATGATTGTTATTGTTATTATTATTATTATTGTTGTTGTTATTATTATTGTCGTTATTATTATTATTATTTACTCACTAGGAGTTTTTACACAAGTCATTATCTATTAATACTCTTCTTTTTGTTCTTTTACATCTTTTTCTTTTTCTTCTTCTTCTTCCTCCTCTTTTTGTTCTTCTTCTTCTCATACTTATTATTATTATTATTATTATTATTATTATTATTATTATTATTATTATTATTATTATTATTATTATTATTATTATTATTAATCTGTCACAATTTCTGCAAGACAAATCCGAAAAGGGAGATTAAGAAGAAAGCAACCAATGTTAGAAAACAAAAAAGTGAAACCAGACGTCGGATACTACTTCCCCGTTTTCTATTAAAATTTCGTCTCAAAGTACGTCATAAACCCTTAGTGTGTGTGTTTTTTTTTCAGCAATTACTCGACTGTCGATAAATGCTAATCGGGTCTTTCAAAAAACGAAGCCTAAAATGGCCGATGCCATAAATCAATCATGTATAACGATATAACTTTGTTTTTTTCAGACGCATCAAAAACTAATCCGTCTATTTTTGCTTTTATGGGCGCTTAAACGGTTATTTTTCCGACTCCATTTGATATTAAAAAGTGAAAATCCCTGTTCAATTTGTTGGGTTATTTGTCCGCTTATCGAAGAAAGATACGCTCCGTCCTATTCTATTTGATATCGGAAATTATCAGTCGGCTACCAACCATCGTTGCGTTTTTCCGGATAGACCCGTCGCCAATAAATATCGACCGCATCCGTCACTCTCAATAGAAAAATCAGGACCAAAAGCTTCTGATTTCTATATTCTCTTCAACATTGTGTATTTCTCTAGTTCAGTGCTTCCGTGTCTTCGTTTATCTTTACTATTAGATAGAGTCTACATTATCCTCCACGTGCATTGCGTTGTCCATAGTCATTAGTTTCCTGGTGTTGTGAACCATGCTACAATGTTCTTATATTGTGCACTATATAAAGTATCCTGAGTGTCAGCGGAATTTCCCAGGTGTGTATTCCTTTTATAAGAGTTCTATTATTACTTCTTATCAACTAGTTGTTTTCACATAATCCTCATTAGTAAGCGGTCACTGGCAAAAACATGTGGTTTTCATTTGAGTCAAAGTGACAACAAGTCCCACCTGATTATATATACACTCCGTTTCCTTCGATCAAACTTGCAAATTACTTCGCGTTATCGCAACAGCCGCTTTATATTTACTAGCCAAAAACGGTCAATGGTTTTGTGTAGGAATTTGAGTTACAATAATTCCTCGTCAGGATTCCAGTATGCTCCGTGACGTTTAAGTCCAGGTCTGGGCGGAGCTTTCCAATTATTGTTCTTTCCATTATCAGAAAACTTTCAGAATCACAGTCTGTGATACACATCAGTGTAGGTGATTTGCTGCAAAATTACTGGATTTATTGTCCAGGATCCGCCATAGGTGACTGTATAATTGTATTTCCACATAAACACATCAGAAAATTAATCGCTGTTGAGAAAACACTATTGTTTGCTTTTTTTTAATCGTGTGTACATAATGTATATCCGAAATAAATATGAAAATGAAATAACATTTATATCAAAATGTTTCCCAAATAAAAGATAGTTTTAACTGTCTACTGACAAGTGAAACAGAAGAAATGCTTTTCCAGGGGTTTCTAAAATGCTCCCAGTGTTCCTAGAATTGTTGGTATTACTGTAGTTTTTTTCCTGTTTCATATCCATATCAGATCTCTAGCATACTCAATATATTTGCTTAGTTTTCTACTTCTTTGATATATACTCTGTAAACTGCCGGAAACGGAGAAATCTACTATTTGCCCGGTGTTTTCCTTCTTGTTGCCGATTATGCCGTCCGATCTTTTTTCTTGAATTAGTTTGTCCGTTTGCATTTTCATGTCACAAAGTATGTGGTGCCTTTCATTATCTAATATCTTCTCCTTTTTGTGTCTGTGCCATTTATCTGTGTGTTCAAAATTATGTCGCTTGCAGACTTAGCGAGGAACTATCCTTCAAACACAGTTATGTCTGTTTTATACACTATTTTGAACTAGTTTGCCCGATTCATTTATAGTGTATTTTACTGTTTCATCTCTTTATACAAATTGTCTATACTTATTGTTTTCCTGGGTTGTGTCCATCGTGGTTTTGATATAGCTCATTTTAATCGCGTTTGTTTTTATAATATGATTCCGAGTAACCATTTTATTTCTCTGTTCAAGTGTCCTTTCCGTAGCCTTGTCTATATGTTTTCATGCACTATTTCTTTTGTCACGATTATAAATCATCCATGCAGCTGCTTCTCCCATTTTGCTTTCCTTGCATTCTGTTTCCCGTTTCGATGCTCCTTTTGTTAAATGTTTCTAATATATTTACTTAGGTGGTCTCAGTTTCCTTTGAATTTGTCTTAGTGTTAAATATTGTGCGAGTATAATTTTGTTAGTTGAGAATTACAGGAAATAGGCTTCAGTCGAGGTCAGTTTAGTGTATTCGGATGTCAGATTGACCTCTTGTGTGCTAGAAGCGGATGTGACGGCATCTGGCTAAAAGAGAGAGATATGGAGGCGAGAAGTCGTCAGTTCGCTTGAAAGCACACACGTGTGAACTTGTGGTTTTGAAGATGCCCGGATAAGTTATGATTGAGCAGTAATTATTAACTTCTCTATATCTCCCCCCCCCACCGCGCCACTGGTCAGTGATTATAAACAACAAAAAGGCGTCCTTATTTTCGAGTTGTGAACGAACTTGTTTGCAAGTGGGTTTCCTCGGTCGGGCAAGATTACAGTCAACGGCCAGCGAGGTATGTTATGAACGTTCATGTATTTTAATTGATTGTGACTTGTGATATATTAGACCTCCCCTGAGAAGGGAGGTAAAATAACATTAGTAAATTACATCTATATTTAAACTGTGTTTAAGAAGTGGTAATTTGTTTCAATTAAACTGTTGTTGATGAGTTTACTTAGTTATTGGGTTGGTTTCCGCAGTCTTGGATTTAAAAAAATATTTAACAGTTTTCATTGATGCTGTGGTGTGTACTGTGTGAATTGTCCCTTTGTAAATCTCATATAGTTATTTGTATTACTGTAGTGTCCTATATTCTATATCTCAACTCCCTGATATGTTCTATGTATTTACTTGTTTCAACAGTCAATTTTACTTCTATTTATCTGCCGTTTATCAGTGTCCATTGGTTATGTAGGTTTGTTTCAGCAGTCTAAGTTAGTGTTGTGATTTCTATAGTGTTAATCCTCCTTTGGATTCTAATTTCTAATAGTCTTATTTCCAGCTGTGTCGGAACTGTTTCTAGTATTCATAAAATTATCAGTATTATCGAAGCAGTCTTTTTTCATCTCTAAGCTTTCTGACAAATTCCATGTATTTTCTAAGATTTTTACGCCTCTTTCAGTTTCATCCTGTGGTATCGTGATCAGCTCTATTACGCCACTTCATTAACTACTCCTAACATAAATCGTGATAATGGTGAGAACAGAGAGAGCCGTTATAGCCAATCAAGAAGCAGTCTCTGGCAACCCATTACTTCTGTACTTTCTGTAAATACATACATTTGTTACCTACCTCCTTGTTGTCTTATATCTTTACTACAAATTTAAGCCACAATACTCTGTGATCTTCTGTGACAGCGAAATCTACTATTTTGCGGATTTTCTTTTTCTTTCTAATTTACTATAATCATGTCTGGTCTTCTTGTTCGGATGTATCATAATGTCCCTAACATTTTGTCTTTTGTCTTACAGAACTGGCCTTGGTTTTTGTTTGTAGTATTTGTCTGTATTTTCAAAGTATAATTGTGTGCATCACCTCACGCAAACCATATTCCTTTTGGGGCAACTTGCTTCTTCTTCTTTCGTGTGAATCAGATGATTCTGGTGTTGGCATTAGTTTCTCCGATGTTTTTCTAGTTAGAAATCTTTCTAGAAAGACATCGGGTACTTACAGGACGGACCATGAGAAGGTTGCCAACATCCCTAAGTGAAAGTGGTACTGTGGAACCGACTGGATTCGAACTTGGAACAGGTCTTCAGTCTGTGTCGTTATCCACTTAACCACCGTCACCTCCCGAGCATTTGCTGCATTCACATGATATGATCTACCGATTCCTCTCTTTTTCCATAGAGTCAACATTTGCTGTTTAATTCGGACTTGTTTATCTTGCCTTTTATATAATTTGTTTTTATCGCGTTGTTTGCTGCAGTTACCAGTAACGCTTCCGTTTCTCTTTTCATGTGTCCTTTTGGTAGCCATATCTATTTTTTACTGCGAAATATTTTAGTCAGTCTTATAAATAGTCCATATAGTTGCTTCTTCTCCTATTTTTCCTTTCTCAGCTTTATTACTTTTCGTATTGTTTATTTGGGCGTTGGTGGTGGTGGTGGTGGTGGTTGTTGTTGTTGTTGTTGTTGACAGTAATCAGCTTTTTTGTATTTTTTTAATCCTTGCCTCGTTATTAGTTTTACTTGTTTATTTCATACTTATCTACTACACTATATACTTAACAATTTATATATGTATATACACATACTATATTATTTGAAAATATACGAATGCAATATAAAATATTAATACACACACACATCGAATGTGAATACCTACTAGACACTGTCCTCGAGTGTCTTCGGTCTATCTATACAAGGATTATTCAGGACAACCTGGCATGAGGATACTTCCCCCTTCAAGTAAACCCTGACAAAATATTTTTTAAAATAACATAGTATTCAAAGCCCAAATATGATCCTCTCGGTGTAGCTACCACACACTGGCTCGTAAGGGGAATGGTGCACCTTCCTAGAGTGATTTTGTCTCTAGTGACATCATTAATCTGGATACTCCACCAGACTAGATGAATTCTTGTCCTGAAATACGGTAAGACCAAGAGACCACAAGAAAGATATACTATAACATAGTTAACTGGTCAATTGAAGAGATAAAAATTAATCTTCTGATTTATTTACTTACTCAACGTTTTAGGGGTAAAGGAAAAATTTAATGGAATATTTGAATATCTATCTATCTCATATAGATATCAAGTGTTAGCGCCAGGATAATGCCCTCTTGATTTCTGAGAACTTCGATTGAAGTAAAATGAAAAAAGAAGATACATATTATGTAGTTCTAAGTAATTCTTAAAATATATAATTTTTTTATCATTTTGATTGAAATAAATCAATTTTACATGCAAAAAAAAAACCGAAACTATAAACTTTATTTTATCAGCTTTTTCCCCTTCATCTTCCTTCTTTTCATGTTCATCAAAAATATTCTCATACAAAACAAAAAATATTTATAGATTTTATTTGTCGCCTATCTTCTTTGTCTATTGTGGAAAAGAAAAAAAACATGGTTGACGGGAGAAGAGTCCAGACGTTATTAACGCACAACGAGAAATTGCGTGATTTTGATTGCTTGTTGGTGCCATTGTATGACTTCTGTAAGTTTTGGGAGCTACAGTCATGCCCTCTAGCGTGGATAGGAGGAAACTTTCAGATATGGGGTTTGATAGACTTGGATGTGGACAAATAAAGTGTTAGCTATTTATATACATTCGCATTTTGTTTGTTTTATTTTCCTGAAATTGATTCTGCTTTATATTTTTCATTTTCACAAAACGAGCCAAAGATTACAAGTTTTTTTGTTTAATTCATTGTTCGGCCTTTAAATTAGGCTGCGATTTGACGCCGTCATAGGACACAGGATGTCCGCAATATTACATTAGGTCCTATCTCTCTCTATCTCTCTCTTTCTCTTTCTCTCTCTCTCTCTCTCTCTCTCTATCTATATATATATATATATATATATATATATATATATATATATATATATATATATATGTGTGTGTGTGTTTGATAGCCGCTTTCAAACCGTCGACTGAAACGCGATTACACTTAGTGTATGTATATATATATATATATATATATATATATATATATATATATATATATATATATATATATATACACACTAAGTGTAATCGCGTTTCAGTCGACGGTTTGAAAGCGGCTATCAAACACAATATATTTTAGGATATTATGTGATAAGCAGCCCCTTTAAAACCGGCGATATGCTTGGTACTTTTACCCTGACGGGCTACAATTTTAGTATTTCTGTAAAACCGCAAATATCGATTGACGATGGAACTATAAAGTTTCATTTGAAATAATACACACACACACACACACACACACATACACACATATATATATATATATATATATATATATATATATATATATATATTATTTTTCCATTCTATCTACCATGAAAAGTCAATCCAAAACCATAATTTTTCTTAGTTTTTACAAACTCTTTATTTCTGTATTTCGATGAAGGTTTATTTTTTCTTCTATTATTTTACATTTAAAAATATTTTTTTCAAATTTAATATTTTTTCCTTACACGTGTTTCATGGCAAAATTGGGACGAGTTTATTTTTTAGTCCAACCTTGTCAATCATCACAGACAGTACATGTTGTGGAATTGTGAAAGAACATGTTACATAAAAACACACAGGAGATAAAATTACGGTAGAATTCCAGATTGAGTCCTGATAAAAGTTTTGCAAGTTAAAGTATGCAAATGGCAAAAACTCACATGATGAATGGTGACAAATTCAGAAAAAAGAAAATTACGCCCCCCCCCCCAAAAAAAAAAGAAAACCACACTGAAAACACGAATTATCTCCTTGAACGATGGCTTGAAACTTGGTCGTGGAATGCAAAAGTAAGATATATATGATCTGAATCTTGTGATACAACTTCATTGAGCTTACAATTGGAAACATTTCAGATATTATAAGGACTATACGTTTAAAAATGTATATATTCTTTGTAAAAACACATATATATCTATATATATATATATATAATATCATGCAAAAGTTTACAACTCATTACAAAAGGTTTCTTTATGTATTTCTAACATAGTTAGATTACTGAAACTTACTACTAATGATTCATATATATTAACGTAAACATATGGTCATGAGTGAATTAATGAAAACATCTATTTTAACATAATTTATCAACTTTATTTTAAAATGTCGTTCAACAAGCAAAAGAAAGAGTCCAAAAATCAAGACGAGGATGATATTATTATGCCCATAAGTCTTGATTAAGCAAAAGGTTATTATGACCATACGTACGCAGCTTAGAGTAGGAAGTTCGTGCGATTGCCAAATTTCATATTAATATCACGAAGTAAGTCTATGTGCCGAAGTGTCACAATATTAACAAGTTATGTCTACATGTCGATGCCAATAGCCGGAGGCTAATAGCGGGTTTCGTTTGCGCGCTAATAAACAGTTTGGTATTTATTTACAGTGGAAAAGATTCGTTATGCAACTTGGCTTTCTCACCAGATCACTGCCGAGAGAGCGCGAATGCGACTCTTTATATAAGATTTAAGAAGAGGACCCTGGATCCCACAGATATTGTTTCTAATTGACTAATGTCCGATGTTAGCAGCCAACCGAAATTGTGTATTCTGATCTAATCAGTACCAAGAATTTAAGTCAAGCAAATATTGAATTATTCAGACATCATGATTCTGTAGTAGTAGTAGTAGTAGTAGTAGTAGTAGTAGTAGTAGTAGTAGTAGTAGTAGTAGTAGGGATCCTACAAATGTTTTAGCCTTTAGTCAAAGAATCAGGTTTTTAAAATAGAACCAATGAAAATATCCCACAAAAATTACCAACATCGAATGACACAAAAGATTATAATGCATCTCTTTAATCATCTATTAATATTTGGTGGGTTATGCATGTTTTAAATTAAACCCGATTGTAGTAATTTAATGGTATTTATCTTCATTTGGAATATTAATGTTATTCATTACTAATATTAATTTCATTCATTACTAATATTAATGTCATTCATTACTAATATTAATTTCATTCATTACTAATATTAATTTCATTCATTACTAATATTAATGTCATTCATTACTAATATTAATTTCATTCATAACTAATATTAATTTCATTCATTACTAATATTAATGGCATTCATTACTGATATTAATGTCATTCATTACTAATATTAATTTCATTTATTACTAATATTAATTTCATTTATTACTAATATTAATTTCATTCATTACTAATATTAATTTCATTCATTACTAATATTAATTTCATTCATGAATAATGTTTATTTCATTGATTACTAATATTAATTTCATTGATTACTAATATTAGTAGCATTCATTACTAATATTAATGTCATTCATTACTAATTTTAATGTAATCCATTACTAATATAAATGTCATTCATTACTAATATTAATTTCATTCATAACTAATATTAATTTCATTCATTACTAATATTAATGGCATTCATTACTGATATTAATGTCATTCATTACTAATATTAATTTCATTTATTACTAATATTAATTTCATTTATTACTAATATTAATTTCATTCATTACTAATATTAATTGCATTCATTACTAATATTAATTTCATTCATAAATAATGTTTATTTCATTCATTACTAATATTAATTTCATTCATAAATAATGTTTATTTCATTCATTACTAATATTAATTTCATTGATTACTAATATGAATTTCATTCATTACTAATATTAATGTCATTCATGACTAATATTAATGTCATTGATTACTAATATACATGTCATTCATTACTAATATTAAGTTCATTCATTAATAATTTTTATTTCATTGATTATAAATATTAATGTCATTGATTACTAATATGAATTTCATTCATAAATAATGTTTATTTCATTCATTACTAATATTAATTTCATTGATTACTAATATGAATTTCATTCATTACTAATATTAATGTCATTCATTACTAATATTAATGTCATTGATTACTAATATACATGTCATTCATTACTAATATTAATTTCATTCATTAATAATGTTTATTTCATTGATTACTAATATTAATTTCATTGATTACTAATATTAATTTAATTCATTACTAATATTAATTTCATTCATAACTAATATTAATGTCAGTCATTACTAATATTAATTTCATTTATTACTAATATAAATTTCATTCTTTACTAATATTAATTTCATTCATTACTAATATTACTGTCATTCATAACTAATATTATTGTCATTCATTACTAATATTAATTTCATTCTATTACTAATATTAATGTCATTTATTACTAATATTAATGTCATTTATTACTAATATTAATTTCAGTCATTACTAATATTAATGTCATCTATTACTAATATTAATGTCATTTATTACTAATATTAATTTCAGTCATTACTAATATTAATGTCATCTATTACTAATATTAATGTCATTCATTACTAATATTAATTTCATTCATTACTAATATTAATGTTATTCATTACTAATATTAATTTCATTCATTACTAATATTAATGTCATTTATTACTAATATTAATGTCAGTTATTACTAATATTAATGTTATTCATTACTAATATTAATTTAATTCATTACTAATATTAATGTCATTTATTACTAATATTAATGTCATTCATTACTAATATTAATTTCATTCATTACTAATATTTATTTCATTCATTACTAATATTAATTTCATTCATTACTTATATTAATGTCATTCATTACTAATATTAATGTCATTCATTACTAATATTAATGTCATTCATTACTAATATTAATGTCATTAATTACTAATATCAATTTCATTCATTACTTATATGCATTTCATTCATTACTAATATTAATTTCATTCATTACTTATATTAATTTCGTTAATTACTAATATTAATGTCATTCATTACTAATATTAATGTCATTCATTACTAAAGTTCTGTAAAAAATATGTGCTACTATCTTCACGATCACTAAGATCGTTTCTTAAAAGAGAAATGCTTTTTATTACTTCGGAAGACTTCGCTTGTCTGTCCAGTATTTAAAAATACAAGAGATTGGTCATCTGCATCTCAGTACAGACCGATCAGTCTCCTGTGCGTCATGAGTAAGTTGCTTGAATCTGTAATAAATCAAAAGGACGTCAACCACTTACACAGAAACAATATATTATGGATTTTGTCCTGCAAGATTTACATATGATGTGCTGACTGTAATATCGTACATGATAAGTGAATCTATCGACGGAGACATCGTTTCTAGGGTGATAGCGCTTGATATATCAAAGACCTTCGATAGTGTTTGGTGCAGAGGTTTGCCTCACAAAATTGCTAGGTGCGGAATATCTTGAAATGTCCTCACAACCATTTACTCTTTTCTCTTTTATAAGTCTACTAGCGGGGCTACCCGGCGTTGCTCGGGGTCATAAAGACATAATTGAAGAAAAATCGCGTGTGTAACATCTTTATATTCAAACTTCTAATTCTCCCCCTCCTCTGTAGCCGTGTCTTCATCTTTCTACCTTTCTCTTCCCTGGTCGCCCCATTTCACCGCTACTTTCTAATTTTGCCTTTTGCGAAAGCTGATTCTTCCTCACCATTTCTCCTACGTCGCGCAGGGCAATAGTATGACATATTTCTATAAAAAGTACCACACCTATCTGCGCCTTCTATATAGGTACTTATGTCCGCCCCGGTGTTAATACTTTATACATATCTATCGCCACCCCGGTGCACATACAATATACGTACCTATCGCCGCCCCAGGCAGATACTATATAAGTACCTATTGCCGCCCCTATATGCATACTAAATAAGTACCTATCACCGCCCCAGTGCGAATGCTGCATACGAACCTATCGCCGCCCCGTCGTTAAACATACATACGTACCTATAGCCGCCCCGGTGCAAATGATAAATACGTCACTATTGCCGGCCTGATGCGAATGCTAAATATGTTCCTATCGCCGCTCCGGTGCGCGTGCTAAATACGTACTTATCGTCGCCCTGGTGTGCGTGCTATACACGTACTGATCGCCGCCCCGGAGCGCATGCTAAATATATACCTATAACCACCCTGGTGCGCATTCTATATACATACTTAGCGCCATTCCTGTGCACATGCTATATAGTACCTATCGCCACCTCTATGCACTACTATACACGTACCTATTGCCACCCTGGTTCACATACTATATATATACCTATCGCCGGCCCGGTGCGCATACTATATTCGTATCTATCGCCGCCCCGGTGTGCATACTATATATTTTCCTACGAAACATTTTAAGTTAAAAAAACAAAAACTTTCGCCCGACCCCCTAAAAAGTTTGGCCCGACCCCTACAATTTTCCTCGACCCCTAATATCTCAAGCCGCACCCTCCAATTTTGTTTTACTCTCCCCCAACCCTGAGATATATTTTGAGTTCAAAACAAAAAAAATTAAAAAACTAACTTGACCCCTAAAAAGTTCGGTCTGACCCCTAAAATTTTCCGTGACCCCTCAACCTCTCCAGCACCCCACATCCTAACTTGTTTTTCACTCTCCCAAACCCTGAGAAATATTTTGAGTTAAAAACATAAAAAAATTAAAAAATTTAGCCTGACCCTTAAAAGGTTCGGCCTGACCCTTAAAATTTTCCCCGACCCCTCAATCTCTCCAGCCCCCTAATTTTTCACTCTCCCCCAACCCTGAGAAATATTTTGACTTACAAAACAAAAAAAAAACAACAAAATTTGGCCTGACCCCTAAAATTTTCCCCGACCCCTCATTCTCTCCAGCCCCCCATCCCAACTAATTTTTAACTCTTCCCCAACCATGAGAAATATTTTGAGTTCAAAACAAAAAAAAAATTTTTAAATTGGCCTAACCCGTAAAAAGTTCGGCCTGACCCCTAAAATTTTCCCCGACCCCTCAATCTCTCCAGCCCCCTAATTTTTCACTCAAACCCAACCATGAGAAATATTTTGACTTCAAAACAAAAAAAAACAAAAAAAATTTGGCCTGACCCCTAAAAAGTTCGGCCTGACCCCTAAAATTTTCCCGACCCCTAACTCTCTCAAGCCCCCCCCTCCCAACAAATTTTTCACTCTCCCCTAACCCTGAGAAATATTTTGAGTTCAAAGCAAAAAAAAACAAAAAAATTTTGCCTGACCCCTAAAAAGTTCGGCCTGACCCCTAAAATTTTCCCCAACCCCTCAATCTCTCCAGCCCCCTAATTTTTCACTCTCTCCCAACCATGAGAAATATTTTGACTTCAAAACAAAAAAAACAAAAAAATTTGTCCTGACCCCTAAAAAGTTTGGCCTGACCCCTAAAATTTACCCCGACCCCTCATTCTCTCCAGCCCCCATCCCAACTAATTTTTAACTCTCCACCAACCCTGAGAAATATTTTAAGTTCAAAACAACAAAAAAAGAGAAAAATTTGGCCTTACCGCTAAAAAGTTTGGCCTGACCCCTAAAATTTCCCCCGACCCCTCAATCTCTCCAGCCCCCTAATTGTTCACTCTCCCCCAACCCTGAGAAATATTTTGAGTTCAAAACAAAAAAAAACAAAAAAATTTTGCCTGACCTCTAAAAAGTTCGGCCTGACCCCTAAAATTTTCCCCGACCCCTCAATCTCTCCAGCCCCCTAATTTTTCACTCTCCCCCAACCATGAGAAATATTTTGACTTCAAAACAAAAAAAAACAAAAAAAATTTGTCCTGACCCCTAAAAAGTTTGGCCTGACCCCTAAAATTTACCCCGATCCCTTATTCTCTCCAGCCCCCATCCCAACTAATTTTTAACTCTCCACCAACCCTGAGAAATATTTTGAGTTCAAAACAACAAAAAAAGAGAAAAATTTGGCCTTACCGCTAAAAAGTTTGGCCTGACCCCTAAAATTTTCCCCGACCCCTCAATCTCTCCAGCCCCCTAATTGTTCACTCTCCCCCAACCCTCAGAAATATTTTGAGTTCAAAACAAAAAAAAGAAAACAATTTGGCCTGACCCCTAAAAAGTTCGGCCTGACCCCTAAAATTTTCCCCGACCCCTCAATCTCTCCAGCCCCCTAATTTTTCACTCTCCCCCTACCCTGAGAAATATTTTGACTTCAAAACAAAACAAAAAACAAAAAGATTTGACCTGACCCCTAAAAAGTTCAGCCTGACCCCTAAAATTTTCCCCGACCCTTTAATCTCTCCAACCCCCTAATTTTTAACACTACCCCAACCCTGTTAAATATTTTGAGTTCAAAACAACAAACAAAGAAAAAAAATTTGGCCTGACCCCTAAAAAGTTCGGCCTGACCCCTAAAATTTTCCACGACCCCCTAATCCTTCCAGCCCCCACCCCGAACTTTTTTCATTCTCCCACAACTCTGAGAAACATTTTAAGTTCAAAAAAAAAAAAAAATTAGGCCTGACCCCTAAAAAATTTGTCCTGACCCCTAAAATTTAATTGTGTTTTTAAACGTGAGTTAACGCACTTCCTTAGCTATCCTCTAAAAAATAAATTTCATTAAGAAAACATTAATTGGTTTATGAACTTGAGGTATTACGTAATTAAATTACAATATGACTCAGCAATTTCAAATTACTATAAAATATAATGAAAAATAAATGAAAAGCCCCCCCCCCCCCGCTCCGATGAAATATTCCCCATGGACCCCTAAGGGCTGGGTTAATAGATTCGGGAATACTCTCATCATCTTACTCTGTGAATTTTACATAAGAATACACTTTTATATGTTATGTATATATTCTCTAACCTTGTTTTAAACACCTTAATTGTGTTTTTAAACGTGAGTTAACGCACTTCCTTAGCTATCCTCTAAAAAATAAATTTCATTAAAAAACATTAATTGGTTTATGAACTTGAGGTATTACGTAATTAAATTACAATATGACTCAGCAATTTCAAATTACTATAAAATATAATGAAAAATAAATGAAAAGCCCCCCCCCCTCCCGCTCCGATGAAATATTCCCCATGGACCCCTAAGGGCTGGGTTAATAGATTCGGGAATACTCTCATCATCTTACTCTGTGAATTTTACATAAGAATACACTTTTATATGTTATGTATATATTCTCTAACCTTGTTTTAAACACCTTAATTGTGTTTTTAAACGTGAGTTAACGCACTTCCTTAGCTATCCTCTAAAAAATAAATTTCATTAAAAAACATTAATTGGTTTATGAACTTGAGGTATTACGTAATTAAATTACAATATGACTCAGCAATTTCAAATTACTATAAAATATAATGAAAAATAAATGAAAAGCCTCCCCCCCCCCCCCGCTCCGATGAAATATTCACAAAATACTAATGCTGGTGTCTACCTTAGAGATTTATTCTTGGCCCTACACTCTTCTTGATCTTCATAAATAATCTTCCAAATCGTATCCTGATGCCATTCGTTTATATCTACGCAGACGACACAACTATCTATGGCAGCACCTCGAAGACCACTGATGACCAAGATATTTTAGATTACCTGTCTTCCGATTTGGAACGCGTAGTACAATTAGATGAAAGAGTGACTTGTCAGTTTTAACGCTTCTAAAACCAAGCTTATCTCTTTTACTCCCCAAAGTTTGCATCCTCAATTCTATCTCCAGTTTAAATGAGTTTAAAAGAGAGGACCTCTCCTTCAGAAAACAAAATCAAGCAGCAGCATCTGAACGATCTACTCGATTTTTGCGGTCAAGGTCAACAGCAAAGTTAAGTGCAAAGAGAAGTGGACTGACTGATCAACCTTTGACCGACAGTTTTAGCTATTTGACTGATCTTTATGATAAAGTAAAGTCAATGTTTCCCCCATTTCATTCACCATTGTAGCTCTGTGAAAACAGGCAGTATAACGAATTCTGCTACGGTCACGAATTAAGCCGATGCGTAATGTATGTTTTCGGAAAATATGCGCTCGTTTTATTCGCTTTCAATAATTTCTACATTTTTTTCCGGCCTGACAGCTTCTCTTAACATAGACGTACAAGTCGAAAATCAGAGTAATTTTTACTCACACGTTCAGATCTACTTCCACTGCCTGACACTGGAAAAATGTACTTCATAGGATACCATTATTTCATTTTCCCGGTGTTGCTATTTATTTATAACTACGAAACTTGTACAACCTAAATACGGGTCGCTCCCTCTAAACTACAGTTTCCGCTTTTAAGGCGTTTTGATTGGCTAATCCTGTGACTAAACGAAAGTCACATTCTAAATTGAGCGAAGAATAGGCTAACACAGTAATCTTATTAGTTATTATTGGTCGCTTTCATTATTCTAACTTTTACCATGTTAATTTATTTCTGATGCATTTTCGTAATTCTTTTGATATTTTTCTTCTCATAGGATTTCTCTGACTACAAAACATTTCTTTCGCGGGTCCCATCAGGTATATTGACTTACTTATTTAGTTTTTTTTTTATTTGCGTTAGATTACACAATTTCACGATCATAGACATATTTCTTTTCTGGAATAAACGAATGCGGTTTACAAACAGAAAAAAAACATTAATATTGAAATATGGCGACTCAAAATAATAACCTATCGGCTAACACGTAATCTTATTTTCTTTATTTATTCGTTTTTTAACATTCTCGTATGTCGCAGCAAAGAACAACGTTTACTTTTAGTAATAATTATTAAAACAGACGATGTCCTTGGCAGTTCAGCTTCTAAAATCGGCTGTTAAATTCGGCTTACGCGTTTTCTTTCTTTCTTTTTTCAATTTCAAAGATTAACACATTTTTTTCTATTTTTTATTTATACGCGTCGTTTTTTTGTAGTGTCCTTTTCCCTTCCTTCTTTTTTAAATTTGAGTTCAATCGCTAAACGCACAGATTGAATGAACGTAGTGTTATTTTTTACGTATCCCTGTCTCACTTGACATGGCCGCCAGCGAGTAAACTATTTCCTGACAGTAGGATTTAACGCAGTTTAATAAGTTCACATAGCTTTCAAATTTAAAACTAAAAGACGTTAATTAAAAGTAACCATATTTACATTGAACATTAAACACAAAGTCTCCATCTAAAACACACAGAGTCGAAAGTTCTTTTTTTTTTTTTTACTTTTCTGGTTTCTGTTTTACATTAACATCATGGGGTCTACGTTCACGCCGGATAACCACAAGCAACGAAGAATCTAATAGTTCATTGTTTGTACCTGGAATTTCTTGAGTTAATCTACGTTCCCGGAAAACGCCGAGACACGGGTCAGCTAGTAATTAATATAGCTAATAATCTTGAATATAAAGTCATCTTATGAGATTTAGAAAGTGATTTATTGACACTATAAACTCTTACTTATGTGAACCCGTCCGGATGAGTGGTATATGTAAACAATGTTTTTAATTTTGAACAAAACATCTAAATTATCATGAGAATTACTCATATTTTTAATTGGCTCTCTTACAACTAAAAGTGTATTTCTTTTTCTGTATAAGTTTTTAAAATGTGGAAACTAGTAAAAAAAAATAAAAAATAACCAAGAGGGTCAACGTCGGGTAAGTAGAACTAGTTATTCCATATATTGATATTCGTTTGAATGTCGGTTTCTTTTTTAATTATGCTGTGCAAATACTTATTTGCGTATTTTAAGGGAGGGGCCGGGTTTCATGCATGTTTTCCTGACATTAATCGTGTAAAAACGTTCACAGCTATTTAGATACATTTTCTCTCTCAAGTAGATGCAGCCATACCGATTGGCTGTTTTCTATACGGGCTCAGTTTCCACATCTCTTTTCGGTGTGCGGCATTGCAAAATAAAAATAAAAACGCTCACTCAATGGCGTCTCCTCCGTGCGCAATGCCCGACGCCCCCTCAACTTGAGTGCTATTATTGTTCGAGACGATTGTCCACCGGACTCTAAACCGCTCTAGTGCTCGTCTCGCTGATTATCCTATACGCTGGAAGTGGATGTTATATACGCTGGCAGTGGATGTTATATACGCTGGTAGTGGATGTTATATACGCTGGAAGTGGATGTTATATACGCTGGCAGTGGATGTTATATACGCTGCCAGTGGATGTTATATACGCTGGAAGTGGATGTTATATACGCTGGCAGTGGATGTTATATACGCTGCCAGTGGATGTTATATACGCTGGAAGTGGATGTTATATACGCTGGCAGTGGATGTTATATACGCTGCCAGTGGATGTTATATACGCTGGCAGTAGATGTTATATACGCTGGAAGTGGATGTTATATACGCTGGCAGTGGATGTTATATACGCTGCCAGTGGATGTTATATACGCTGGCAGTAGATGTTATATACGCTGGAAGTGGATGTTATATACGCTGGCAGTGGATGTTATATACGCTGCCAGTGGATGTTATATACGCTGGCAGTGGATGTTTTATACGCTGGCAGTGGATGTTATATATGCTGGCAGTAGATGTTATATACGCTGGAAGTGGATGTTATATACGCTGGCAGTGGATGTTATATACGCTAGCAGTAGATGTTATATACGCTGGCAGTGGATGTTATATACGCTGGCAGTGGATGTTATATACGCTGGCAGTGGATGTTATATACGCTGGCAGTGGAAGTAAAGACGACAAACTATGACATTTACTTAAGTAGCAGTAATCATCACAGAAATTAGACTCTCGAATATCAGCCAGTCAAGTTCTGATAGATATATCGCTCACAAACATCCCCATTTGCGACGCACGTGTGTGCCACAGAACACATGGAATATGCGCCAGATGCAACAAATCAGATATAGCCAGTACTACTAGAATGCATTATATCCTCTGCCACATCTTGGGAGGTGGCGCTAAGAGCATTCATTTTTTGCCTTCACAGAGAACAATATTTACTTCGAGATCTAGTGGGGAATGATTTCTACTGCTATTTACATGCCCTTTCTCACAGAAGAGATGTTTCTAGTCTTTCTCTACTTAATCGTTATTTTCATGGAAGAGCTGGTTCCTTCTTGTAAGGCTTTCAAAACAGAACTCGTCCGGCTATCACAACGGAAAAAATATGTTCTTCCTCCATGTGCCTAGAATCAGATGAAATTTTCATGAACAGCGTGTCTTTCCAAGTGTATCTTCGTCTGTAAAACGCATTACCACGGGGTTGATTCCCTACAAACTGCAACATAGTCGTCTTTAAATCGAATGTCAGCAGGTACTTTTCATAACCCTTCCCCATAAGCAATCAAATTTTGTTTATTTGATTAATCATTTTCAATCCTGTCATAATATTCTCCATCATTCAGCTGAGAATTCGTTCATTTCATCAAGCCTTACGTCTTCCAGTAGATGTTGGCATTAATAAGTGGTGAGTTGTTAATAAAAAGAGCACCTCAATGCACAAGCGTCCCCTTAACAAAACATATGCAAACTTGCAGAACTATTACGAGAGACATAATACCTAGTATTGTCACTAGAGAAAAAAAATATAGGAACCCTCAGAATTTAAGAAGCAGTATTCCTAAGCGAATAAAACTGAAACATTAATAATACAGTAGAACATATAGAATATATCATGTAAGGCACAGGGACATCTACTTGATACATACACAGTATGATTAAGTGACGTAAAATCCAGCAATCACATTAACTCTTATCCCTGAGTGTTTGTTAGCTTTGGTGAGTGGTGACTCATTCCACTTCCCAGGTCTTCGAGCTAGGATCAAAATGTATATGTGTTCTTATGCGTCAGGGGAAGAGAACTCCTTCTTGACTGGGGAAATTTTAATTGTTGTCCTATCGTGAATGTCTCTTTGTGGGAGCTGAATACTCCCCACACAAAAAAAAACAAACTACTTTCTAACTTTCCCCCTGGGCAGAGGCAAATAAATAGGGACTCATTAGTAGAAAAGAAATATAAGGTTAAAAATAAAAAGTAATTAACGCTGTGATTCTTATTCTTTTTTATTTATTTTATAATTTCGTCTATTTTAATATAATATTATTTAGTTTAAAATAGACACAAATTACAATAGTAATTATTAAAACGATGTTTTAACTAATTAAGTCTATTTCAATAGAAAATACAATAGATTTATTTGCTAATGGTTTTTTTTATTATTAAAGAAGCGTTGTTAAAACTTGATTAAAGGGAAGTAATTCATTGCGGTAAATTACTCTAATACAAACACACCGGTTTGGTAAGGCAGTAATTGTTTTGTGAATCGAATATTTTAGAATATGTAATTTTTTATTGGTGTTTATTCGATTGATTGAGAACAGTAGTGATATTACAATTTAAAATATCTATCATGAAATGTATTTACTATATTAATGTTATATAAGACCCGGTCGTAATTTTACCAACTTATGTTTGCGGCGAGCACCGGCTAAATGACATAGTTTGCAATTTTTTTATCTTTAAATTGATTTCCTCAAATAACTACAAAGTTCGTTATAAAAATATTTCGTGTGATAATTTTTTATGTTAATTTGCAACGTTCGCAACACACGGTGTGTTATAATTACTGAAGAGTTTAAATTACCTACTAGAGAGTTTGAATTAGCTACTAGAGAGTTTGAATTACCTACTAGACACCATCCTCAAGTGTCTTCGGTATCTCTGTACAAGGTATGGTCTGGACAACCTGGCATGCGGATAGTTAACCCTACAAGTAAACCCAGACCAATTTTTTAAAATAACATAGTATTTGAAACCCAAATAAGATCCCCTTGATACGACTATACACTGGCTTATACGAGGAATGGTGCACCTTCTAGTAATGTTACCTCAAGTAACAGCACTTAGTTGGATACGTCACCAGACTAGATTAATCCTTGTCCTGGAATTCGGTAAGACCAAGAGACCACAAGAAAGATATACTATAACATAGTGATATAACTTGGTAAGTTGTTATAAATAGCAAAATAAACCAGAGTTTAAAGGTCTTAAAATAGTACGGTTCATTCCAACGTACATATCTTGCACAAACAATAGTAACTACAGGTAATCCATATGATTTAACAGGATACAATCGAATCCCCCATACTACTGTTCGTAATCGTATTTATTGTCCGGACTAGTTCACTTGTTTAGTTACTGAGGAGGGTTCGGTATCAAATCACAACACATAGTGCACTGGTCCATTGGGGAGAGGAAGATTAACGTTCTTAAATTCTTTATTAGCTCAACGTTTGACAGGTAAAGAGGACTTTAATTGAATATTCGAATATCTATCTCATCTCATATATAGATCAAGTGTTAGCCTCAAGAAGGGTCCTCTTGATTTCTGAGAACTTTGACTGAAGTAAAATGAAACAAAAAAATTGAAAAGACACATGTTATTACATAAATTAATTATATATAAATATATATATATATATATATATATATATATATATATATATATATATTATTTTTAAATACAGATTTTAATCAGACATGGACCAGTGGTTTCTGACAAGAAACGGGTTGAATTCCCGATTCCGTCGTCTTCAGCATAAAAATAAAAATATTACGCTCTTAATTTAATTTAATTGAGCACTCTACTGGTATTTCCCTTTTATTCTTTATTGAGTATATCTTTATTGAGTATACCTTTATACTATATATATATATATATATATATATATATATATATATATATATATATATATATATATATATATATGAAGGAGAATGGAAAGGAATTAGAGAAAGCAAAAGCCAAATCAAAATTCAATTCAAAAGTTCAAAGCAAGGTATATTCCGCAAAAAGGCAATTTATTCAAGTTAAATTTTCCTTAAGCCAGGCTTTTCAAAGATCAAAATCTTATCATCAGAGGAAGTCGCTGGGATAGATAAGTTGACAATGGCCAAGATTTAAAATTTGAAAAAATGAAATAAAAAAAATTTTTCCCCATTCTTTATATATATATATATATATATATATATATATATATATATATATATATATATATATATATAATCAAAACAAATATATTAAAAATAATTAGAAAACTAACACACAATATAAAAAAGGAAAGAAAACATTGCTTTGATCACATATGTATACTCCAGAATTAGAACAGATTACATTTATCAAATGCACACCCATGACGTCATTCTAAAATAATTCTTACAACCAACAGTTACAAATGTCGTCTCCATTAAAATAAAATCAGTCGATTTTAAATGACGTTTCCAATAAGTACAGATAGACATATCAAAAGACAAAATTCTATATCAAACGTCTTAATTCCCCTTTGAAAAAGAGATTTATCTTGAAATATTGGATGCAAGCTGTACATACCCCGGCGTTGCGTGAGATGCAGTGTACTGATTTTAGGTGTGATTTAGCCCACCTTTGGAAGAAATTGAAGTATTTTCAAATCTGCCAGCCTCACACAGAGTTTATATATCTACGAGACGCATCACGCGATCAGCACAACCACTATCAATATTTATTCTACTTAGCTTTCCTTCAGAAAAATCATAAACTGTAACATATCATCGAATACATGCTTGATGCATAACTAAAAATGATTTTATTTCTATAGTAGTAGTAGTAGTAGTAGTAGTAGTATGTAGCAGTATTATACTTCTTTATTATTCTTATATATAAGTAAAGTAACTTATTATTTTGCTATCTAACTTACATAAGTGTTTATTGTGTGTACAAGCACACGTATACAAACTAGGTGAATGTGTGTTAAGTATATATATATATATATATATATATATATATATATATGTGTGTGTGTGTGTGTGTGTGTCTCTGTGTGTGTGTGTGTGTGTGTGTGTGTGTGTGTGTGTGTGTGTGTGTGTGTGTGTGTGTGTGTGTGTGTGTGATTTTTTGAAGGCTTACCAAAGCATTCCGTTCAGGAGCCCAATCAACACCAAAAAAGACTTCTTTTTTTTCTTCCCTTCTTAAGTGACCCCAATTAAAGCAACACCACATTGTGTATTGCCGGTTGTTGTAATTCTTATTCCAGGTACGTAATTTCCCTGATGATCTGCCAAGCAAGGACCTGCTTGGTAGTGAAACACGTGTAGGTAAAAAAAAAACTCTTTAATTTGAAAATGATAAATAAATAATCTTTAAATGAAAAAGTATTTTGTGGTGTTGATTGGGCTCCTGAACGGAATGCTTTGGTAAGTCTTCAAAAAATCACATATAAATGCTCTGTACGCTGTAATCGAGTATCATCGAGCTTGTTTTTATTGGTCTAATCCCGGTCTTCACTGAATAATCTATTTTCTAAGTGAAAAATCCAAATATATATATATATATATATATATATATATATATATGTGTGTGTGTGGGTGTGTGTTTTAATATCGTTTTAGACATTTAAATCTGTGTACGGGTGTGCATATGTTTATTCAGAACTTATATGGGCGTGTATGCTATTTGGGTCTGTTGATTGTGTATGTATTACGACACCGAAAAAATAATCACTCTTTCTCTAAATTAAATATAAGAAAGTGGTTGTATCAACATAGAGTAGGAGTGGACGATAGAAATACATAAGTAGTTAAGAGAGATAGTGACGTGTTCAGTTATTTATAAATCGCAGCTAATTCAAACAGTTAAAAAAATGTTTTCAAACATAACTAAATCCCAGAACTAAAGTATATTTTAGAATGTATTTTATGTTATTAAAATACATAGGAAAAAAACCTTTAGGAAACAAACATTGACGAACTCACATTTTGTATAATAATTAACAATCAAAGTAAAGAAATGTATTTTTTATTTTTAAAGTGTCTATTTTCAAGGTTATGTTAGCTAACTGGTTACATGTTTTCAAGCAATATGCTAAAAGTGATTAAATAAATAATTTTATGATAAAAATAAATGAAATAAATTTTTTTAATAAAAATAAATAATACGAGCTCGGGTTAGATTTTTTTAAATCGAGAAAAAAAGGAGGATGAAAAACAAGTGAAATATAGAAAAACATAAAGAGAGAAAATTCCAAATTAGTCTCTTTCTGCTCGCTATTTCTCCACTTTCACTCTCTCTTTCACTCTCGATATACGAGTTAAATAGTATTACTACATCTGTTGATATTTGTTTTGTTTTTTTAATGTACTCTTCCAATACTTTTATTCTTTCTTGTTTTTATTTCCTTCGACTATAAATAAAAATAGAGAGAGAAAAAATGAGAGACAGTAGCGAGAGCAAAGAAACAATGTGTAGAATAAGACAATATACAGTGATAGAGGGTGAAAATGATCGATAGAAAGTTAATAAGAGATGTGTCACGCGATAAGTTAATTGCAAATTACGATTAATTAGAACAATTTCAAATGACAGTTTCTTTCAAACATAACTCAATCTCAAAACTGAAGAATATTTAGCATGCATTTTCTGTGATTAAAATATTTAGGAAAATTCCTTAGGAAAACAAACGTTGATTAACTCAGCTAGAGTATAATAATAGATTCCTTACAGTATACAAGAACTATACCGAAAATTCAGCCTGTTAGTTTTTTTGTTTTGGTTTTTCACGTACTAAAACTAGCCGATAAAATATTGAAAATAACAAGGGGCAAGGTCTGGGAGGGTGGATCTCCTAGGAATATCCAGAACTAATACTTCAGTCCAACAAATAAAAGGCCACCGAAATTGCCCAGATTTTGCCAGACTGATTGTCGAGAACGGATCCTCGACTGAAATCTTCCAGTCCGACATCTCTCTTTAACGATTTGATGGAGAGACCGGGTATTTTATTTATCTGTAGAATGTTTCAAAAAATTTCGCCGGTCTATCGGTTGTCTGGTCCTGTGCAGTTTTAGGAGGTGCACCCTCCCAGGCTTTGCCTTCTCACCCTTTGAGAGGGGGTTAGTTTATTGCTAATCGCCTGAGGCGCCCTAGCGGGGAATGCCGACGGGGCTGCCCAGGCAATTTTTAAACAGCCAGTGTGCTCAAATTCTCGAACGCTGTTTTTTTCACACTTTCCCGATCTTGTGTCACATCTTACCTTGTGGGAGGAAGATAAATCAGTTCACAGTATAGTAAATTGTCTCTATAAAATAAGATGTGGAACAAAACCGAAATAAGTTGGGGTGGGATGGGAGTCGGCTGTTACATTTTTTGCCTATTCTCAAAACTAGTTTCAGTCACCAAAATACCGCATTCATTCTATGGATAAAACTGCCCACTGTTTTCTGTGTTGTTTCAAGAGCCAAAAACAAGCAAGACAGGAAGATATGACACAAAGCTGGAATATGGAGTGAACCAAACCAGCGCCTCTAAAGAAAGGGCATTCTGGCGAATTAAAAATTGGCATGTTTAAAGTAATATATTTTCGGGGGAGTGAATTATGAAGAAGTTATGGCCATTTTCAAGGATCTCGCATTTGGCCATCGTAGACGCCATTTTGCAATGTCATCAATAATATTTATTGAGAAACCTTACCCACAATATTTAGTTTTGGTGTAATGAATATTTTAATGTCTGTTGTAACCATCGTGGACGCCATATTGGGAAAAAACACAAGAAGAAAACTTTAGGAACATTAATCTTTTTATCACGACGTAAAGAAACGTTTCTGAAATATTAAACTTGTTAATTCCAGATAAACTGCTAATGGCCTTGAACTATAAGTCATGTTAAGAACTCGGTGTTAAAATGTTTATTGGTAGATAAAACAAAGTCTAAGAGGAACATGCTAACTACATTAAGGATTAAGCACACCAGATAAGTTTTATTTATTTTTAGCCGTACAAAACGGATAAAAGTGTCGTCTAATATGTATACAGAGAGCAATGTTAGCTAGCTAGCTACCTGCTTTATTTCTGCTGTGCTTAAATAAAATGACTACAAATACGGATGTATCTTTATTGTCGGTGACAGTGAACGCGTGTGAGTTAGTGGAGAAGAAGGGCACACAGGAATTAACAGGTTGCTTTTCTTGGATCCGATCGCCAGTCGACCATCGATATCAATTTAGGTTTAGTTTATGTAATAATTTTTTAAACCCGTGCATCCCACTGTAAACACCCATTCTAGGAGTTCGCTTTCGCTCGGGCGTTTATTTAGTGACGAGATATATTCGTCTGCAGCTACTCCTTTTAGATAGCATAATATTTGCAGATGGTTTTTAATCAATCAAAAATTATTTTATTTTCGACATTCGACAGTGTTTTTGTTTCTCCCAGCCATCAACTGTGGTAAGTTTCTTCCGGCCAGGTACGTGTCTGTGTTAAGTACGTTTTATGCCGACCGTAGTCGAAGGCGGCCTGAAGGCTCGCTTTTCATTTACTACTATACGAACATGTTGGGTAGAGCACAAATTCTTTTCCCTGCTTTGCTCAACTTACTCTTAAACCTTACCTTACATACTGTGTATTTAGCAAGGAGGCCTTAGTACCATTTTCGAGTCCTTGCTATGACACGACCTAGGCCTTTTGGATAGGAACGAAGTATATCTGTTCTGGAACTACACTTTATGATTTTTGTCCTCAGTTAATGAAGGAGAAATCCTCATGGACTGGCGCAATTTTTATTTTATCCAAATCCAGAGTTTCCATTTTTCTTACTTGTTCTGAATTTCCCCACATTAAAACCGCCCCTGCGTTCAACTCTACCCTCGTCTGGTGGCAAGTAAATAAGAAATCGACCAAAGATTGAACCCCCGTCTCCAAGCCTATTAGTGAATACTTTAACCATTATGCTAAATGGACCTGTAGATAGGGTGAGATAAGCTGATATATATATATATATATATATATATATATATATATAGTAAGTTATGAAAATATATTTATGGCAATTAAGCTACACAGATGCTCCCGCGTTTCATCCCAGGGGGGGGGATCTTCAGGTTAAAGTGCATGGAGTTAGTTTTGCCGGGTGTTTTTATATACACGGCTAGCTAGTTAACCAATCAGATTCATTGTTGTTCTCTTAGCCAACTGTTGGGCTGCTCGCAAACAAAGGTATTTATATATATATATATATATATATATATATATATATATATATATATATATATATATATATATATATATGTGTGTATATATATATATCAGCTTATCTCATCCTATCTACAGGCCCATTTAGCATAATGTTTAGAGTGTTCCCTAATATATATATATATATATATATATATATATAAATGCGAAAATATATGTTTTTGCATATACCTTCTATACCTTATATATACCAACCTCTTCCGATTTAAATCCCAATGATTGTGTTACATTCAAAAACTCAGAATTATATTTATCTCACGAAACATTCTCAAAACAGTCAATCTTTAGTGCAATATTTTTACGAACTCGTTTAGTTCATTCGGGACCAACCAACACTATTATGTCAATATTGGAGTTGTCTTCCTTGAACTCTTCAGAAAAGACAAATAAGATCTCAGTTTGAAAAATTATACATGTCAAATTATACATTAAATATTATACATGTATAGCGATAAAAAGTTTAACCCTCTCGACTGTCTACTCTCTGTTGACTGCTTTCTTAACGCACACATAGAACTTAATTCCCTTCTTTAGGTGATAATTTGCCGTGGCCATTGGGTTAGAAGTAGAAGCTGATTATGTACTGTGTTCGTGCCTTACGACAGTCTGAAAGTGTCACCTCCTACACTGATGATAGCAAAAAGCTTTAAACGTCGGCGTCTATATGTTAGATTAATTTAATATTTATTTAATAAAATAGTGCATATATATATATATATATATATATATATATATATATATATATAATACATATGAATAGAGGCATAGCTATACAATTGCTATTAAGAATAGGTATACAAGAAAACTTTAGTACTTACGTCATCAATTCCGAATTTGACGGAACACTTCCGAGACTGGCGAACGTTTACGAACTTCTACCGAACAATGTACACTATACGCACCGAACTGTTTTCCTTTTAATTGTCATACTAACCCTATCCCTAGCCCTAACCCTAAACTAACCGTAACATAGCCCTAAACTACGTTACAGTTTTAGTTTGCAAAGTCAGTTTTGTTAGGTTCGTATTGTGTAGAAGCATCGAAACTTGATTCGGCTTTTTCCGTTCATAGTCGGAACTGCAATTTTGTGGATACCTATTCCTAATAAGCAACGATATATTACCAATTTTAGTCAATACTAAAGCGTGAAGCATAAAGTCTTGACTGATCACTTTGGTCAGAATTTAAGCATTTTTTGTATATATATATATATATATATATATATATATATATATATATAACTTTTTATTCATATATTTTTTCCATTTTTATCTTTTCTAATTCATACCAATTTTCGATAGACAGACTTGACCCATCATTAATTGATTTTTGGAGATTTTAACCCGAGAGCCGCCATCTTTAAAGGTGTCTCCGAATAAAAATAGCCGCTATAATAACAGGACGGGCTAAAGTTATTTCCTCGTTTGTCTTCGGTCTTTCTTTGCGCCCCGCTGAACACATCCGGAATTAATGCGAATAAAAAATGGCGGAAAAATAAAAGACGGATGAGAAACTGAGAAGACTTTAAAAGACTAGAAATGTGATTGAGCGAGAATTGAATGGCAAAGGAAACCGTAAATTATTGCAGGAAAGAAAATGGTGACAAAGAAAAGACATAATTAGAAAGAGATGAATTAATAATAAAAAGAAAAAAAGAATAATGAATCAACAAGAACGGGCGTTGATTGGCGCTAATAGTGAAAATAAATGTAAACAAAAAATAAAGAAAAAGGAATGAGAATTGTATAATGATTTAAAAACGAAAGCGAATGTGAGTGAGAGAGAAATAGAGAGACGGGTCGTGAGTGAGAGATAAAGAAAAGCAAGAAATGGATAACAAAAGAAGAAAAAGGGAAGAAAGATTGAAAAGAAAAAAAGGAAATAAAGTTAAAGAAACAAAAGACTATAATATCAAAGACAGAAAGAAGAAAAGAAAAATAAAGAAATAAAAACTGGAAGATCAACAGAAAAACATACTACTGGATATATCATCAACAAAGAAAGAAAAAAAGAAGGAAATGAAGGAAAAACTTGGACAACTCAAACAAAGAAAGAATAAAAAGACAAAGATAGACAGATCAAAATAAGAAAGAAAGGAAGGAAAGTTGTAAATAAAGACAGAAAGAAAGAAAAGACTATAAAATATAATAGAGAAAGAAAGACAACGACAAACTGAAGGAAGAACTAAGAAATGAAAAGAAAAGTTTCAATAAAAAAAAGACAAATTGGTAATCAAAGAAAGAAAAAAAAGAAAATTGGACAAATTTTAGGAGAGTAGAATGTAGATCTTGGGTTTACTTTTGGCAGCCTCGTAACTCTCGCTTCCTTTATTTTTTCATTTAGTCCTCACATTCCATGAGCGATGTTTCTGACAAAGGGGGAAGAATTGCTGTTTTTTTAGTCAGAATCTATTCACTTAACACTTATCGTTGGCTAGTTGTTGACCTTGAAGTAGTATCTTTAGCTGATTACATCAAGTGGCTTCATGTCTTGTCTGGAGCGATTTTCTTTGTAAAAAAATCAAAATAAGAAAGAAAGGGAAGTTGCAAGTAAATAGGAAAATAAGTAAAAGAAAAAGAAACTATAAAATCTGAGAATTAAACACAGGAAAGGAAAAAAGAAATAAAAGGGGAACTTGTAAAGAAAAAGAAAACGAATCAAAGAAGGAAAAATAGAATAAAAAGAGAAGGAAAAGTATAGAATTGAATAAATCAATGACAAAAGAAAGAAAGTAAGAAGATTGAATGAAAAAGAAAACTAAATTCAAGAATGAAAAAGAAAAACAGACAAATCATTATAAGAAAGAAAGTAAAGTTTCAAATAAACAGGAATTAAAGTAAAAGAAAGAAAAAGATTATAAAACCAAAAAAAGAAAGAAAGAAAGAAAAATATAAATTAAGAAGTACTTGAAAAATGTAAAATAAATGCTATAACTGTATAAATCAATGATAAAAAATAAGAAAAGAAAGAAATAACTGGACGGAATCTACAAAGGAAAGAATTTTAAAATGGACAAATCGAAATAAGAATAAAAGAAAAAGAACAAAAAACTAAACAAATAAAAAAAATGAAAAAGAAAGTAAAAGACCGGTTAAATCAAATAAATAAAAACAGAAGTGAGACATTTAAAAGAAAGAAATAGAGAAATACAGAAAAGCAAAGAAAACGAAAAAGTTGAAAATAAAGAAGGACAAAGAAAAGAAAGAGAAAAGAGGAGAACAAATTGCAAAAAAAGAGGAGAGAAAACATATAACAATTTTGATATGAAACACACAAAGAGAGAAAATGTAAAGAAATGGTTGAAGGGAATGAAGAACTGAAGGAATAAATGATGAGCGGTAGAATGAAATTGGAAAAGAACCCGAATACAAAGTGTATTGAACGGCAAGAACTATACAAAGAAACAAATAGACATTTTTTAAAAAGGATTAACATGAGGAAAAGAAAGTTACGAAAAAGAAAAAGAAAATAATTAAGTGGCGTGAAAAGGAAAGAATGAAAAAGAAAATGAATAAAGAAAAAAAAAATAATTGTATTAAAGAAAAGAGGACAGACAGAAATAATGGAAAGCTAAAACGAGAAGAAAGACAACGAACGAAAAGAGGAAGGGTATAAAGCAGAATGTGAGGAAGAGAAAAACGAAAGAGTAGAAAAGAGAGAGAAAAAGAAAAGAGAAGTTTCGAATTTTAAGATGCAATGAAAGATGCAATGAAACGTGATTAAAAAGATCGCTAAAATTAATAGGAGCAAAAAGCAAATTGAGCGTGGATCTTGTATATTAAGAATTGTAAACACGTCTATTACTAATGAAGATTTGGTATCTGTTTGTCTGAAGCCGAAACTATACTATAACTTCTATTAATTATACTATTGTTCTTCTATTACTAATGGAGATTTGGTATCTGTCTGTCTGAAGCCGAAACTATACTATAACTTCAGTTAATTATATTATTGTTCTTCTATCACTAATGAAGATTTGGTATCTGTCTGAAGCCGAAACTATATTATAACTTCAGTTAATTATATTATTGTTCTTCTATCACTAATGAAGATTTGGTATCTGTCTGTCTGAAGCCGAAACTATACTATAACTTCTATTAATTATACTATTGTTCTTCTATTACTTATGAAGATTTGGTATCTGTCTGTCTGAAGCCGAAACTATACTATTACTTCTATTAATATTGTATTATTGTACAATCTTTTAAATTATATTCAGTTTACTATACTATTTCAGATAAATGTACTATCGTTCAAAGCTCAATTCAAAAGAAGGGGTAGTGTTGTGTCTGTTCTGTTGTCATGAGACCATTATTCTAGGCGTTACCTTCCCCATTTGATGGACGCAATTGTGATACACTGGCAACAATATGCGATCTCTGATCGGATGTTTTTGTTAGTTTATTTAATATATCAGTTGCAAAACATTCCGCAGTGCGAGAACGAACACTGGACAATCTGGTAATAGAAAAAAAATACACCACAAAAGAAACAGAAACTAAAACCTCCTTAATTGACAGCATGCAAATATGTTCAAATATCGTGAAGGCGTGACAAATCTTCTTTTCGAGACTTGCCGATAAGTATTTGTAAAATCCTTTGCTTAAAGAAACGAAATAGTCATTTTTCACTGACATGAGACAAGTAAAAAATAACATTCGCCATCAGCGAGAAACTTTGGCATACTTTTCCATGTTTATCCTTCCATTATAAGATCGGATATTTTTCTAAGAAGAATTATATCAGCATTTTTCATTGACTAAAATACAAAATGTTTACTGTCTTTTCATCTCTGAAAATATTCCATGATAAATGCCAGTATACTGAAATCATATGCCTTTAATAGGGTTAAGATGAAAATTCATATACACTAAATGTACAAAAGCAAGGAAATTCCCAAATGTTTACACTTTTATTGTCATTAATCAAGGGTATGACTACATATCAACCAAACCATTTTATTATCACATCACTACAGTATACATCTCCATGCATGAGTGGATGAAGTGTGTGAGGTGCGCTGAGAAAAATTCCTACCAGTAAAATACATAGCCTTGTTGTGCTCGCATACCCTTAATGACAATAAAATGTAAAAATTTGGGAATTTTCTTGCTTTTGTACATTTAGTGTATATGAATTTTCATGTTAACTCTATTAAGGGCATATGATTTCAGTATACTGGCATTTTTCATGGAATGTCACTACTTTTGTAAAGGCTATGCCTCAATACAATGGTCATTTTTAAGGTTTTTTTGAATTTTCTGGAAAACTAAGGTATATGGTAAACTGAAATTAAAATGCCATCAACTAGACCCTAGAACCTCTATCTCTGCCAAAAATCAGCTGAATCCATCAAATAGTTGATGGGATACAGGGTGGCACATACGTACGTACGTACACACGGATAACACAAAATCATGCCTGACCTTTCTGGATCTCTGGGTTGCCTTGACTAATGATGCTGAAATTCTACACACTTATAGAACCTATCAAATAAAAATGTTGTGCAAAGTTTTAACTAATTTGGTTCATTGGTTTTTGAGTTATGATTAATCAAAGAAATGAGATTTCTAGCATAGGCCGTTTTTGAAGTCTATTAATGGATAGAGCGCTCTCGCGCCTCCCTTGATTTGTATATATTTCCCGTGTACCCTATCACTTTCAGGACATTTTGCCTCCTTTAAAAATGTCAGAGCTATATTCTTATACATGGATGCATTATACACACATTTATATATATACATATGACACCTCAATAACTTTCTATGTTTTAATATATTTTCATTCTGTCATCGCTACACCACACATAGATGTAAATCTTCCAAATAAGGAATTAAATGTTATTTAGAATAAAGATCTCTCCAAGAATATCTTAGACCATGTTATATTCTGAAACTCTTGGTCCCACATACACAATATTATCGGGGGCTTTCGTTTCAAATACACATGTTCTCTCTGCATTTTGACTTCATTTCTTTCTCGTTGATGTGTCATGTTTACATGTTTTTTTTATACCTCTTAAAAGAAACAGGTGTTTCTGTATTATTGGGGAGAGATGAAATTTTTATTTTTATTTTACAAGATTCAGTTGAAAAGGGAGATAATTCAATCTGGGTTTTTTTATTGTAACCATAACCAATAAAGAAAAACCAGAGAATTAGTAAGAAAATAAATTTTAAATAGGTGCTTATGCAGATTACGGACCGGGCTGAAATAATAACGTTATAATTTAGAAAGCCATTCTTAACACAGGGAGGTGGGGGGTTCATTAACTATTCTGTACTTTCACCTAACAATTCAATAAACAATATAGTTAATCAATCTCCACCTCCATGTTAAGAATGGCTTTCTAAATTATAACGTTATTAATGGCTTATGTCTCCAATAATACAGAAGCATCAAGAAACTTGAATGGCAACACATTTTTATTCATATAAAGAACTTTTACACTCGTTTTTTTCGACTCAATCCAATATTAGTGTCTCTCCCCCTATAAACTGGTCCCTTTTCACGGCTTGACATTGAGTAGCATAACATAAGACATAAAAGAAAAACACACGCCAAAAGATGAAGGGTCTTGTTTTCAACAAGACGAGATAGACTTTTCTTCTAGGAGTTTCATAAAGAAAGAATGACTTTGGTAATCAAATTCATATGGAGATGCTGCACGTTTTCTTTTGTTGGTTTCCGCAAAGAACCAATCACGTTGAAAGCCGTATTTAAGACTCCAAAGGAACATCACATCTTCGGAAGACAGATTAAATCATCTCAGCTATACTACCTCTACCGGAAATAAAAGAAAGTGGTGCCCCTAAAGGGGACGTACTTGGAAACGCAGTCATGTGAGACAAATAGCGACCGATTAAATCATGGTATATTATATTAATCAGGAAAACAGTACTTTGTTATTATCTTATTCTTAGTGATTATAGCATGTAGTAAGCATGTACGAGGCCATTGCCCCGGATCCCATACACAGTTGGAAAGAGCGATGTTGTGGACAAAGAGAAAACTGGCTGACGACAGTTAGAATTGATCTGGAACCCAACCTGGGACCCTGGATCTATGGAGTTCGCCGTTGGAACAGCGATTGGCTAGAGATAACCCAATCTTAAAATCGTTGGGTTTGCTCGGCCTTCGTGAGGGGCGCAGCAACCCACTTCGGGCGGATGCTGCTTTAAGTAGTAGTAGTAGTAGTAGTAGTAGTAGTAGTAGTAGTAGTAGTAGTAGTACAGTTGAACCTTCATCCTCCAGAAAACTTACTACAAGCATTAATATTAAGAATAACATCATAATTAACACTTCTACACTGCCATGACTGATGCAACAAGAACAATCTACCCCGGTGTATTAAATAAAGTTTTCAGTTCGAAATTCCGTATAGGTTCCCGAGTTCGACATAAATATTCTCAGGTTGTAAAAGGTGGAGATTACATTGGCCGAAACGTTGTGAAACTAACAACCAAGATGAGAATACTAGTCCGTATAATCCAAAGGATACCCATTACTTAAGCTCATCTGACAAATGAATTAACATAATTGCGAGTATATGTTTCATTATATTATTATTATGAAATCCATCATCTCAATAGAAAAAAGCTCCTCGGAGATCCAGACCATTCGAATCACGTGGGTTAGTTTGTTAGTCAACAAGCATCGTTCTGCCGATTGTAATGCGTCATATTAAAGAGTCTTCCTCGCGATAGCTGGATGTGACACCATCGTGTGGTCATTATGCAACGCAGCAAGGCCGCTCATGACCCTGTGGCGTTCAGCAATGGTCACTGATCGGACCGATATCCTCTATATTTTTAGCCTAGTGACAAAACCCTCGAAGTTCCTTATATACTTCACATACATCCGCAACACGTTTCCATGGTTATTTAGTGCAGCTGTCGCCCCAACCGATACGAAAGAAAGAGGGTGTGTCAATATTTACTTCCTGACCACTTTTCCCCACATACAAAACAAATAAATTCAAGAAATGTTATAAATAAAGGGGAGAGTAATTGTTTTCATTTATCACAACTATGTTAGCATCAAAATTGCTCACTGTTATTTAAACTAACACTACACTATAGTCTGCATATATAGTAACGAGTAAAGACTCAAACACTTTATTTTTATGCCTAATTTGCATAACTATTTTAAACAGTTTATAATTAAATAATGTTTGTTGTTTGATACTTTGTAACCTTCTTGTCTTATTTCCTATATATATGCAATAGTTTTATAGATAATAGCAGTAATAAATTAAAGTAATTTAATAAAAAAAAAGGAATACATTATCAAAGCTTTCGGGCGAAGTAATATAAGTTGTTTGTTTTTTTAATTAGAATAGATTCATATTAAAGATAGGTAATGTAAGTTAGACATTTAAAAATAATTCTAAGAGCAAGATGAATAGCCGTCGGATGGCGATGAGTTTTTGCTGGGTATTTTGATAAAATACATTTCTCCACACTCATTAATTTAAAATGAATTTCCAAGAAAAGAAAATTGGAAGAAAGTAATAGTGAGGTAGAAGCAAATAATGAAGTTTGAGAGAAGAAAATGAAAGAAAAGAAGAACGCAAAGAAATAAAATAAATTTGAAACGGTTTAAAAATGTAGAAGATTGCACGAGAAAGTAAGAAGAAAATCATGGACGAAAAGTCGTGAAAAACGGAAAAAAAACAAATATGAGCACAAAGTAAAAGAATAATTGTCGCCCATTTTGAAATGGTGGAAGAGAAAGAAATAATGAATGAAAGAAAAAAATTAACGAAAGAATGTAATCAAAAAAGAAAAGTAAGAAAAGGACAATTTTTAAACGTGTGAAAATTGTCTGACGGAGAAATGAACAAAGAAGACTAAAGGTAAAAACAAAAATAAAAAAGAGTAGAAAATCAGAAACGGCAAAGCTGAACACAAATTGAAAGAATAACTGAACTGTCGGCCATCTTTCCGGTCGAGCGTTTTGCGAGTGGGTGAAGTTTCTATCGGAAGAACAAATTGACAGACATTAATGGCCGACCATTCAAAGGCGTTAGTTACTTCTGTGGGTTATCAGGAAATTGCAGTACGAGAATAGCAAACGATAGTGAACAAAACAAAATGACGTGGTCAGATACTTGACAAGGTTGATTCACGAGCATGCGCAACGTGGACGAGATTTTGGGCATCCCTCAAGCGTGAAACAGTAGGGCAACGGTGTACATACATAAGGACGCGTACGGAGACATTTCGTATTCAGATATATATAAG